>WWNC01000042.1:1532500-1907500 GCA_011125475.1 Melanerpes aurifrons | reverse complement strand
CACCACCAGCACCACCAGCAGCATCACCAACAGCTCATTGTCACCATTAGCATCACCATCCTCATCATCACCATCATGATCACCATTAGCATCACCATCATCACCACCACAACCATCATCATCATCACCACCAGCAGCACCACCACCACCAGCACCAGCACCACCAGCAGCAGCAGCACCACCACCACCAGTACCATCATCATCATCATCATCGCCATTAGCATCATCACCATCACCATCATCACCATCACCATTAGAATCATCATCATCATCACCATTAGCATCATCATCACCATCATAATCATCACCATCACCATTAGCATCATCATCATTATCACCATCAGCATCATCATCACCATCACCATCATCATCATCACCATTAGCATCATCATTATCATTATCACCATCACCATTAGCATCATCATCATCACCATCACCATTAGAATCATCATCATCATCACCATTAGCATCATCACCATCATCATCATCACCATCACCATTAGAATCATCATCATCATCACCATTAGCATCATCACCATTAGCATCATCATCACCATTAGCATCATCATCATCATCACCATTAGCATCATCATTATCATTATCACCATCATCACCATCACCATTAGCATCATCATCATCACCATCACCATCATCATCATCACCATCACCATCATCATCATCACCATCATCACCATCACCATCACCTTCATGATCACCATTAGCATCATCATCATCACTGGGGTCAGAGTGGCTGAGAACAGCCAGGCAGAGAGGGACCTGGGGGTGCTGGTTGATAGTAGGCTGAACATGAGCCTGCAGTGTGCCCAGGAGGCCAAGAAGGCCAAGGGCATCCTGGCCTGCAGCAGGAAGAGTGTGGCCAGCAGGAGCAGGGAGCTCATCCTGCCCTGTGCTCAGCACTGCTGAGGCCACACCTGGAGTCCTGTGTCCAGTTCTGGGCTCCTCAGGTTAGGAAGGAGGTTGAGCTGCTGGAAGGTGTCCAGAGAAGGGCAAGAAAGCTGGGGAGGGGTCTGGAGCACAGCCCTGGGAGGAGAGGCTGAGGGAGCTGGGGTTGCTTAGCCTGGAGAAGAGGAGGCTCAGGGGAGACCTTCTTGCTCTCTCCAACTCCCTGAAGGGAGGTTGGAGCCAGCTGGGGGTTGGTCTCTTCTCCCAGGCACCCAGCACTAGAACAAGAGGACACAGTCTCAAGCTGTGCCAGGGGAGGTTTAGGCTGGAGGTGAGGAAGAAATTTTACACAGAGAGAGAGATTGCCCTTGGGATGTGCTGCCTGGGGAGGTGGTGGAGTCACCATCATTGGAGGTGTTCAGGAGGAGACTTGATGGGGTGCTTGGCTGCATGATTTAGTTGATTAGGTGATGTTGGTTGACAGGTTGGACTGGATGATCTTGAAGGTCTCTTCCAACCTGGTCTATTCTATTCTATTCTATTCTATTCTATTCTATTCTATTCTATTCTATTCTATTCTATTCCATTCCACTCCATTCCATTCCATTCCACTCCATTCCACTCCATTCCACCATTCCACTCCATTCCATTCACCATTATCATCATCATCACCATTAGTATCATCACCATCATCATCACCATCTCCACCATGATCACCATGATCAACATCACCATCATGACCATCATCACCACCACCATTACCATCAACACAATCACCAGCACAATCATCATCATCACCATCACTATCATCATCATTGTCACCATCATCACCACCACCACTGCCATCATCATCACCACCATTATCATCAACACAATCATCATCATCATCATCACCATCATCACCCCACTGCCACCATCATCACCACCATTATCATCAACACAATCATCATCATCATCATCATCACCATCATCACCACCACTGCCACCATCATCACCACCATTATCATCAACACAATCATCATCATCATCATCATCACCATCATCACCACCACTGCCACCATCATCACCACCATTATCATCAACACAATCATCATCATCATCACCATCATCACCACCACTGCCACCATCATCACCACCATTATCATCAACACAATCATCATCATCATCACCACCATCACCACCATTGCCATCATCATCACCATGCTCATCACCATTGCCATCATCATCACCACCACAATCAGCACCACCACCATCACCATCACCCCCATCAGCACCCCCACCACTGCTGTGCCCTGGGAGGCCCTGAGAGCTCTCCCCCTGGCAGGACCCACAGCACTTTGGTGCTGGGGACAGAGCTGGAGCCCCAGAGCTGCTCGCTGCAGAAGGGACTGCTGGGCCCTGGGAGCTCTCCCAGCTCAGACTGGAGTGTGTGCAGAGGTGGGGCACACACCTGGGGGCACCTCCTTGCCCTGCATTTCAGACAGTCTGCTCCCCCTGCACGTGCACAACGGCTGAGGGAGCTGGGGGGGCTCAGTCTGGAGAAGAAGAGGCTGAGGGGAGACCTCCTTGTCCTCTGCAACTACCTCCAAGGAGGCTGGAGCCAGCTGGGGCTTGGCCCCTTCTCAGGTGCAGCAAGACAAGGACAAGAGGCAGGAGCCTTGAGCTGTGGCAGGGCAGGCTCAGGTTGGCTATCAGGAAGAAGTTCCACTCAGGCCAGGCTGCCCAGGGGGTGGTGGAGCCCCCACCCCTGGAGGGGGTTAAAAGCTGCATGGATGTGGTGCTGAGGGAGGTGGTTTGGTGGCAGGGGCTCAGAGCAGCGCTGGGGCTGTGAGCTCTGGGGGAGGTGTTGGACCTGATGGCCTCAGAGGTGAGCTCAGCAGGTCCAGGAGTCTGTGACAACCTTGTGGGCCACTGAAACAGAAAGATCCCTGTGGATGCTCCCAAGGGGCAGCTAAGGTGCTCTGTTGGCCAGCTGCCCCCAAAGAGGAGTCCTGCCCTGCCCCTGAGCTCCTCCTGTTCCTGTCAGCAGGTTTGCTGCCCTCAGCCCCAGAAAGCTGGCTCAGGACAGCTGGGCTCCAAAGTAACTCTGCACTGGGGCTGGATGCTTGGCCTCCCTGAGCTCTCCCAGCTGGGCCCAGGGGAGGGAAGTGGGGGCAGAAGCTCTGCTTCTCTCAGCAAGAAGCTAAGAGGCTCAGCTGCAGAGGGAGGTCCCACAAGCTCCTGCTCACAGAGTCCAGACTGGTTTGCTTTGGAAAGGACCTTAAAGCTCACCCAGCTCCAAGCCCCTGCCATGGGCAGGGACACCTCCCAGGTTGAGCCCAGGTAGCTCAAGGCCTCATCCAGCCTGGCCTTGAACCCCTCCAGGGTGCCAAGATGTGAAGGAATCAATGAACCATATAATCAATAAGGTTGGAAGAGACCTCAGAGCTCAGCAAGGCCAAGCTGTCACCCAGCACCTCCTGACAACCAAACCAGGGCTCCAAGTGCCACATCCAATCCCCTCCTGAACACTTCCAGGGATGGGGACTCCACCACCTCCCTGGGCAGCACATCCCAATGGCTAACAACTCTCTCTGGGAAGAACTTTCTCCTCACCTCCAGCCTAAACCTCCCCTGGCACAGCTTGAGACTGTGTCCTCTTGTTCTGCTGCTGGCTGCCTGCCTGGGAGGAGAGCCCAACCCCCACCTGGCTCCAACCTCCCTTCAGGGAGTTGGAGAGAGCAAGAAGGTCTCCCCTGAGCCTCCTCTTCCCCAGGCTAACCCAAAGCAGCCTGCACCAGGACCTCAAGTGCTGCCATGAGAAGTCTCCACGAGGTCTGGCTTGGCCTCTGCAGCCTCTCTAAAGCTTTTCTCCCCCAAGCAGGGCTCAGGCTGAGTGAAACAGGGAGCTGCAGGGCAGCTTTACAAAATGCTTCCCATTTCCTTGGCTAAAAGGGAGCTACCCCCTTTAAATCACCCAGCAAGATCCCTGTGGAGCTTTGCCCTGCAAGGCCTCAGCTCCCTGAGCAAAACCTTCCCAGCCTTAGGAAGGGCAGGGGAAGCAGCTGAGCTGGGCCTGCTCCAGGACCCTGAATTACAACTAGCACTAGCACTTCAGCCTCAATAAAAACACACATAAAGCATCCACCCCATGAGCAGGAGATGAGCTATGGCTCCTCTCACAGTCCTGATGGAGACAAGCCCCAGGGCCAAGCTGGCACTGGGGCAGCTCCTCCGGCGGGCACCAGGCCCAGGAAACCAAACCCTGCACCAAACCCTTGGCTCTGGGGGTGCTGCCATGCTCCCAAAGCTCCAAACATCCCAGGCTCATCCAGCTCAACTGCTGCTCCCTGTTTTCCTCCCAGGAGAAATTCCAGCCCTGCTCCTGCCCCTTCCCAAAGCTGTGGCCAGCCCTCACGTGCCGCTGCCTCAGCCTGGGGGCCTGGTGCTGAACTGGGCTGCTGTGCTCAAGGGGCTGCAGAAAGGAGCCTGGGAGGCTGTGTGCCCAGAAGGATCAGGATTGACCCACCATGACCCCGGCAAGCCAGGGAACTCCCTCCCCCAGGCAGCTGGAAGCAATTAGCTCAGTCTGGTTCCAGAGCTGGCAGAACCTCCAGCCCCTTCTCACCCCAGGCCTGGCTTTGCAGAGCAGCAGATTGGCTGTGCCAGAAGCTCCTGGGGTGTGCAGTGCTCCATCCTACACCCCTGGGGTGTGCAGTGCTCCATCCTACACTCCTGGGGTGTGCAGTGCTCCATCCTACACCCCTGGAGTGTGCAGTGCTCCATCCTAAGCTCCTGGGGTGTGCAGCTCCAGCCCCCTGCCATGGGCAGGGACACCTCCCACCAGCACAGGCTGCTCAAGGCCTCATCCAGCCTGGCCCTGAGCACCTCCAGGCAGGGGACAGCCACAGCCTCCCTGGGCAGCCTGTGCCAGAGTCTCCCCAGCCTCACTCTCAACAATTTCTTCCTCCTCTCCACTCTCAGTCTCCTCTCTCCCAGCTCAAAGCCATTGTTCCTCATCCTGGCACTCCCAGCCCTTGTCCAAAGTCCCTCCCCAGCTCTCCTGGAGCCCCTTCAGGTCCTGCAAGGCTGCTCTGAGTCTCCCTGGAGCCTTCTCTTCTCCAGGCTGCACAGCCCCAGCTCTGTCCCCCAGGGGAGGGTCTCCAGCTCTCTGATCCTCTTTGTGGCCTCCTCTGGAGCCTCCCCAGCAGCTCCCTGTCCCTCCTCTGCTGAGCAGCTCCTGCAGCAGGACCAAGCCCCTCCCCAAGGCAGCTGCTGCTCCCTGCTGCAGGCCTCCCTCCCGCTCCTGCCCTACCTTTGCCTTCTCGAAGTCCAGGTCCTTGCCGATGGTGGTCAGCAGGCGGCACAGGCACTCCAGGGACTCCTCGTCGTGGTTCTTGAGCAGCTTCACCACGCAGTCGTGCATGATGGCCTCTGTCAGCATCTTCAGCTTGAACAGCTCCCCGATGAACTTGATGTTCCCGATGGACCTCCGCCTGGCCTTGTCCTTGGCCTCCTCCAGCTCGTCGTGGAGCCGCGTCTTCTCCTCGGCCTGCAACACAGCCACAGCTCTGCGGACACCCCCTCCAGGGAGGGCAGGAGGCTTCAGGCACAGCCAGGGGCTGGGGCCTGCTGCTGCCCCTGGGGCCTGCTGCTGCCCCTGGGGGCTCTCTTTCTCCTCACAGGCAGGAGGAGGCCGGGCCCGACCCCCCCCGGCGGGGCAGAGGTGTTCACAGTCTCACAGTATAACTTAGGCTGGAAAGGACCTCGAGGATCATCGAGTCCAACCTATCAACACAGAGCCCATGACCAGACCATGGCACCAAGTGCCACATCCAATCCCCTCTTGAGCCCCTCCAGGGTCGATGACTCCACCACCTCCCTGGGCAGCACATCCCAATGACGAACGACTCGCTCGGTGAAGAACTTCCTCCTCACCTCCAGTCTAAACCTCCCCTGGTGCAGCTCCCCTGGTGCAGGTTTGTGCCCTCCTCGGCCGCGCTGCAGGAGCCAAACTCTGGGCTCCCGAATCCTGCCCCCCAGCTCCACTGCCACCTTCCAAAGGCAGCCCTGCAGAGGGAGCTCTGAGGATCGATGGGGCAAGCCACCAAGCCCCACTTACAGTGGTAGCAGCCTCCAGCTCTCTCTGCTTCTTCTCGAAGACGTCGTCGTCAGCCTTGTCCTTCTCAAACTCCTTCTGGCAGCGGTTGAGCAGCAGCTTGCGGAAGTTGACCGTGCTGCCAGGCTTGTCGGCCATGGGCACCTTCAGCTGGCCAGGGGCAAGCACAAGGCCTCAGCTGGGGAGGCAACTCAGAGATCACCTACCCCAACCTCCCACCATGCCCAGGGTCACCTCTCAGCCAGACTCAGCTGCTTGAGCCCTCATCCAGCCTGGCTTTCAACACCCCCAGGCAGGAGGCAGCCACAGCCTCCCTGGGCAGCCTGGGCCAGAGGCTCAGCAGCCTCACACTCAAGAACTTCTTCCTCAGCTCCACTCTAACCCTGCTCTGCCTCAGCTCCAAACCCTTCCCCCTTGGCCTGGCTCAGACACCCTCAGCAAAAGTCTCTCTGCAGCCTTCCTGCAGGATCCCTTCAGCTCCTGGCAGCAGCTCTGAGCTCCCCCTGGAGCCTTCTCCTCTGCAGGCTGCACAGCCCCAGCTCCCTCAGCCTGTGCTCCCAGCAGAGCTGCTCCAGCCCTGGGATCATCCTCTGGGCTCCCTCCAGTAGCTCTGTGTCCTCCTTCTGAACTGGAGGTGAGGTCTGAGCAGAGAAGAGAGAAGGGGCAGAATCCTCTCTCTTGCCCTGCTGCCCACCCTGCTCTGGAGGGAAGAAGGGATGGGGGAAGAAGGGATGGGGGAAGAAGGGATGGCAGGGAGAAGGGATGAATGGATGAGGGATGAAGGGAGTTCTTTTGTCCCAGATTCATCATCTGAAACCCAGCTGCCCAAAGCCTGGCTCAGCACCTTGGGCTCCCTTTTGAGATGAGGACTTTCAGTGGCACTCTCCAAAGGTGACTCCTGGCACTTTGTGAGCAGGCTGAGCCAAGCCTCCTCAGCTCCAAGCACCACCACAGCAACAGTCAGGATGGAACAGAGCCTCAGGATCACCAAGTCCAACCCAGAACCCTGCTCTACAAGGGTCACCCCTAAATCATAGCCCCAAGCACCACATCCAAACCACCCTGAAACACAGCCAGGCCTGGGGACTCCACCACCTCCCTGGGCAGCCTCTGCCAGTCCCTGACCACTCTTGCTGGGAAGAATTTTTCCTACTGTCCAGTCTAAACCTCCCCAGTGGCAGCTTGAGGCCATTCCCTCTTGCTCTATCACTAATTACCTGTGAGAGGAGACCAGCAGCAGCCTCTCCACAACCTCCTTTCAGGTGGTTGTACAGAGCAATGAGGTCTCCCCTCAGCCTCCTCTTTTCCAAGCTAACCATCCCCAGCTCCTTCAGTCTCTTCTCATCAGATTTATTCTCCAGGCCCTTCACAGCTTCCTTGCCCTCCTCTGCCCTGGCTCCAGCACCTCCACATCTCTCTTGCACTGAGGTGCCCAAAACTGGACCCAACCCTTGAGATGTGGCCTCCCCAGAGCTGAGTCCCAGGGGTCAGTCCCCTCCCTGCTCCTGCTGGACACAGCATTGCTGATCCCAGACAGGAGGCCTTTGGCTTTCTTGGCCCCCTGGGCACACTGCTGGCTCCTGTTCAGCTGCTTATCCATCAGCACCCCCAGGGCTTTCTTGGTCCCCTGGGCACACTGCTGGCTCCTGTTCAGCTGCTTGTCCATCAGCACCCCCAGGGCTTTCTTGGTCCCCTGGGCACACTGCTGGCTCCTGTTCAGCTGCTTGTCCATCAGCACCCCCAGGGCTTTCTTGGTCCCCTGGGCACACTGCTGGCTCCTGTTCAGCTGCTTGTCCATCAGCACCCCCAGGGCTTTATTGGCCACCTGGGCACATTGCTGGCTCCTGTTCAGCTGCTTGTCCATCAGCACCCCCAGGGCTTTCTTGGCCCCCTGGGCACACTGCTGGCTGCTATTCATAGTATCACAGTATCAGTCAGGGTTGGAAGGGACCACAAGGCTCAGCCAGTTCCAACCCCCCTGCCATGGGCAGGGACACCCCACACTAGAGCAGCCTGGCCACAGCCTCAGCCAGCCTGGCCTTAAACACCTCCAGGGCTGGGGTCTCAACCACCTCCCTGCACAACCCAGTCCAGGGCTTCACCACTCTCCTGGGAAGAACTTCCTCCTCCCCCTCCAGCCTCAATCTCCCCACACCTTCATTCCATTCCCCCTAGTCCTAGCACTACCTCAGCTGCTTGTCCATCAGCACCCCCAGGGCTTTCTTGGCCACCTGGGCACATTGCTGGCCCCTGTTCAGCTGCTTATCCATCAGCACCCCCAGGGCCCTTGCTGCCAGCAGCTTTCCAGCCACACTGCCCCAAGCCTGGAGTGCTGCTTGGGGTTGTTACACCTGCCAGTGCCATGGCCAGCCAGGACAGAAGAAGCCTCCCAGCATGCCCAGGGGCTCTCTGCCCCAGGAGCCAGCCCTGGGCCGTGCTCTGCCCGGCGCCAGCGCGGGGCCGGGCGCAGCCTTACCGTCACGAGACAGCGGCACATGTTGGCATAGGCCACGGAGAAGCTGGGCTCATCGATGGCCTTCTCAAAGACCAGGTCAATGACTCCCTTCAGCCTCTCCTCTGTGTCCACTGTCAGGTCTGTCACTTGCTTCATCAGCTGGTTGAACATCTGGGGCGTCAGCTTGTTCAGGATGCTTCGGACCTTGCGGAACAGCTCCTGCGGGGCACAAAGCCACAGGACCAGAGGGGCTGGGGAAGAGCTCAGAGCTCATCCAGTCCAAGCTGCCACCCAGCACCTCCTGGCTAACCAAACCAGGGCTCCAAGGGCCACAGCCAAGCCCCTCTTGAACACCTCCAGGGATGGGGACTCCACCACCTCCCTGGCCAGCACATCCCAAGGGCCAATCTCTCTTCCTGTGAAGAACTTTCTCCTCCCCTCCAGCCTAAACCTCCCCTGGCACAGCTTGAGAGCCAGAGCCAGCAGGAGGCTAGCAGGAGTGAGCTGGGATGAACCTCAAGGGTGAATGGAGAAGATCACAGAATGGTTTGGGTTGGAATGGACCTTTAAAAGTCATCCAGACCAACCCCCCCTGCAGTCAGCAGGGACACCCCCAGCCAGAGCAGGCTGCTCACAGCCCCAGACAACCTCACCTGGACTGGTGCCAGCCATGGGGCAGCTCCCACCTCCCTGGGCAGCCTGGGGCAGGCTCTCACCACCCTCAGGGGCAAACATTTCTCCCCTCTCTCCATCTCCCTCTTTTAGTTCAAACCATCCTCTCTCACCCTGTCACAACAAGGTCTGTCCCCAGCTGTCTCTTTAAGCGCTGCAAGGCCACCAGGAGGTCTCCCTGGAGCCTTCTCCTCTCCAGGCTGCACAACCCCAACTCTCCCAGCCTGGCTTCACAGCAGAGGGCTTCCAGCCCTGCCAGCACTGCTGTGGCCTCCTCTGGCCCTGCTCCAACAGCTCCTCTCTGTGCTGAGGGCTCCAGAGCTGCCCCAGCACTGCAGAGGGGCAGAATCCCCTCCCTGCCCCTGCTGCCCAAAGAGGGCCCAGGGAAGCTGATGGTTCAGGAAGCTGAGTCACAGAGGGACACACATCTGTGCACCATCCAGCTCCAGCCCTAACTCAGCTACTGGCTACCAGAGAGCAAAGCTGTGGGGCAGGGTTTTAGGAAGAGCCTTGGCTGTCACTCACTGCAATGCTCTTTTTGGTATCAACTTGCTATCAGGAGGCAGAAATGAACAGAGAGTGGCCTTCCCTTCCCTTCCCTTCCCTTCCCTTCCCTTCCCTTCCCTTCCCTTCCCTTCCCTTCCCTTCCCTTCCCTTCCCTTCCCTTCCCTTCCCTTCCCTTCCCTTCCCTTCCCTTCCCTTCCCTTCCCTTCCCTTCCCTTCCCTTCCCTTCCCTCCCCTTCCCTTCCCTCAACCAGAGAGCAGCTCCTCCCAGACTCACTCAGGGCCCTTTTGTCCACTGCAGAATGATGGTTAGGCAACAGTGCTGCCACCAGCCCTGGGAATGAATTCCAGGCTCCTCCAAGACCATCTCAACTTATCCTACAAGCCACCAGTTTGGCCTCCAGGCAAACATCTCCACCCAGCATGGAGGAGAGAGCAGGGAGGAGGCCACAGAGGAAGCCTCAGGGCCGGCACCGTGGGGCTGGGCAGGACTAATGGAGGGCACCTGCCAGAGGAACCACAGGCCTGCTGAGGCTCAGGGCCCACATCCAGGCCAAAAGGGGATGAAAAGCAGGTTCTGTGCTCGAGTCTGAGGATGTTTGCTTCAGGATGGAGCCAGGGACAGCTCAGGGAAGCAGGAAGAGAGCCACTCCTGGGGAGGGGCAGCAGGCTGCCTGGGGCCAGGCTCAGCCCCACCTCCTGCCCAGCACTGCCACTTGCACTGAGGGCAAGAACAAACACCCAGGCACCATGGGGGTGGGGGAAGGC
The DNA here is from genome assembly GCA_011125475.1 of Melanerpes aurifrons. Classification (NCBI taxonomy): domain Eukaryota; kingdom Metazoa; phylum Chordata; class Aves; order Piciformes; family Picidae; genus Melanerpes; species Melanerpes aurifrons. Next base: position 1,897,100 of record WWNC01000042.1, on the reverse strand, counting down.
TGTGCTGCAGACTGGGCTTGGTTGCCCTTTTTGCCTCTCTTACCCAACAGCAGGGGCAGGTTTCCACCTTCCCCCTGCCCCAGGACACCTCTCCAGGAGCTCTCACCTGGGTCTTGACGTTTTCTGGGTCCTCTGTCTGGTTCTCCCTCTTCAGGCTTGGCTTCCAGGCGTTCTCTGCCTTCTTCAGGTGGACATCCTCCTTCACACACACAGTGATGATCTTCCTGGGCTCTCTCCTCTGGCCTGGCTGAGATCTCCTTGGTCCAACATTCAACAACTAGGACAGAAACAGTCCCTCTTACATCCCCTTTTCAGCCCCCACCTTGTAACCCAGCCAGGGCGCAGCGCTGCCAGCAACACCCAGAGCCAGCAAGGACTCCCAGCACTGTGAGGGCTCCCTCTGACCCCACACAGCCACCTGGGCTGGTCAGAGGGAGTGGGAGGACACCAAACATGTTCCTCCAGGGCAGATGACCCAAACCATAAAGGATGACCACAGCCTATAGTCAGCAACAGTGCTCTGGATGCTTCAGTGCTACAGAACTGGACCTGACTGACCAAAAGGGAACCAGAAACCACCTGAGACCTCACAGCAAAGTCCTCAACAAGTCCCAGGGCAAGGGCCTGCAGCTGGGGCAGGCCAACCCCAGGCACAGATCCAGGCTGGGAGCTGAGTGGGTTGAGAGCAGCCCTGAAGAAAGAGCCTTGGGGGTGCTGGGTGCTGAGCAGCTCCCCAGGAGCCAGCAGTGCCTCCTGCAGCCCTCAGGCAGCTGTGTGCTGGCTGCAGCCACAGCAGGGTGGGCAGAGGGCAGCAGAGGGGATCCTGCCCCTGGGCTCTGCTCTGCTCAGACCTCACCTCCAATCCTGCCTCCAGCTCTGCTGTCCCCAGCACAAGGAGGACACAGAGCTGCTGGAGGGAGGCCAGAGGAGGCCACAGAGATGCTGCCAGGGCTGGAGCAGCTCTGCTGGGAGCACAGGCTGAGGGAGCTGGGGCTGTGCAGCCTGCAGAGGAGAAGGCTCCAGGGGGAGCTCAGAGCTGCTGCAGGAGCTGAAGGGATCCTGCAGGAAGGCTGCAGAGAGACTTTTGCTGAGGGTGTCTGGGCCAGGCCAAGGGGGAAGGGTTTGGAGCTGAGGCAGAGCAGGGTTAGAGTGGAGCTGAGGAAGTTCTTCAGTGTGAGGCTGCTGAGCCTCTGGCACAGGCTGCCCAGGGAGGCTGTGGCTGCCTCCTGCCTGGGGGTGTTGAAGGCCAGGCTGGGTGAGGGCTCAAGCAGCTGAGTCTGGCTGAGAGGTGTCCCTGGGCCTGGTGGGAGGTTGAGGTAGATGATCTCTGAGTTCCCTTCCATCCTAGGCCATTCCATGGTTCCATCACCCCATGACTAAGGAAAGCCTTGCAGCTATTCCCAGGGTCCCATCCCAAGCCATCAGGCAACACTAAATTAGAAGCTCTGCCACAAAGGTGAAGCTTCACTGGAGATCACTTCCAACAGAGCCACTTTGAGACAGGAATGGCAGAAAACACTCAGAGCTTTGTGCAGCTTTGTGCAGCTCCTGCATCATGGCAGCAGAGCTCCTGCCTGCAAGGGGTCAGACTCTGTGGTCTGACAGCAGGAGGAGCAGGGCAGACTGCTTGAGGCAGCAGCCAGCACCTCTCTGCAGTCCTGGCTTAGATGATGCTCCCCCCAGGGCAAACCAGGGAGGAAGCTGCTGCAAGTGGGGAGTTTGTCATCAGCTGCACAAGGGACAGGACACAAGACACCCCCAGACTCCCTCTTCATCACCCAGGGCCTTCTGATTGAGGGCTGAAGGCCTCAGGAGCTGGCAGGGGCTTTTCCCTTCCCCTGCACTTTCACCTTTGTGAAGTCCTGCATTAGAAAGGTCCAACCTCAAGGCAGCAATTAGCACAGCAACCAACCCCCCCTGGCAAGCCCTGCTCATCTCCCCAGCACTAATGAATCTCTTCAGTGGGCAGGAGGCAGCCTCCACCTGAAGGGTGAGCCCTGCAAACCTCCCTGTGCTCCACAAAGGCCTTCAGGGAGCAGTTGAGAGGCAAAACCATCTCAGCTCTTCAGCCAGCCTCACCCAAGACAGGAGGAGAGGGCTCCCAGCTGGTGGCTCTGCTGTCATCCACCAGTCCCAGGCTTGGGTTTGCACTTCAGACCCCAAAATGCTCCTCACAGGCAGGACACTGTCCCTGTGACTTGGCTCTGAGTGTCACTGCTGAAAGCAAACCAACAGCAGCACTGCTGGAGCTCTCCTCTGGGCTTCAGCAGAGGAAGATGATGTCAGAAGTGCCAAGGGTGTCAAAAGGCCAAGGGCAAGGTCCTGCAGCTGGGGCAGGGCAATCCTGAGCACAGATCCAGGCTGGGTGAGGAGTGGCTGAGAGCAGCAGGAGAAGGGTTTGGGGCTGTCAGGTGGTGACAAACTCCCCAGGAGCCAGCAGTGGTCCCTGGCAGCCCAGAGGCAGCTGAGTGCTGAGCTGCAGCCAGAGCAGAGAGCAGCAGCACAGGGAGGGGATTCTGCCCCTCTGCTCTGCTCAGCCCCCACCTGCAGCACTGCCTCCAGCTCTGGGGCCCCCAGCTCAAGAAGAGTTCAAACTGGATGATCTTTGAGGTCCCAGCCATGGGCAGGGACACCTCCCACCAGCCCAGGCTGCTCAAGGCCTCATCCAGCCTGGCCTTCAACACCTCCAGGCAGGGCACAGCCACAGCCTCCCTGGGCAGCCTGTGCCAGAGTCTCCCCAGCCTCTCTCTAAGGAATTTCTTCCTCATCTCCAGTCTCAATCTCCCCTCCCCCAGCTTGCAGTCACTGCCCCTTGTCCTGGCACTCCAAGCCTAATGGCTCTCCACACCTCCTGGCAGGAAGGTTGTTGTGAGCTGGAGGTTGGTGTCTCAAGGAAGCACCAATGGACCAAGAGGGAATGGCCTCTACCTGCACCAGGGGAGGTTTAGGTTGCACAGTAGGACTGAAATGGTTCTCAGGCATTTGACCAGGCTGCCCAGGGAGCTGCCCCTGGCCCTCTGCTGGTTGCTTGGAGTTCAGAGCCCAGCCCCTGGCTGCCTGGGGCTGGGAGCTGCTGCAGGTTCTCTGCTTGGGGGTGCAGTGCTGTGTTTTTCATGGCTGGCTGGGAAGAGAGGTGAGCTGTGTGAAACAAGAGCAGCCCTGGGTTAAGAGGGCCCTCAGCTGGAGGCAGCTGCTGTGTCTTGGGGGCTGCTGGAGAAGGAGAAGCTCTTGGTGCTCTGCAAAGGCTGCAGGGCTCCAGCTGCAACTGCCCTGCCTGGTGACTGGGGATGGCCCAGGAGGGGATGGCCTCAGGCTGCACAGGGCAGCTTTAGGCTCAGGCTGGACAGCAGCAGCTTGGGGCTTGGCACTGACAGGGGTCTGAGGCACTGGCCCAGGCTGCCCAGGGAGCTGCTGGAGTCACCCCCCTGGAGGGGCTGAGAAGCTGTGGAGATGTGGTGCCTGGGGACATGGCTTGGTGGAGCAGGGGTAAGGGTTGCAGTGATGATCTTGAAGGGCTCTGCCAAACCTCCAGGAGTCAATGGAACCAGTTGCTGATCCTTCCCTATGGCTCCTCCCTGCTGCCACCCAGAGCCTTCCATCAACAGCAGGACACAGCACAGCCCTGTGCTGAGCCATCCCCCCCTGCTTTGATGCAATTCCACACAGCCCTGCTCAGGTTCTACCCACCCTGCAGACAGGCAGAGGAGAATCTTCCCTCCAGCTGCCAAGAGCAGCCAGCCAAGGCAAGAGGAAAGTGCCCCAGGCTCAGCCACACCCCCCCAGAGCTCCTCACACCCCTCCTGGCCCACGGAGAGCCTGGCAACCAGAGCTGGCCTGGCAGCCTGCCCTGAGAGCCAAACCATTTGGGCCTCATTTCCTCCAGAAATGAGGCAAAGCCAAGGAAAGCTGAAGGCTGAGCCCAGAGAGTGGTGGGGAATGGTGCCACAGCCAGCTGGCAGCCAGGCACCAGTGGTGTGCCCCAGGGAGCAGTGCTGGGCCCCAGCCTCTTTAACATCTTCATTGATGAGCTGGAGGAGGGGATGGAGCCAGTCAGCAGCAGATTTGCAGCTGACACCAAGCTGGGAGCAGATGTTGGTCAGTGAGAGGGCAGAAGGGCTCTGCAGAGGGACCTTGCCAGGCTGGACAGATGGGCAGAGCCCAACAGGATGGCATTCAACAAGTCCAAGTGCCAGGGGCTGCACTTTGGCCACAGCAACCCCAGGCAGAGCTACAGGCTGGGGGCAGAGTGGCTGAGAGCTGCCAAACAGAGAGGGACCTGGGGGTGCTGATTGACAGCTGCCTGAACATGAGCCAGCAGTGTGCCCAGGGGGCCAAGAAGGCCAAGGGCATCCTGGCCTGCAGCAGGAAGAGTGTGGCCAGCAGGAACAGGGAAGTCCTTGTGCCCTGTGCTCAGCACTGCTTAGGCCACACCTGGAGTCCTGTGTCCAGTTCTGGGCTCCTCAGGTTAGGAAAGAGGTTGAGCTGCTGGAAGGTGTCCAGAGAAGGGCAACAGAGCTGGGGAGGGGTCTGGAGCACAGCCCTGGGAGGAGAGGCTGAGGGAGCTGGGGTTGCTTAGCCTGGAGAAGAGGAGGCTCAGGGGAGACCTTCTTGCTCTCTGCAACTCCCTGCAGGGAGGTTGGAGCCAGGTGGGGGTTGGGCTCTTCTCCCAGGCAGGCAGCCAGCACCAGAACAAGAGGACACAGTCTCAAGCTGTGCCAGGAGAGGTTTAGGCTGGAGGTGAGGAGAAAGTTCTTCCCAGCAAGAGGAACTGGCCATGGGAATGTGCTGCCTAGGGTGGTGGTGGAGTCCCCATCCCTGGAGGTGTTCAGGAGGGGACTGGATGTGGCACTTGGAGCCATGGTCTAGTCATGAGGTCTGTGGTGACAGCTTGGACTCCATGATCCTCGAGGTCTCTTCCAACCTACTAAGGTTGGAAGACTGTGAGACTGTGAGACTGTGATAGGTAACCTGGAGAGCCACCCAGCCCTCTCCTCAAGGCCCTTCCAGGGGTGGCCAGGCTGGGAGAGGTGAGGCCAGAGCCCCCTCCAGGGCACTGCCTCGGGGCCGGGCCCAGACGGCAGGCTCAGGCTCGGCGGAGCTCAAGCCAGCAGCGGGGGCCAGGAGGTGACCACTGCCCTGGCAGGAGGGCCTGGGCCACCTTCTGAGGAGCAGCATGGCCCATGGCACAGCCTCCTCACAGCTGGCTGCCAGCAAGGGCAGATTTGATGCCACCCTGGGCAGCTCAGTCGTTATTAGGCAAGATTCACAGAGGGCATGGGGTTGGAAGGGACCCTCAAAGGTCATCAAAGATCATCGAAGATCATCGAAGATGATCTTTGATGACCTTTGAGGGTCCCTTCCAACCCCATGCCCTCTGTGGATCTGTGAGTTCAGGCCTCAAAGAGCCCTAAAAGCCCAAGGCCTTCCTTCAGGGCTGTGGCTTTTGGTATCTCTGACTCAATTTGCTCCCAGCTGTTTTGCTCAGGCTGGGGGAGCAGCCAGCAGAGGCCTCCTCTGAAGGGGCAAGGAAACAGCACAGGGATGAAACCAGAGGGCATGTGGGGAGGGTTTGCTCCCAGATTCACTAAGGGACAAGTGGAAGAGCGGCCTGAGCTTCTTCCCAGCCTCCTCCTTGCAACCCAGTTGGATATCAGCAACAATTTGTTCCCTGCAAGGGGGGGTGAGGGGTTGGAAGAGGCTGCCCAGGGAGGTGGTGGAGTCCTCATCCCTGGAGGTGTTTAAGGTGGGGGGTTGGTCCTTTCTCCACAGTCTCAGGTAACAGGAGGAGAGGAAATGGCCTGAAATGGTGCCAGGGGAGGTTTGGGTTGGGCATGAGGAACAATTTCTGTGCTGCAGGAGCGGTCAGGGGCTGGCAGAGGCTGCCCAGGGAGGTGGGAGCTGCCCCATGGCTGGCACCATCCCAGCTGAGGTTGTCTGGGGCTGTGAGCAGCCTGCTCTGGCTGGGGATGTCCCTGCTGACTGCAGGGGGGGTTGGTCTGGATGACTTTTAAAGGTCCATTCCAACCCAAACCATTCTGTGATCTTCTCCATTCACCTTTGAGGTTCATCCCAGCTCACTCCTGCCAGCCTCCTGCTGGCTCTGGCTCTCAAGCTGTGCCAGGGGAGGTTTAGGCTGGAGGGGAGGAGAAAGTTCTTCACAGGAAGAGAGATTGGCCCTTGGGATGTGCTGGCCAGGGAGGTGGTGGAGTCCCCATCCCTGGAGGTGTTCAAGGAACCTGTGGCCATGGCAGCTGGGGCCAAGGTTTGGTGGCCATGGTGGGGTTGGGCTGATGGTTGGATTGGGTGAGCTCAGAGGGCTCTGCCAACCCAACCAATTCTCAAGTCCATGGCTCTGTAGCAGCAGCACCTCTGCAGGGCCTGCCATGGCAGTGGTCCAGCCTGCAGTGAGGTGACATCCCCAGCAAAGGCAGGGGAGGTGCTCACCAGATTCCCCACAGCAGTCTGGATGTCCACATGGGCAGGGGGGAGAAGCAAGGCAGAGAGGAGGAGGTGCAGAGGACTGCAGGAGGCTTGCTCCATGACCACTTCTGGCCATGGTTTAAAGGCCATGGAGGTCTTGGCTTGCTGGTTGGACTGGATGATCTTAGAGGCCTTCTCCAACCCAAACAATTCTGTGGCCCTGTGAAGACTCAGAGCAGCTCAGGACTCCCTGGTGCTCAGCCCCTTGCTTCCACTGCCAGGCCCAGGCCACCCAAGGAGTTACAGAACTGCTTCTCCCTCCACAAGAGGCCTCAGAGGCAGAAGGGGAAATTGAGGGCAGCTACTAGAAGTGACTCTGACTTCCAGGGGAGCTCAAGAGCAGAGGAGATCTGAGCTTCCAGCAGCTCTTGGGAAGGTTTCCATCACCTCTGGTGCAGCAGGACCAGAGGAGCTCCAAAAAGATGCTCAGGGGGTTGGAGCAGCTCTGCTCTGGGGACAGGCTGAGGGAGCTGGGGGTGTTCAGCCTGGGGAAGAGAAGGCTCCAGGGAGACCTAACAGCAGCCTGCCAGGGCCTGAAGGGGCTACAAGAAGGCTGCAGAGGGACTGTTTGCCAAGGCCTGCAGGGACAGGCCCAGGGACAATGGCTTCAAAGTAGAGCAGAGCAGATTGAGATTGGATGTGAGGAACCAGGAGGCTGCTGGAACACTGCAGCAGGTGGCCCAGGGAGGTGGCTGGGGCCCATGCCTGGTGGTAGGCCATTCAAGGTGAGGCTGGACAGGGCTCTGGACAACCTGATCAGGATGACCCTGCTGACTGCAGAGGGGTTGGACCAGATGACCTTTGGAGGTGCCTTCCAACCCAGACCATGCTGTGATTCTGTGCTTCTAAGGAGGTACAGAGCAGAGGCATCCCGTGTCAGTGCAGGGGGGCAGAGCAGTGCCCTCCACCCCCTCTGTGCCTGCACCTCCGGGCTGCTCTAACCTCCCACCAGCAGCACCTCCTCCTCTGCCGTGCCCCCCCTGCTGGAGGCAGTGGTGGTTAGTCCTGCAGCCAGGCACACAACAGCTCTGAGCCAGGAGGAGGGAATGGAGACAAAAGCCAAGGCAGCAAAACAAAGACTCTCAGCGTGAGGAAAGCTTTGCCCAGGGCGGAGGAGAGGGGGCTGGGTGGGTGATGGGCATGGCCTGAGCACAGGGGGCATGACCAGGGCAGGCAGTGCACACACAGGGGTTTGCCATGCTTCATGAGAAGATAACCTCTGATTCTGCCAGAGGCTGGACAGCCTCTCAGCCTATGAGGCAGCAGAGCTCTGTAACCAACCTTCCCCTGCAGCCCTCCAGAGCAGCTCACTGAGTTCTGCAACCAACCTTCCTCTACAGCCCTCCATAACCAACCTTCCCTTGCAGCTCTCCTCAGCAGCTGAGGAAGCAGCAGAGCTCTGCAACCAACCTTCCTCTACAGCCCTCCATAACCAACCTTCCCCTGCGGCCCTCCTCAGCAGCTCACAGAGCTCTGTAACCAACCTTCCCCTGCAGCCCTCCTCAGCAGCTCAGGGAGCAGCAGAGCTCTGGAACCAACCTTCCCCTGCAGCCCTCCTCAGCAGCTCAGGGAGCAGCAGAGCTCTGGAACCAACCTTCCTCTACAGCCCTCCATAACCAACCTTCCCCTGCAGCCCTCCTCAGCAGCTCAGGGAGTAGCAGAGCTCTGGAACCAACCTTCCCCTGCAGCCCTCCTCAGCAGCTCAGGGAGCAGCAGAGCTCTGCAACCAACCTTCCCCTGCGGCCCTCCTCAGCAGCTCAGGGAGTAGCAGAGCTCTGCAACCAACCTTCCTCTACAGCCCTCCATAACCAACCTTCCCCTGCAGCCCTCCTCAGCAGCTCATGGGGCAGCAGAGCTCTGCAACCAACCTTCCCCTGCAGCCCTCCTCAGAAGCTCAGAGAGATCTGTAACCAACCTTCCCCTGCAGCCCTCCTCAGCAGCTCACTGAGCTCTGCAACCAACCTTCCCCTGCAGCCCTCCTCAGCAGCTCACTGAGCTCTGCAACCAACCTTCCCCTGCAGCCCTCCTCAGCAGCTCAGGGAGCAGCAGAACTCTGCAACCAACCTTCCTCTACAGCCCTCCATAACCAACCTTCCCCTGCAGCTCTCCTCAGCAGCTCACTGAGCTCTGTGACCAACTCTCCCTTGCAGCCCTCCTCAGCAGTTCCCTGAGCTCTGTGACCAACTCTCCCTTGCAGCCCTCCTCAGCAGTTCCCTGAGCTCTGTAACCAACTCTCCCCTGCAGCTCTCCTCAGCAGCTCTTGGGGCCGCAGAGCTCTGTAACCAACCTTCCTCTGCAGCCCTCCTCAGCAGCTCAGGGAGCAGCAGAGCTCTGCAACCAACCTTCCCCTGCAGCCCTCCTCAGCAGCTCCCTGAGCTCTGTAACCAACCTTCCTCTGCAGCCCTCCTCAGCAGCTCACTGAGCTCTGTAACCAACCTTCCCCTGCAGCCCTCCTCAGCAGCTCAGGGAGCAGCAGAGCTCTGTAACCAACCTTCCTCTGCAGCCCTCCTCAGCAGCTCACTGAGCTCTGTAACCAACCTTCCCCTGCAGCCCTCCTCAGCAGCTCAGGGAGCAGCAGAGCTCTGCAACCAACCTTCCCCTGCAGCCCTCCTCAGCAGCTCACAGAGATCTGTAACCAACCTTCCCCTGCAGCCCTCCTCAGCAGCTCACTGAGCTCTGTGAACAACCTTCCCCTGCGGCCCTCCTCAGCAGCTCAGGGAGTAGCAGAGCTCTGCAACCAACCTTCCTCTACAGCCCTCCATAACCAACCTTCCCCTGCAGCCCTCCTCAGCAGCTCATGGGGCAGCAGAGCTCTGCAACCAACCTTCCCCTGCAGCCCTCCTCAGCAGCTCAGGGAGTAGCAGAGCTCTGCAACCAACCTTCCTCTACAGCCCTCCATAACCAACCTTCCCCTGCAGCCCTCCTCAGCAGCTCATGGGGCAGCAGAGCTCTGCAACCAACCTTCCCCTGCAGCCCTCCTCAGCAACTCATGGGGCAGCAGAGCTCTGCAACCAACCTTCCCCTGCAGCCCTCCTCAGAAGCTCAGAGAGATCTGTAACCAACCTTCCCCTGCAGCCCTCCTCAGCAGCTCACTGAGCTCTGTAACCAACCTTCCCCTGCAGCCCTCCTCAGCAGCTCACTGAGCTCTGTAACCAACCTTCCCCTGCAGCCCTCCTCAGCAGCTCACTGAGCTCTGTAACCAACCTTCCCCTGCAGCCCTCCTCAGCAGCTCAGGGAGCAGCAGAGCTCTGTAACCAACCTTCCCCTGCAGCCCTCCTCAGCAGCTCAGGGAGCAGCAGAGCTCTGCAACCAACCTTCCTCTACAGCCCTCCATAACCAACCTTCCCCTGCAGCCCTCAGCAGCTCAGGGAGCAGCAGAGCTCTGCAACCAACCTTCCCCTGCAGCCCTCCTCAGCAGCTCAGGGAGTAGCAGAGCTCTGCAACCAACCTTCCTCTACAGCCCTCCATAACCAACCTTCCCCTGCAGCCCTCCTCAGCAGCTCATTGAGCTCTGTAACCACCCTTCTCCTGCAGCCCTCCTCAGCAGCTCATGGGGCAGCAGAGCTCTGCAACCAACCTTCCCCTGCAGCCCTCCTCAGAAGCTCAGAGAGATCTGTAACCAACCTTCCCCTGCAGCCCTCCTCAGCAGCTCACTGAGCTCTGCAACCAACCTTCCCCTGCAGCCCTCCTCAGCAGCTCACTGAGCTCTGTAACCAACCTTCCCCTGCAGCCCTCCTCAGCAGCTCACTGAGCTCTGCAACCAACCTTCCCCTGCAGCCCTCCTCAGCAGCTCAGGGAGCAGCAGAACTCTGCAACCAACCTTCCTCTACAGCCCTCCATAACCAACCTTCCCCTGCAGCTCTCCTCAGCAGCTCACTGAGCTCTGTGACCAACTCTCCCTTGCAGCCCTCCTCAGCAGTTCCCTGAGCTCTGTGACCAACTCTCCCTTGCAGCCCTCCTCAGCAGTTCCCTGAGCTCTGTAACCAACTCTCCCCTGCAGCTCTCCTCAGCAGCTCTTGGGGCCGCAGAGCTCTGTAACCAACCTTCCCCTGCAGCCCTCCTCAGCAGCTCAGGGAGCAGCAGAGCTCTGCAACCAACCTTCCCCTGCAGCCCTCCTCAGCAGCTCACTGAGCTCTGTAACCAACCTTCCTCTGCAGCCCTCCTCAGCAGCTCACTGAGCTCTGTAACCAACCTTCCCCTGCAGCCCTCCTCAGCAGCTCTTGGGGCCGCAGAGCTCTGTAACCAACCTTCCCCTGCAGCCCTCCTCAGCAGCTCAGGGAGCAGCAGAGCTCTGCAACCAAGCCTCCCTTGCAGCCCTCCTCAGCAGCTCCCTGAGCTCTGTAACCAACTCTCCCCTGCAGCCCTCCTCAGCAGCTCTTGGGGCCGCAGAGCTCTGTAACCAACCTTCCCCTGCAGCCCTCCTCAGCAGCTCAGGAGCAGCAGAGCTCTGTAACCAACCTTCCTCTGCAGCCCTCCTCAGCAGCTCACTGAGCTCTGTAACCAACCTTCCCCTGCAGCCCTCCTCAGCAGCTCACTTAGTCCTGCAACCAACCTTCCCCTGCAGCCCTCAGCAGCTCTTGGTGCAGCAGAGCTCTGTATCCAACCTTCCCCTGCAGCTCTCCTCAGCAGTTCAGGGAGCAGCAGAGCTCTGTAACCAACCTTCCCCTGCAGCCCTCCTCAGCAGCTCATGGGGCAGCAGAGCTCTGTAACCAACTCTCCCTTGCAGCCCTCCACAGTAGCTCATTGAGTCCTCCAACCAACCTTCCCCTGCAGCCCTCCTCAGCAGCTCTTGGGGCAGCAGAGCTCTGTATCCAACCTTCCCCTGCAGCTCTCCTCAGCAGCTCAGGGAGCAGCAGAGCTCTGTAACCAACCTTCCCCTGCAGCCCTCCTCAGCAGCTCATGGGGCAGCAGAGCTCTTCAACCAACCTTTCCTTGCAGCCCTCCACAACCAACCTTCCCCTGCAGCCCTCCCCAGCAGCAGGCAGGCAGGGGCAGCTCTGCAGCACGGGGTGGGATGGGCAATGAGCTGGGGCCCGGTGGGCAGGGCAGGGCAGCACTTACCTTGGCTCCCCCTTTCCACAGGGCTGCAAAGTGCAGAGCCCTCGCGGTGGCGCTCGGGCCAAGGTCCCAGCATGCCCTCAGCTGGTGATGTCCCACCCACCACTGAAGGCTGCCTGGAGGGGTACAATGCAAGTCTGGTTTCCTCTTTGCTCTCCAGGAGGTTGCACCTTTTTGTAAAGCTTTCTGCCAGGCTTTTGTTACCAACAGCAGGGGGGAGGGGGGGATTGGGGGAGGGGTGGGGGGAGGGGAGAAAGACAACTCTACAAAAAGGTGCAAAGAGCTGGGGGGGAGGGGGGGAGTCGGCTTACCCCTAGTGGCAGGTTCCTCAATGGGGGGTGAGGCGAGACCAAGAGAGGGCATGCTGGGGACCCGCAGCGAGCCAGGGAGGGCAATCCGGGGCTGCTCTGCACTTTGCAGGCCTGCAGAGAGAGAAAGAGCGACAGGAAGGTTACCCAGGGCCCGGGGGCTGGGGACACCCAGAGCAGGGCTGCAGGGCTGCAGGGCTGCAGGGCTGCAGGGCTGCAGGGCTGCAGGGCTGCAGGGCTGCAGGGCTGCAGGGCTGCAGGGCTGCAGGGCTGCAGGGCTGCAGGGCAGCCGCCGGAGCACGGCCTGCAAGTCCCGCCTCCGGGAAGCCGTGTCCACCTCCAACAGCATCGAGGTTGTGGGGCTGGATGGTGCTCTGAGGGGAACCACAGCGCTGAAGCTGCTCCAAGGGGGGGCCACGGAGCGCCCGGGAGCGGGGCAGTGGCCCTGGCACCGCTCTGGAAGCGGAAGGACTGCAGCAGCTCAGCGCCACCGGGTCTGCCGCCGAGCCTCCGGGCAGCCTGCCTGCTCGCCAGTCCAGGGCATTCAGGGACCTCTTCTGGCACCGGCAGTTGGGATAGAGAAATGATGGCAGTGTCATTAGATGCATCTGGATGGGTGCTATGGGTGTGTCTTGACAGATGGATGGGCACCCAAGGACTGCTCCTCCAGCTGGGGCTGCCGGGCGGCACCACGCCGGGGGCACCCCGAGGACCGGGGATGGCGAAGGCGAGGAGGCAACACTCAGAGCTGGGGCAAAGCCAGACACAAGGAGAGGAAGAGAAAGCAAGAGCAAAGCAGAGGAAAAGGCAGGAAAAGCAGGAATGAAGTGAGGGAAGCAAGATGTGGATGCACAGACAGCGGGGCCGGGCGCCGAGGCTCTGCTGGGTTAGTAAAAGCTTTGCCCTGCTGGCAGCTTCCACACAGCCCTGCTCCTGCCACACACCCCCCCAGCAGCTCACTCCACCACAAACCTGTGCTCACACACCTGCCACTGCCAGGTCCTCGGTGTGGAAATGTGCTTCCACCCCTCTTGAACACGGGGAGAAGATCAAACCCAGTTAAAACCAGTTCCAAACATCCACAGCCTTTGTCTAACCTGCCTGCAGCCTGGCAGCCAACAACACAGCAGCCTCACAGCTCAGCCTGCCCAAACCAGAACCACCTCAGCACCAGCAGAGGCCCAGGGTGTGAGGATGGAGAGAACCTCACCCTCACAACTCAGCCCCAAACCAGAACCACCTCAGCACCAGCAGAGGCCCAAGGTGTGAGGATGGAGAGAACCTCACCCTCACCACTCAGCCCCAAACCAGAACCACCTCAGCATCAGCAGAGCCTGAGTGAGGATGGAGAGAACCTCACCCTCACAACTCAGCCCCAAACCAGAACCACCTCAGCACCAGCAGAGACCAAGGTGTGAGGATGGAGAGAACCTCACCCTCACCACTCAGCCCCAAACCAGAACCACCTCAGCATCAGCAGAGCCTGAGTGAGGATGGAGAGAACCTCACCCTCACAACTCAGCCCCAAACCAGAACCACCATCAGCCCCAAACCAGAACCACCTCAGCACCAGCAGAGACCAAGGTGTGAGGATGGAGAGAACCTCACCCTCACCACTCAGCCCCAAACCAGAACCACCTCAGCACCAGCAGAGCCTGAGTGAGGATGGAGAGAACCTCACCCTCACAGCTCAGCCCCAAACCAGAACCACCTCAGCATCAGCAGAGCCTGAGTGAGGATGGAGAGAACATCACTCTCACATCTGGACCAAACCAGAACCACCTCAGCACCAGCAGAGGCCCAAGGCAGGCTGGCCTTCTCCAGCCTCCAGGCCAGTGTGGAGAGGAGCAAGGTGGGGCAGACTCACACTTCCAGGAACGTTTCTTCCCCCCGGGGTTTGCCTCCCGAAGTCGGCGAAGGCCGGAGTGAAGTCTGGGCCTCGGGGCAGGATCCGGGGGTCCAGGGTCCGCAGGGGCAGCTTGGGCTGGTTGACCTGCAGCCAGGAGCAGAACACACAGAGAGCAGCTGCTCAGGGAGGGCTGCAGCCACCAACCTCCCTGCAGCTCTGCACACCACCTCTGACACCCAGAGCAAAGCTTCCAACAAGCTCAGCAAGGCTTCAGGCAGCCAGGTTCCCACCAAGCCTTCACCACCGAGCTTCACACAGCGCTGCTGGGGCTGCACCTCCCACCCTGGGGACAGCTGGGAGCTCCTCTCTCCAGGCAGGACACCGAGGGCTGGAGCAGGGCCAGAGAAGGGCAACAAAGCTGCTGAAGGGTCTGGAGGACAGGCCTGGGGAGAAGCAGCTGAGGGAGCTGGGGGGGTTTAGTTTGGAGAAGAGGAGGCTGAGGGAGACCTCATTGCTCTTTGCAGCTCCCTGAGAGGAGGCTGGAGCCAGGTGGGGGTTGGGCTCTGCTCCCAAGGAACAAGTGATGGGACAAGAGGAAATGGCCTGAAATTGTGCCAGGGGAGGTCTGGGTTGGGCATGAGGAACAATTTCTGTTCTGCAAGAACAGAACCTGGCACAGGCTGCCCAGGGAGGTGGTGGAGTCCCCAGCCCTGGAGGTGCTCCAGAAACCTGTGGCCATGGCAGCTGGGGCCAGGGTTTGATGGCCATGGTGGTGGGGGGCTGCAGGTTGGACTGGGTGACCTTAGAGGCCTTTTTCAGCCTTTATGACTCTCTGCTCCTGCAAAAATACACTTTGAGTTTAAAATGCATCTCCCACAGGTGGCTCCTGAGGAAGCAGGCTGAGCTCAGCCAGGTTTCAAGGCTGGAGCAGGGCTTCTGGAGGATGAAATCCCCTGGTGCAACAGGAATGTGACAGCCTTGCTCCAGGATCACACAGCTGCCACCTGCCCTCCAACAAATGTCTCCTGTGTTCAGGAGGCAGCTGGGCAAGAGAGCACAGGGAGCTCCAGAGCAGACAGAGCAGTGAGAGGCAACCATGGCAAACTGGGAAGGGGGATGAGAATCCTCTTGGGAGCAAAGCTGCCTGTGCCAAGCCCTGAAATCCAGGGTGGGAATGCTGCTGTGCACGAGGATCCCCTGGCCTTGAATCTTCAGAGCATGACTGTGGTGGTTACACCAAAATCAATGAGCTGCAGAGCTCTAACTGAGAGGAGAATGAGGTCTTGGTGCCAGCACTTCAGCAATAACAACTGCCTGAGTGAGTGCAGAGACACAGCAGAGCAAATCAGCTCTAATGAGGCTGGAGAGGAAGCAGCCAGCATCTGCAGAGAGCAGCTTCTGAAGACCTTTGATTAGATCAGCTCATCAAGAGTCACCCAACTGCTTCAGACCTAAACCAAGGGGCTGCCTGAAGCTTGGCTGTGCTTTCTAACCAGTCCAGCTCTGGGGAGAAGGAGCTGGGAGTGCTGGAGGACAAGGAGTCCACCTGGGGTGTGGACAGCAGGGCAAGGAGGTTCTCCTCCTCCTCTACTCTGCCCTGGTGAGGCCACATCTGGAGACTTAGGTCCAGTTCTGGGCTCTGGAACTGCTGGAGAGAGTCCAGGGGAGGCTGGGAAGCTGCTGAGGGGCCTGGAGCAGCTCTGGGAGCAGCAAAGGCTGAGGGCCCTGGGGCTGAGAGCCTGCAGAAGAGCAGCCCCAGAGGGCAGCTGAGCAATGCTCAGCAAGAGCTAAAGGAGCTGTGGGGGGAGGAGGCTGGGGCCAGACTCTGCTCAGTGGTGCCCAGGGCCAGGCCAAGGGGCAGAGGGCACAAACTGGAACCCAGGAGGAGAAAATTGTTTGGTGTGAGGGTGCTGAGGCCTGGAGCAGGCTGCCCAGAGAGGTTGTGGAGCCTCCTGGTGTGGAGAGCTTCCAACCCCCTGGGCCCTCGTGCTGCTGGGCAGGGTGCTGTGGCTGCCCTGCTGTTGGACTGTGCTGCTGCACTGTGCTGCTGGACTGGCTGAGCTCCAGGGGTCCCTTCCAGCCACACCATGCTGGGGCTCAGGGGTTCTGGGTGATTCTGTAGAGCTGCCCTAACAAAAGCCATCAGCTCTCTGCTCAGCCTGGCTTTGCTTCCACCCTCAGCTCTCAATAACCAGCTGGTTTGCCTCCAGGCACAGCCCATGGGAGGTGCTCCCATTCCCACACCAGCTGTGGCCATTCACTGGACACCAAGCCTCTGTCTGAGGAGTTCTGTGAGGTGCCACTGGGCCATGGTTTAGTGGCCAGGGTGGTGCAGGGCTGGAGGTGGCACTGGATGATCTGAGAGGCCTTTTCCAAGCCCAACAGTTCTACAGCTCCATGATCAGCCAAAGGTTTCCCCAGCCCAGCAGCAGAGCAGCCCAGGCCTGAAGCATGCCCCTGGGGAGTGGGCTGGCACTGCCCTCCTGCACGTACCTGTTTGATGGGCTCTCCTCTCACCTTGTCCAGGACCACATCACTGATGGGAGGCAGCCCCTCAGGCCTCTGGATGCAGGCAGGCAGGAACTGGATGTCCAGCAGGAACTCCCTGTCGTACTGCTTCTTGCCCTCTGGGTCCAGGGGCTTCCACTGCTCTATAAGGAGAGGAGGTGCCTGAGATCCAAAGGGCACAAAGGCTCCAGGGCTGCCTGGGGACTCTGAACTGGGCTCTACCTCCATTTGGAGGAGAGGACATCAGTGGTGGGCAGCAGGCTCCAGCAGCAGCCACACACACTACTCATCACCAAGGCCACTTTTGACCTGGGACATCTGCTCTTAGCTCTGCCCCTCACCCCCCTGGGACACAGTGAGGTGGGGAGGATTCCCAGTTGCTGGGTGATGATGTGAAAGCTCAGCCTCTGCTTTTGTGTCACAGGAACTCAGTGCCAGGGTGGGGAGGCACTGGAACAGGTTGCCCAGGGAGGTGGTGGATGGCCCCTGCCTGGAGGTGCTCAAGGGCAGCAGAGGGGATCCTGCCCCTGGGCTCTGCTCTGCTCAGACCTCACCTCCAATCCTGCCTCCAGCTCTGCTGTCCCCAGCACAAGAAGGACACAGAGCTGCTGGAGGGAGCCCAGAGGAGGCCACAGAGATGATCCCAGGGCTGGAGCAGCTCTGCTGGGAGCACAGGCTGAGGGAGCTGGGGCTGTGCAGCCTGCAGAGGAGAAGGCTCCAGGGGGAGCTCAGAGCTGCTGCCAGGAGCTGAAGGGATCCTGCAGGAAGGCTGCAGAGAGACTTTTGCTGAGGGGGTCTGAGCCAGGCCAAGGGGGAAGGGTTTGGAGCTGAGGCAGAGCAGGGTTAGAGTGGAGCTGAGGAAGAAGTTCTTGAGTGTGAGGCTGCTGAGGCTCTGGCACAGGCTGCCCAGGGAGGCTGTGGCTGTCCCCTGCCTGGAGGTGTTCAAGGCCAGGCTGGATGAGGCCTTGAGCAGCCTGGGCTGGAGGGAGGTGTCCCTGCCCATGGCAGGGGGCTGGAACTGCCTGAGCTTTGAGGTCCCTTCCAGCCCAAAGCATTCTGTAACTCTTCTGTAAGTCTCTAGCAGGCAGGGAGCAAAGCAGAGCTGAGGAGCAGGGAGCAGCACACACAATCAGAGCTCCCTTTGAAAATGGGATAGAATGGGAATGCTCCAAGTCTCTACCAACCAGCCCTGGTGGGAACCAGCAGAAGCCACAAGCACAGGCCATGCTCTGCAGCAGCACAGAAAGCCAGCAGGGAGCTGGGCTGCACCCACAGGGCAGCACCAGCAGAGGTGAAGTCATTGTCCCACTCTGCTCAGGGCTGCTCAGGCCACACCTGGAGCTCTGCCTGCACTTCTGGGCCCTGCTGTACAAACCAGATGTGGACAGGCTAGGAAGTGTCCAGAGAAGGGCCAGGAGAATGCTTGAAGAGTTTGCCCAAAGCTTGGCTGTGCTTTTGAACCATTGCAGCTCTGTGGAGAAGGACCTGGGAGTGCTGGAGGACAAGAGGAGGAGGCAGCAGGAGCCAGCAATGTGTCCTCAATGCCAATGTCTCCTGGGGTGCATGAGGAAGAGTGTGGGCAGCAGGGCAAGGGAGGTTCTCCTCCCCTCTGCTCTGCCCTCCTGAGGCCACATCTGGAGTCCTGGGTCCAGTGCTGGGCTCCCCACTTCTAGAGGGACAGGGAACTGCTGGAGAGAGTCCAGGGATGGCTCTGAGGGAGCTGAGGGGCCTGGAGCAGCTCTGTGAGGAGGAAGCACTGAGAACCCTGAGGCTGCTGAGCCTGGAGAAGAGAAGGCTTAGGGGAAACCTTCTGAGCATGCACCAGGACATAAAAGGAGGCTCCCAGCAGGATGCAGACTGCCTTTTCCCAAGGAGTCCATGGAAAAGACAAGGGGGGGTGGGGACAAGCCACTGCTGGGGACATTCCCATTGCACCCCAGCAGCAAATGTCTCCCCATGAGCACAGCCAGACTCTGCCAGCAGCTCCCAAGGAAACTGCAGATTGGAATCAGCTCCCAGGGGAGGTGCTGGAGCCTCCTCCACTGGGCACTTTGGAGCCTCAGCTTGCCAGGCTGCTGGGCCAGCTCACTGCAGCTCCCCCAGCAGCCAGCAAGGTTGGAGCAGATGAGCCTTGGGGTCCTTCCCAAGCTGCCAGTCTGGGCCTACAGCTTCTCATTTGCCAGAGGGCTGCCTGGGCAGGAGAACTTCAGAGCAGAGGAGCCTGCCTGATGCAAAGCAAACTGCAAAGCTACAGCCAGCACCTGGTAGCTCAGGGAGGGGATTTGCTCTGCCAGCCAAAGAGCCTGGACTTGGGAAGGGAGGTTGGAGCCAGGTGGGGGTTGGGCTCTTCTCCTGAGGAACAGGTGATAGGATGAGAGGAAATGGCCTCAAGTTGCCAGCCAAAGAGTCTGGACCTGGGAAGGGACTTGTTCAGCAGGCAGGTTGAGTAGTGTGGCTCCTGAGCAGGAGGCAAGGGTTGAACTGGAGGAGGAAATCTGTGTGAGCTGTCACCCCTGTGTTTCCCTGCTGCCAGACAGCTGCTCTGCCTGCACCCAGCCCTTCAGGACTGCTGTTCAAGTTTTGTGTTTGGTTATTTCAGTCCCTGATCAACAGCTGTAGGCCTTTGGGCTCTCACATCCTCATCCCTGTCAAGGCCACAGGCAGGACCCCATCCCAAGTGATGGGTTTGGGAGTGCACAGAAGTCATCATCCTTCTTAGCTCTTTCTGCAGCTTCAGTGTGCCAGAGCCTGGGGATGAAGAGGTGCAGAGAATGGCTCTGTGCCCCAGGCAGGGCTCCTGCCCAGCTGCCCAGCCCCAGGGCCACACCACCCTCCATTTTATCCTGGAAAAGCACTGACAGCAAGAAGGAACAGTTTAGATCCACAGCTTCCTGCTCCTGGGCAGCAGCTCTGTGGAGGTGAAAAGCAGCTGGGCAGTGTCCCAGGCAGCTTGAATCCCCAGTGAGAGGAGACCAGGATCAAGAAGATCAAAGAGTGGCTGGCCATGGCTCCATGGCCCAGGGGAGGCCAGGGACAAGCAGAGTCCCTCAGGGATCACTCCTGGGCCCAGGCTTGTTCAACATCCCTGTGGGTGCCATGGGCAGTGGCACTGAGTGCAGCCTCAGCAGGGTTGCTGATGACACCAAGCTGTGTGGTGCAGCAGACAGCTGGAGGGAAGGGATCCATCCAGAGGGAGCTGGACAGGCTGGAGAGGTGGGCACAAGCCAACCTCAGGAGGTTCAACAAGAGCAAGGGCAGGGTCCTGCAGCTGGCTGGAGGCAATGCCAGGCACAAATGCAGGCTGGGCAGGGACTGGCTGGAAAGCAGCCCTGAGGAGAGAGCCTTGGGGGTGCTGGGGGAGGAGAAGCTCCCCAGGAGCTCTCAGTCTGCACTTGCAGCCCAGAAAGCCAAGCAGAGCCTGGGCTGCAGCAGGAGAAGTGTGGCCAGCAGGGCAAGGGAGGTGATTCTCCCCCTCTGCTCAGCTCTGGGGAGACCCCACCTGGAGTCCTGCCTCCAGTTCTGCAGCCCCTATGGCAAGAGGGATGTGGAGGGGCTGGAAGGTGTCCAGAGCAGGGCCAGGAGGAGGAGCAGAGGGCTGGAGCTGCTCTGCTGTGAGCACAGCCTGAAGGAGTTGGGGCTGTTCAGTCTGCAGAAGAGAAGGCTCTGAGGTGACCTCATTGTGGCCTTCCAGGATCTGAAGGGGGCTCCAGGAAGGCTGGGGAGGGACTGCTCAGGATCTCAGGCAGTGCTAGGCCTAGGGGGAATGGAATGAAGCTGGAGGTGGGGAGATTGAGGCTGGAGGGGAGGAGGAAGTTCTTCCCCATGAGAGTGGTGAAGCCCTGGACTGGGTTGTGCAGGGAGGTGGTTGAGGCCCCAGCCCTGAAGGTGTTTGCAGCCAGGCTGGCTGAGGCTCTGGGCAGGCTGCTCTAGTGTGGGGTGTCCCTGCCCATGGCAGGGGGGCTGGGACTGGCTGAGCCTTGTGGTCCCTTCCCACCCCGACTGATTCTATGATACCATGATCAAACACACAACTCCTCCTGTGCTCAACCAACAGGCAAGAAGCTTCTTTCTCAGAAGAGCAGAGCTGAGATGGAGGATTGCTGCAGCAGGAGGCCAGGTCAGGCCTGCAGCAGCCAAGAGCAGTGTGTGCAGTGTTCCATGGGATGGACCCAAGCCCTCCAGAGCAGCCCAGCTCCAACTGGGCTGGCTCTGACTGCGCCGAGTGCGCCAGAGAGACGGCTGATGAATTATGGACTAACTTCAGGATGTGCTTAACCAATGAGCTGCTAAAGCTACCCTCAGTGTGTGGGGAGCTACCAAGAGGCCTCTGCCTTTGCCCCTAACAAGAGTCAGTATTACATTAGTAACAGCAAAGCAGCTCAGGTCTTTGTCAAACAAAGCAGGGCTGAAACCACCCCCGCGGCGGGACCGCTCCGTGGGGCTGTGCTGCTCCTCCTCCAGGCTCTTCCTCCTTCCCTCCTTCCTTTTTCCTCCTTCCTCCTTTTCTTGTCTCCTCAGAAGATGACTGATTTGGCTTGGGAGAGCTCCACCCCAATAAAAGAAGGCTGTATAAAATTGGTAGCAAGCAAGAGTCAAGTCAGCCTCAAGGCCTTGCTGCGCAGGGGGAGTTGGGAGAGCTCCAGGTCTGCACATGGAGTGTCCTAACAAAGGCCAAACCCAGCCCTCGGGTGGAACATCTCCAGTGCTTGGCCAGCAGGGCAAGGATGGCTTCCTGTGAGCCTGAACTGCAGTCTGAGGTTGGAAGGGACCTTACACATCATCAGCTCCAGTGCTCATGCAGCCCAGCTGGCAGCTGTGTGCTGAGCTGCAGCCAGAGCAGGGAGAGCAGCAGCACAGGAGGGGATTCTGCCCCTCACAGAATCAGAGTCACTGAGGTTGGAGAAGACCTCCAAGATCATCAAGTCCAACCTTCCACCCAGCACCACCATGGTCCTCAAACCATGGCCTGAAGCACCTCAGCTGCTTGCTCCATGACCATCTCCAGGGGTGGTGACTCTTCCACCACCTTCCTGGGCAGCCTTTTCCAACTGCCCCCAGCAGAAAGACAGACAACCTCCAGAGCTCTTCCCATGTCCACTGCTGGAACCCTTCCATCCTGGAAGGCCATCAGGTTGGCTCTAAGTTCCTGCAGGACTCTCTGCTCTGCTCAGAGCCCACCTGCAGCACTGCCTCCAGCTCTGGGGCCCATGGAGATGCTGGAAAGGGTCCAGAGGAGGCCATGGGGATGATTAGAGAGCTGGAGAACCTCCCCTGTGGGGACAGGCTGAGAGAGCTGGGGCTGTTCAGCCTGGAGAAGAGAAGGCTCCAGGGAGACCTTAGAGCAGCCTTCCAGCTGGGGAGGGGCTTTGGAGAAGGGCTGGGAGTGCCAGGCTGAGGACAATGGCTTTGAGCTGGGAGAGAGGAGACTGAGACTGGAGATGAGGAAGAAACTCTTGAGAGTGAGGCTGGGGAGACTCTGGCACAGGCTGCCCAGGGAGGCTGTGGCTGTCCCCTGCCTGGAGGTGTTCAAGGCCAGGTTACATGAGGCCTTGGGCAAGCTGTGCTGGTGGGAGGTGTCTCTGCTCATGGCAGGGGTTGGAGTAGAAGATCTCTAAGGTCCCCTCCAACCCAAGCCGTTCTATGCCCCTTCAGGGGTCTCTGCTCACATGGGATTTCTTGGATCATTCCCAGCTGTCCATCAAAGGGGAACCAATTCTCCACCATTTCCACTGTGCTGCAGCCAGCACCCTCACAGGCAATCCATGCAAAGAATTGGGCATTCTCCCTTCTCTTCATTCCCAGCAGCAAGAGAAGAACAACTTTCCCCTCATGACCCCCCGAGAGGTGACCCTGAGCCTGCTGGGTGCTGGGGCTGAACACACGACAATGGCTCAGCAGCCCCCCTGGAACCAGCCCTCCTTGCACAGGGAGGACCCAGGGGGTGCTGGAAGCCCCCAGAGGGGAGAGGCAGAGGGCCAGGTGTGGCAGCAGCCTGGGGCAGGGGTTACCTGGTTTGTAGTGGTAGAGGGGCAGGTCGCTGGAGCTCTCCGGGCAGCCGCAGTTGGCCTCGGCTCCCTCGCCCTCCGCCACGCTCTCGGCGCCGTTCCGCACAGCCTCTGCCTCCTGCTCCCCATTCTCCTCCACAGCCTTTGCCTTCTGCAGCCCAGGGCAGGCTCTCTCCAGCTGCAAGCCAGGGCTCACTTTCTCCTGCTCAGATTCAAGTACTTTGTCACCCACAAGCTCCTCTTCTCCCTGGGGCTGAGTGCAGAGGGAAGGGAGAGGTCAGCGCCGGCGGGGGCCAGGGCAGGGCAGGCAGCTCCGCGCTGAGCCACCCACAGCCACGCTGTCTGGGGCAGGACAGGGGCAGGGCACGGAGAGGAGAGAGGCTGGAAGGCCTCTGCTGGGAGGCCAGGCTGGGAGAGCTGGGGTTGTGCAGCCTGGAGAAGAGAAGGCTCCAGGGAGACCTTCTGGTGGCCTTGCAGTGCTTCAAGAGCTGAGCAGAAAGCTGGGGAGGGCTTTATCTCAGGGGCTGCTGTGCCAGGCCAAGGGAGGATGGTTTGGAACTAAACCAGGGAGACAGAGTGGAGAGAAAGGAGAAATGTTTGCCCCTGAGGGTGCTGAGAGCCAGGCCCAGGCTGCCCAGAGAGGTAGGAGCTGCCCCATGGCTGGCACCATCCCAGGTCTGGAACCATCCCAGTCTGGAGAAGAGAAGGCTCTGAGGTGACCTCATTGTGGCCTTCCAGGATCTGAAGGGGGCCCCAGGAAGGCTGGGGAGGGACTGCTCAGGATCTCAGGCAGTGCTAGGACTAGGGGGAATGGAGTGAAGCTGGAGGTGGGGAGATTGAGGCTGGAGGGGAGGAGGAAGTTCTTCCCCAGGAGAGTGGTGAAGCCCTGGACTGGGTTGTGCAGGGAGGTGGTTGGGGCTCTGTCCCTGGAGGTGTTTAAGGCCAGGCTGGCTGAGGCTGTGGCCAGGCTGCTCTAGTGTGGGGTGTCCCTGCCCATGGCAGGGGGGTTGGAACTGGCTGATCCTTGTGGTCCCTTCCAACCCTGACTGATACTATGATACAGGTGAGGCTGTCTGGGGCTGTGAGCAACCTGCTCTGGTTGCAGCTCTCCCTGCTGAGTGCAGGGGGTTGGACTGGAGGAGTTCTGAAGGTCCCAGCCCAGTCTGTGATCCTGTGGTATTCAGCAGCTCCATGACCACCACCCAGCACCATCAGACCCCTGATCAGCCCATCCCCAGAGGTGACCCAGCAGCAATTAATGCTACACCAGGCAAGGCTTTGTGTTGCCTGTGAAGTCTGCAGGAGCTCCTGGGATGGGCTGGAAGGAACTGCTTAGCCCTACAGTGCAATTCCAGCCTGCAGAGACAGCCTGGCTGCTCTCCTGCCCTGCTGCCACCTTGAAGGGGGTCCTGCCTTTAACTGTGTGCTGCTCACTGGAGCAGGCTGCAGTGAAGGGGACACAGAGCCACGATTTCAGCATCTTTGTTCCAGGCAGAAGAGCTCCTGGATCCCTGGCTGCTCATCCCAGAGCTCTCCAAGGACACAGCTTCATTCTGCATGCAGAGGAGGCAGCAGACACCTGCTGGGAGAAACCTCAGTGTGCCCCAGTGGTAAACAAAGGAGAGGCTCAGAGGGGGAACCTCTGGGAGAGACTCTTGATCCTTTCTCCTCCCTACCTAAAATGCTTTGTGCAGGCTTTGCAAGGAAACACCCTGAAAAAGCAGCCTGGGTGAAACCCTGAGAGCTGCAGGAGACACAGCTCCAGCACCAGAGGATGGAGGAAGCACAGAGAGGAGCAACTTGCTGGCACAGCCCAGCAATGTCCTGTGCTCTCTGGCCTGCAAACCAGCACTGGGATGCTTCTGATTTCCCTGCATTACTCAAGCCTCAGCTCTGCTGTGGCACACAGCCCAGCTCTCACTGGGGGGCATCTTGCACCTTGAGTCTTTTAAGCCTCTGTTCCCCCCCAGAGAGCACACCTGGGCCATCCCCAGTCTGTGAAGGAGCTGGTCTGCTGCTGGTGGTGGAGAAAGCACACATGCTCCCAGAAAGGATCTGGGAACCACAGAATGGTTTGGGTTGGAAGAGGCCTTTCAGATCACCCAGTCCAAGCCTTAGCACTGCCAGGGCACCACTAACCCATGGCCCTCAGCACCACATCAACCCCTCTGGGGCTGGGGACTCCACCACTGCCCTGGGCAGCCTGGGCCAGGCCTTGACAACCCTCAAGGGGAAGAGATTGTTCCTTGTGTCCAACCTAAACCTCCCTTGAGACAACTTGAGGCTGTTTCCTTTTGTCCTGTCCCTTGTTCCTTGGCAGAAGAGCCCAACCCCCACCTGGCTCCAGCCTCCTCTCAGGCAGCTGTAGAGAGCAATGAGGTCTCCCCTCAGCCTCCTCTTCTCCAGCCTGAATAACCTCAGTTCCTTTAGCTGCTCCTCACCAGACCTGCTCTGCAAACCCTGCAGCAGCTTAACTGTCCTCCTCTGGACCCCCTCCAGCACTTCTGGATCAAGAACCAGACTCAGGATTCACTCTGCAACCACAGGCCTCTAGAGCAGCTATCTGTGGCAAGGGGAAGTTGAGAAGGGAACAGCAGAGGAGCACTGATCAAAGAGAAACCTGGAGTGAGGCAGAGATGCTTCCCTGAGTCACAGCTGGCCCACAGCACTTTTGCTGCATGCAGACTGACTTTTCCCACTTTCACCCCCTCAGCCCCTCTGTGACCTGTTCTATCCCCACCTTTACCCAGGATATTAAACAGAGAGGTTCCTCCTGTGGTACCCTGGCCAGAAGAGCAGGAAACTTCCTTTCCTTTCCCAGTTTCTCCATCAGGGAAAAGCTGACACCACAAGGACACCACCACGCAGCAGCAGAGCCTGCCCAAGGTCCCCCTGGGTCTGCCTGGACTGCAGCAAGGCCTTTGCCACCATCCCCCACAGCAAACTGCTGGCCAAGCTGTCAGCCCCTGGCTGGGACAGCAGCTCTCTGAGCTGGGTTAGGAACTGGCTGGAGGCTGAGCCCAGAGAGTGGTGGGGAATGGTGCCACAGCCAGCTGGCAGCCAGGCACCAGTGGTGTGCCCCAGGGAGCAGTGCTGGGCCCCAGCCTGTTCAGTATCTTCATTGATGATCTGGAGGAGGGGATTGAGTCAATCATTAGCAAATGTGCAGCTGATACCAAGCTGGGAGCAGATGTTGGTCAGCTGGAGGGCAGAAGGGCTCTGCAGAGGGACCTCAACAGGCTGGACAGATGGGCAGAGGCCAACAGGATGGCATTCAACAAGTCC
Organism: Melanerpes aurifrons; assembly: GCA_011125475.1. Taxonomy (NCBI): domain Eukaryota; kingdom Metazoa; phylum Chordata; class Aves; order Piciformes; family Picidae; genus Melanerpes; species Melanerpes aurifrons. The sequence goes on along the minus strand of WWNC01000042.1, from coordinate 1,871,607 downwards.
AAGTGCCAGGGGCTGCACTTTGGCCACAGCAACCCCAGGCAGTGCTACAGGCTGGGGGCAGAGTGGCTGAGAGCTGCCAAACAGAGAGGGACCTGGGGGTGCTGATTGACAGCTGCCTGAACATGAGCCAGCAGTGTGCCCAGGGGGCCAAGAAGGCCAAGGGCATCCTGGCCTGCAGCAGGAAGAGTGTGGCCAGCAGGAGCAGGGAAGTCCTTGTGCCCTGTGCTCAGCACTGCTTAGGCCACATCTTGAGTCCTGTGTCCAGTTCTGGGCTCCTCAGGTTAGGAAAGAGGTTGAGCTGCTGGAAGGTGTCCAGAGAAGGGCAATGAGGCTGGGGAGGGGTCTGGAGCACAGCCCTGGGAGGAGAGGCTGAGGGAGCTGGGGTTGCTTAGCCTGGAGAAGAGGAGGCTCAGGGGAGACCTTCTTGCTCTCTGCAACTCCCTGCAGGGAGGTTGGAGCCAGGTGGGGGTTGGGCTCTTCTCCCAGGCACCCAGCACTAGAACAAGAGGACACAGTCTCAAGCTGTGCCAGGGGAGGTTTAGGCTGGAGGTGAGGAGAAAGTTCTTCCCAGAGAGAGTTGTTAGCCATTGGGATGTGCTGCCCAGGGAGGTGGTGGAGTCCCCACCCCTGGAGGTGTTCAGAGGGGCTTGGATGTGGCACTTGGAGCCATGGTTCAGTCATGAGGTCTGTGGTGACAGCTTGGACTCCATGATCCTCAAGGTCTCTTCCAACCTTGGTGATGCTGTGAGATTGTGACATGGGACAGTGCCAAGGGAACCAAACCCTCTTTTAGCTCATCCCTTGCTGGCACACATCCCTGAATGCTGCCTCATCAAGTTAGGGGAGAGGGAAGAAAGCTGAAGAGCTTCAACAGGAAGCAGACTGAAATGCTGGAGAGTATCACAGCTGCCTCCAAACAGCTTGCTCAGAGAGCTGGGAGCTGCCCCATGGCTGGAACCATTGCAGGGGAGGTGGTCTGGGGCTCTGAGCAACCTGCTCCAGCTACAGATGTCCTACCCCTGCATGGGGTTTGCACTTAGATGACCTTTAGAGGTCCCTTCCCACCCAAACCAGCCTGGGATGCCATGAGAGAGCCAGCCTGCCCTGGCTCCTGGGAGCCAAGCAGGAGGCACCATGCCCTAAGCACAGCTTGATGAGAGCAGCATCAGCACCAAGCTGCACAGAGCCAAACTGTGGTCCCCTCTCACCTCTGTTTCTGCCTCTGTCACCTCCTCAGTGCCTTGGGTTCGCTCTTTTGGTTTCTTCCACGTCTTTGGTGCAGTTAGAGCTGTTGGGGCTGCAATGCAAGCACAGAGCTGTTACAACTCCACCCCCTGGGCAGCAGGCTGGGGCCGAGGCTCTTCCCTCCCCTGTGCTGGGGTCACAGCCAGGAGCACGAAGCAGTGGCAGCCTTGTGCTGGATTCAGCCACTCCTGGTCTCCCTGTGGTGCCATCCCAGCTGCTGGTGGGACACTCAACCATGGGAACTCACAGAATCAACCAGGTTGGAAGAGACCTCCAAGATCATCCAGCCCAACCTATCACCCAGCCCCATCCAATCAACCAGACCATGGCACTGAGTGCCTCACCCAGGCTTTGCTTGAAGGTCTCCCAACCAGACTCAGATGCTTGAGCCCTCACCCAGCCTGGCCTTCAACACCCCCAGGCAGGAGGCAGCCACAGCCTCCCTGGGCAGCCTGGGCCAGAGCCTCAGCAGCCTCACACTCAAGAACTTCTTCCTCAGCTCTTCTCTAACCCTGCTCTGCCTCAGCTCCAAACCCTTCCCCCTTGGCCTGGCTCAGACACCCTCCTGACAGCCTTCCTGCAGGATCCCTTCAACTCCTGGCAGGCAGCTCTGAGGTCCCCCTGAAACCTTCTCCTCTGCAGGCTGCACAGCCCCAGCTCCCTCAGCCTGTGCTCCCAGCAGAGCTGCTCCAGCCCTGGCAGCATCTCTGTGGCCTCCCATTGTTGAGCACCAGCAGGGCAAGGAGCAGGAATCCTTCAGGAAGATCAGGAGCTGGCCAGGACTGCAGGCTGCTCTCAACACATTTGTGGAGGAATCAGCCATGACCTGGACTGTGACCACAGACACAACCAACATTCCAGAGTCTCAGGGCAGCTCCTCCAGCCTGCAGCACTGCAGCCTCTCCTGAGCTGGATCTGTTTAAAGCAGGTTAAGAGCCTCCCATCCTCACCCAGCTTGGCCAAGTGACAGGGAGCAAACAGGCCCTAACCCTGGGAGGGACTGAAGCACATTTTGGCCCTGAAGAGCACCAGAAAGCAGAGAGCCCACCCAGAGCTGACAAAGCACCAACCCAACACACTCAGCATCCGTGGGGAGTGCCTGCAGCAGCAGTGCTGGGGGCAGGGACAGGGCTGGGCTGCACACAGGCTGTCAGCAGGGTCCCTTTCCCCCCTGGACTTCACTGCAAACACATTTCCAGCTCCAGCCTTTGGTTTCTAGCAGATGCTACAGAAAGCCCACAGCATGCACTTCTTTTATCCCCATCTAATCCCCCTCTGAAAGGCTCTGCAGTGATGGACACACAGTGAGCAACCACAGAATGGTTTGGGTTGGAAGTGCCACAGAGCTGAACACTGAACCCACTCAAGGTAGCAGATCCAAAGCTGTTGTCCCAACACCACCTCGAGGCCATTTCTTCCATAGGATCACAGCAGGGCTCAGAGATCATCTACCCCAAGCCCTGCCATGCCCAGGAACACCTCTCAACCAGGCTCAGCTGCTCAAGGCCTCACCCAGCCTGGCCTTCAACACCCCCAGGCAGGAGGCAGCCACAGCCTCCCTGGGCAGCCTGTGCCAGAGCCTCAGCAGCCTCACACTGAAGAACTTCCTCAGCTCCACTCTAACCCTGCTCTGCCTCAGCTCCAAACCCTTCCCCCTTGGCCTGGCTCAGACCCCCTCAGCAAAAGTCTCTCTGCAGCCTTCCTGCAGGATCCCTTCAGCTCCTGGCAGCAGCTCTGAGCTCCCCCTGGAGCCTTCTCCTCTGCAGGCTGCACAGCCCCAGCTCCCTCAGCCTGTGCTCCCAGCAGAGCTGCTCCAGCCCTGGCAGCATCTCTGTGGCCTCCTCTGGACCCTCTCCATCAGGTCCAGGTCCTTCCTGTGCTGAGGGCTCCAGCCCTGCACACAGCACTGCAGGTGAGGTCTCAGCAGAGCAGAGCAAGTGCCAGAATCACCTCCCTGGATCTCTGGCAGTGCTGCTTTGGATGCAGCCCAGGCTGCCCTTGGCCTCCTGTGCTGCAGGCTCACACTGCCAGCTCCTGGCCAGCTTTTCACACACCAGCACCCCAAGACCTTTTCCACAGGGCTGCTTTCTGTGCCTTCCTCCCTCAGTTTGTATTGATAGCAGACCCAGAGTGCTGCTGCCCAGCTGCCTGCTTATCTCTGCTTACAGAAATAAGAGATAAGAGCACTGACAAGAAGGACCCACACTAGGCCTGGGAGAAGCAACAAAGTCCTTATTGCCAGATTATCCTGGACATGCCCTGCTGAGGCCACCTCTGGAATTCTGGGTCCAGTTCTGGGCTCCCCAGTTCAAGAGAGACAGGGAACTGTGCCCTTATGGCCAAGAGGCCAGTGGTCACTGGGATGCATGAAGAAGAGTGTGGGCAGCAGGGCAAGGGAGGTTCTCCTCCCCTTCTCCTCTGCCCTAGGGAGGACACATCTGGGGTTCTGGGTCCAGTTCTGGGCTCCCCAGTTCAAGGGGGACAGGGAACCACTGGAGAGAGTCCAGGGGAGGCTGGGAAGCTGCTGAGGGGCCTGGAGCAGCTCTGGGAGCAGCAAAGGCTGAGAGCCCTGGGGCTGAGAGCCTGCAGAAGAGCAGCCCCAGAGGGCAGCTGAGCAATGCTCAGCAAGAGCTGAAGGAGCTGTGGGGGGCAAGAGGCTGGGGCCAGGCTCTGCTCAGTGGTGCCCAGGGCCAGGCCAAGGGGCAGAGGGCACCAACTGGAACCCAGGAGGTTGGAGCTGAGCAGGAGGAGAAAGTTGTTTGGTGTGAGGGTGCTGAGGCCTGGAGCAGGCTGCCCAGAGAGGTTGTGGAGTCTCCTGGTGTGGAGAGCTTCCAACCCCCCCTGGGCCTTGTGCTGCTGGGCAGGGTGCTGTGGCTGCCCTGCTTTGGCAGGGGGGCACTGGCAGATGGTCTCTGGAGCTGATCTGATGCAGCCCTCCCTGTGCTGGGGGTTTGTGTAGCCACAGCTCAGGACACTCAGTGTCTGCTGTGGGAAGCAGGTGCAGAGCTGCTGTACCATGACAGCACCAGAACAAGAGGACACAGTCTCAGGCTGTGCCAGGGGAGGTTTAGGCTGGAGGTTAGGAGGAAGTTCTACACAGAGAGAGAGATTGCCCTTGGGATGTGCTGCCTGGGGAGGTGGTGGAGTCACCATCCCTGGAGGTGTTCAGGAGGAGACTTGATGGGGTGCTTGGTTGCATGGGTTAGTTGATTAGGTGGTGTTGGGTGAAAGGTTGGATGGTGTTGAAGGTCTCTTCCAATCTGATCTGGTCTTTTTCCCTTCCCTTCCCTTCCCTTCCCTTCCCTTCCCTTCCCTTCCCTTCCCTTCCCTTCCCTCTCCTCTCCTTTCCTCTCCTCTCCTTTCCTTCCCTTCCCTTTCCTCTCCTTTCCTTTCCTTCCCTTTCTCCTTTCCTTTCCTTCCCTTTCTCCTTTCCTTCCCTTCCTCCTTTCCTTCCCTTCCCTTTCTCCTTTCCTTTCCTTCCTCCTTTCCTTCCCTTCCCTTTCTCCTTTCCTTTCCTTCCTCCTTTCCTTCCCTTCCCTTTCTCCTTTCCTTTCCTTCCTCCTTTCCTTTCCTTCCCTTTCCCTTCCCTTTCTTCTCCTTTCCTTCCCTTCCCTTTCTCCTTTCCTTCCCTTCCCTTTCTCCTTTCCTTCCCTTCCCTTTCTCCTTTCCTTCCCTTCCCTTTCTCCTTTCCTTCCCTTCCCTTCCTCCTTTCCTTCCCTTCCCTTTCTCCTTTCCTTCCCTCCCCTTTCTCCTTTCCTTCCCTCCCCTTTCTCCTTTCCTTCCCTTCCCTTTCTCCTTTCCTTCCCTTCCCTTTCTCCTTTCCTTCCCTTTCTCCTTTCCTTTCCTTCCCTTTCCCTTCCCTTCCCTTGAAAAGCAGCAGCAGCTGGGGTGCTGCTCTGCTTCTGTGTCCCTTCATCCTCCACCTTTGCCTGGGTTGTGGAGTCTCCTTGTGTGGAGAGCTTCCAATCACACCTGGATGTGTTGCTGTGTGCCCTGCCCTGGTTGACCCTGCTCTGGCAGGGGGTTGGCCTGGCTGAGCTCCAGAGCCCCCTTCCACCCCCTACCACTCTGGGATCTTCTAAGTGACCTGAGCAACGTTTGCTCCCCTGTTGCCAGAGCCACCCTGTGCCCTCCAGCCTGCTGACACTGGAGCATCAGCATCCATCTTCTGCAGAATTAAAAGCCCCCAAACACTCCAAGTAATTTGGGGCTTTAAATTAAACTCCATCCAGGCCATTACAAGGCAGGCAATAGCCCTGGGAGCTGGAACCTGCTTTATTTACAGAGAGAGTCAATCTCTCTGCTTTGTAAGGAAATTAATGTGGGTTATGAAGGCTGCAAGAACAGCAAGTGCCAGAGAGCAGTGGAAATGACCCCAGTGGAATGAAAACAGAAATAGATTAACTGGGGGGGAGGGAAAAAAACCAACCCAAACCCAACCCTGTGGCTGGTGGAGAGCAAAAGGATCTTCTGATCTTGCCCAGGTAATGGATTTTGTTTAAGAGTCAACCTAGTGACCCAGCACAGCTCTGACCCCAGCCTGGATCCAGGCTCATCTCTGCTTTTCATTGCATGGCATCACAGAAGGGCTTTGGTTGGCAAAGCCACAAAGGTGGTCAGAGGGCTGAAGAACCTCCCCTGTGGGGGCAGGCTGAGAGAGCAGCAGAGTCCTGACTGCCAGACTGTCTTGGGCATGCCCTGCTGAGGCCACATCTGGAGAACTGGGTCCAGCTCTGGGCTCCCCAGCTCAAGAGAGACAGAGAACCACTGGAGAGAGTCCAGGGGAGGCTGGGAAGCTGCTGAGGGGCCTGGAGCAGCTCTGGGAGCAGCAAAGGCTGAGAGCCCTGGGGCTGAGAGCCTGCAGAAGAGCAGCCCCAGAGGACAGCTGAGCAATGCTCAGCAAGAGCTAAAGGAGCTGTGGGGGGCAAGAGGCTGGGGCCAGGCTCTGCTCAGTGGTGCCCAGGGCCAGGCCAAGGGCCAATGGCTTTGAGCTGGGAGAGGGAAGATTGAGACTGGAGATGAGGAAGAAATTCTTTAGAGTGAATGAGTGAGGCACTGGCACAGGCTGCCCAGGGAGGCTGTGGCTGTCCCCTGCCTGGAGGTGTTCAGGGCCAGGCTGGGTGAGGCCTTGAGCAGCCTGGGCTGGGGGGAGGTGTCCCTGCCTGTGTCAGGGGGTTGGAACTGGCTGAGGTTTGAGGTCCCTTCCAACCCATCCAACCATCAACCTAAGACACCACCATGGCCACTAAACCATTCCAGCTGATCCACAGCAGAGCACAGCCCTCCATGCCCCCGAGGCTCTCACACACCTACCCCCAAACACTGAACTCCAAACCCCCCTTCTACATGGGTTCACTTGCAAAATCCCAGCCTCTTTTGGCTTTCTTTCCCAAACTCCAGGGGATTCAAAGGCTGGATTGAAAGGAATCCCCCCAGCCCCAGGGCTCTGCCAGGACTGCAAAGCAGAGTGTCAGAGCTGTGACACTGAAAGGCTCCAGTGCTGCCAGGCCTGCACAAAGGCCACCACTATGCTCTGCCCCAGCAGCTAAGCACAAGTCAGTGACTGACTGGACTTCTTGGCCACAGTTTCATTTAAAGGAGGTCCAGGGGACAAAAGAAGGAAAGAGAGGAGAAGGGAAAAGAGAGGAGAAGGGAAAAGAGAGGGAGGGAAAAGAGAAGGGAAGAGAGGAAAAGAAGGAAAAGAGAGGAGGAGGGAAAAGAGAGGAGGAGGGAAAAGAGAGGAGAAGGGAAAAGAGAGGAGAAGGGAAAAGAGAGGAGAAGGGAAAAGAGAGGAGAAGGGAAAAGAGAGGAGAAGGGAAAAGAGAGGAGAAGAAAAGAAGTTTTCTACAGAGAATCAAAGGGATGTAGCAAGGTGCTGGAACCCAAGGCAGAGAACAACACTGGGAGGAACCTCCTGGATGTGAAAAGGCAGCTCCAGAAATGGCCATGCCCAGTGACTTGTAACAACTCCCAGACCTGCTCCTGCAAATGTCAGGAACAGTGGGATGGGAACAGCTGAACTGGGCTCCCACCCTGGAGGTGTTCCAGGCCAGGCTGGATGAGGCCTTGAGCAACCTGTGCTGGTGTGAGGTGTCCCTGCTCATGGGCTTGGAACTGGATGAGCCCTGGGGTCCCTTCCAACCCAGCCCATTCTGTGGTTCCAGATGTGGACATTTTGCTCACATTACTTTTGCAGAGGAAAGGCAGCTGTGTGGTTAATTAAGGCTGGGCTGGGCTGAGGTGTGGGACACTTGGTGGTTCAGAAGAGCTTTAATGGTCCTCTTGGCCTTTGCCCACAGCTGGTAACCCCAGCAGACACTTTTAGAGTCAGAACATTCCCACCCCACCAATGCCCAGACACTGCTGGCTCAGCAGGGTCACCCAGAGGAGGAGCAGAGGGCTGGAGCTGCTCTGCTGTGAGCACAGCCTGAGGGAGATGGGGTTGTGCAGGCTGGAGAGAAGGCTCCCAGGAGACCTCATTGTGGCCTTCCAGGATCTGCAGGGGGCTCCAGGAAAGCTGGGGAGGGACTTTTGAGGGTGTCAGGGAGGGATAGGACTGGGGGGGGATGGAGCAAAACTAGAAGTGGGGAGATTGAGATTGGCTGTGAGGAAGAAGTTGTTGTCCAGGAGGGTGGTGAGAGCCTGGCACAGGCTGCCCAGGGAGGTGGTGGAAGCCTCCTGCCTGGAGGTGTTTGCAGCCAGGCTGGAGGTGGCTGTCAGCAACCTGCTGTGGTGTGAGGTGTCCCTGCCCATGGCAGGGGGTTGGAGCTGGCTGAGCCTTGAGGCCCCTTCCAACCCTGACAGGTCTGTGATACTGTGATTCTTTGAGCTGGGAGAGGGGAGATTGAGACTGGAGATGAGGAAGAGAGTCTTGAGAGTGAGAGTGGGGAGACACTGGGAGAGGAAGCCCAGGGAGGCTGCATGAGGGGACCCTGCCCATGGCAGGGAAGGATGAACTTTCAGATCCTTTCTGACCCTTTCTGACCATGACAGTTCTGTGGTTCAGTGTTGGTATGGGCACAGGCCCAGGCTGATAAATCCAGAGCAGCAGATCCACAAAACAAGTAGACACCATGGAGTGAACAATGTCCTCTGATCCCAGCAGCAGCAGACTGAGGGAGTGCTGCCCTCTGTCACTGCTGGCAGCCACAAAGCCAACCCTGGGACACACAGCCCCAGCAGTCATGAAGCCATCCCTGGGACACACAGCCCCAGCAGCCATGAAGCCATCCCTGGGACACACAGCCCCAGCAGTCATGAAGCCATCCCTGGGACACACAGCCCCAGCAGCCATGAAGCCATCCCTGGGACACACAGCCCCAGCAGTCATGAAGCCATCCCTGGGACACACAGCCCCAGCAGCCATGAAGCCATCCCTGGGACACACAGCCCCAGCAGTCATGAAGCCATCCCTGGGACACACAGCCCCAGCAGCCATGAAGCCATCCCTGGGACACACAGCCCCAGCAGCCATGAAGCCATCCCTGGGACACACAGCCCCAGCAGCCATGAAGGGAGCCTGGGACACACAGCCCCAGCAGCCATGAAGCAATCCCTGGGACACACAGCCCCAGCAGCCATGAAGGGAGCCTGGGACACACAGCCCCAGCAGCCATGAAGGGAGCCTGGGACACACAGCCCCAGCAGCCATGAAGGGAGCCTGGGACACACAGCCCCAGCAGCCATGAAGGGAGCCTGGGACACACAGCCCCAGCAGCCATGAAGGAGCCTGGGACACACAGCCCCAGCAGCCATGAAGGGAGCCTGGGACACACAGCCCCAGCAGCCATGAAGCCAGGCCTGGGACACACAGCCCCAGCAGCCATGAAGGGAGCCTGGGACACACAGCCCCAGCAGCCATGAAGCCAACCCTGGGACACACAGCCCCAGCAGCCATGAAGGGAGCCTGGGACACACAGCCCCAGCAGCCATGAAGCCAACCCTGGGACACACAGCCCCAGCAGCCATGAAGGGAGCCTGGGACACACAGCCCCAGCAGCCATGAAGCCAACCCTGGGACACACAGCCCCAGCAGCCATGAAGGGAGCCTGGGACACACAGCCCCAGCAGCCATGAAGGGAGCCTGGGACACACAGCCCCAGCAGCCATGAAGGGAGCCTGGGACACACAGCCCCAGCAGCCATGAAGCAATCCCTGGGACACACAGCCCCAGCAGCCATGAAGGGAGCCTGGGACACACAGCCCCAGCAGCCATGAAGGGAGCCTGGGACACACAGCCCCAGCAGCCATGAAGCAATCCCTGGGACACACAGCCCCAGCAGCCATGAAGCCAACCCTGGGACACACAGCCCCAGCAGCCATGAAGCCAGGCCTGGGACACACAGCCCCAGCAGCCGTGAAGCCATCCCTGGGACACACAGCCCCAGCAGCCATGAAGGGAGCCTGGGACACACAGCCCCAGCAGCCATGAAGCCAGGCCTGGGACACACAGCCCCAGCAGCCATGAAGGGAGCCTGGGACACACAGCCCCAGCAGCCATGAAGCCATCCCTGGGACACACAGCCCCAGCAGCCATGAAGCCAACCCTGGGACACACAGCCCCAGCAGCCATGAAGGGAGCCTGGGACACACAGCCCCAGCAGCCATGAAGCCAACCCTGGGACACACAGCCCCAGCAGCCATGAAGGGAGCCTGGGACACACAGCCCCAGCAGCCATGAAGCCATCCCTGGGACACACAGCCCCAGCAGCCATGAAGGGAGCCTGGGACACACAGCCCCAGCAGCCATGAAGGGAGCCTGGGACACACAGCCCCAGCAGCCATGAAGCCAGGCCTGGGACACACAGCCCCAGCAGCCATGAAGCCAACCCTGGGACACACAGCCCCAGCAGCCATGAAGGGAGCCTGGGACACACAGCCCCAGCAGCCATGAAGGGAGCCTGGGACACACAGCCCCAGCAGCCATGAAGCCAACCCTGGGACACACAGCCCCAGCAGCCATGAAGGGAGCCTGGGACACACAGCCCCAGCAGCCATGAAGCCAGGCCTGGGACACACAGCCCCAGCAGCCATGAAGGGAGCCTGGGACACACAGCCCCAGCAGCCATGAAGGGAGCCTGGGACACACAGCCCCAGCAGCCATGAAGGGAGCCTGGGACACACAGCCCCAGCAGCCATGAAGCCAGGCCTGGGACACACAGCCCCAGCAGCCATGAAGCCAGGCCTGGGACACACAGCCCCAGCAGCCATGAAGGGAGCCTGGGACACACAGCCCCAGCAGCCATGAAGCCAACCCTGGGACACACAGCCCCAGCAGCCATGAAGGGAGCCTGGGACACACAGCCCCAGCAGCCATGAAGCCATCCCTGGGACACACAGCCCCAGCAGCCATGAAGCCAGGCCTGGGACACACAGCCCCAGCAGCCATGAAGGGAGCCTGGGACACACAGCCCCAGCAGCCATGAAGGGAGCCTGGGACACACAGCCCCAGCAGCCATGAAGCCAACCCTGGGACACACAGCCCCAGCAGCCATGAAGGGAGCCTGGGACACACAGCCCCAGCAGCCATGAAGCCATCCCTGGGACACACAGCCCCAGCAGCCATGAAGGGAGCCTGGGACACACAGCCCCAGCAGCCATGAAGCCAGGCCTGGGACACACAGCCCCAGCAGCCATGAAGGGAGCCTGGGACACACAGCCCCAGCAGCCATGAAGCCATCCCTGGGACACACAGCCCCAGCAGCCATGAAGGGAGCCTGGGACACACAGCCCCAGCAGCCATGAAGCCAACCCTGGGACACACAGCCCCAGCAGCCATGAAGCCAACCCTGGGACACACAGCCCCAGCAGCCATGAAGCCAACCCTGGGACACACAGCCCCAGCAGCCATGAAGCCAGGCCTGGGACACACAGCCCCAGCAGCCATGAAGCCATCCCTGGGACACACAGCCCCAGCAGCCATGAAGGGAGCCTGGGACACACAGCCCCAGCAGCCATGAAGGGAGCCTGGGACACACAGCCCCAGCAGCCATGAAGCCAATCCTGGGACACACAGCCCCAGCAGCCATGAAGGGAGCCTGGGACACACAGCCCCAGCAGCCATGAAGGGAGCCTGGGACACACAGCCCCAGCAGCCATGAAGGGAGCCTGGGACACACAGCCCCAGCAGCCATGAAGCCATCCCTGGGACACACAGCCCCAGCAGCCATGAAGGGAGCCTGGGACACACAGCCCCAGCAGCCATGAAGGGAGCCTGGGACACACAGCCCCAGCAGCCATGAAGGGAGCCTGGGACACACAGCCCCAGCAGCCATGAAGCCAGGCCTGGGACACACAGCCCCAGCAGCCATGAAGGGAGCCTGGGACACACAGCCCCAGCAGCCATGAAGCCAACCCTGGGACACACAGCCCCAGCAGCCATGAAGGGAGCCTGGGACACACAGCCCCAGCAGCCATGAAGCCATCCCTGGGACACACAGCCCCAGCAGCCATGAAGCCAGGCCTGGGACACACAGCCCCAGCAGCCATGAAGGGAGCCTGGGACACACAGCCCCAGCAGCCATGAAGGGAGCCTGGGACACACAGCCCCAGCAGCCATGAAGCCAACCCTGGGACACACAGCCCCAGCAGCCATGAAGGGAGCCTGGGACACACAGCCCCAGCAGCCATGAAGCCATCCCTGGGACACACAGCCCCAGCAGCCATGAAGCCAACCCTGGGACACACAGCCCCAGCAGCCATGAAGCCAACCCTGGGACACACAGCCCCAGCAGCCATGAAGGGAGCCTGGGACACACAGCCCCAGCAGCCATGAAGGGAGCCTGGGACACACAGCCCCAGCAGCCATGAAGGGAGCCTGGGACACACAGCCCCAGCAGCCATGAAGCCAGGCCTGGGACACACAGCCCCAGCAGCCATGAAGGGAGCCTGGGACACACAGCCCCAGCAGCCATGAAGGGAGCCTGGGACACACAGCCCCAGCAGCCATGAAGCCAACCCTGGGACACACAGCCCCAGCAGCCATGAAGCCAACCCTGGGACACACAGCCCCAGCAGCCATGAAGGGAGCCTGGGACACACAGCCCCAGCAGCCATGAAGCCATCCCTGGGACACACAGCCCCAGCAGCCATGAAGGGAGCCTGGGACACACAGCCCCAGCAGCCATGAAGGGAGCCTGGGACACACAGCCCCAGCAGCCATGAAGCCATCCCTGGGACACACAGCCCCAGCAGCCATGAAGCCAGGCCTGGGACACACAGCCCCAGCAGCCATGAAGCCAGGCCTGGGACACACAGCCCCAGCAGCCATGAAGCCATCCCTGGGACACACAGCCCCAGCAGCCATGAAGCCAGGCCTGGGACACACAGCCCCAGCAGCCATGAAGCCAACCCTGGGACACACAGCCCCAGCAGTCATGAAGCCAACCCTGGGACACACAGCCCCAGCAGCCATGAAGGGAGCCTGGGACACACAGCCCCAGCAGCCATGAAGGGAGCCTGGGACACACAGCCCCAGCAGCCATGAAGGGAGCCTGGGACACACAGCCCCAGCAGCCATGAAGCCAGGCCTGGGACACACAGCCCCAGCAGCCATGAAGGGAGCCTGGGACACACAGCCCCAGCAGCCATGAAGCCAGGCCTGGGACACACAGCCCCAGCAGCCATGAAGGGAGCCTGGGACACACAGCCCCAGCAGCCATGAAGGGAGCCTGGGACACACAGCCCCAGCAGCCATGAAGGGAGCCTGGGACACACAGCCCCAGCAGCCATGAAGCCAATCCTGGGACACACAGCCCCAGCAGCCATGAAGGGAGCCTGGGACACACAGCCCCAGCAGCCATGAAGCCAGGCCTGGGACACACAGCCCCAGCAGCCATGAAGCCATCCCTGGGACACACAGCCCCAGCAGCCATGAAGCCAGGCCTGGGACACACAGCCCCAGCAGTCATGAAGCCAACCCTGGGACACACAGCCCCAGCAGCCATGAAGGGAGCCTGGGACACACAGCCCCAGCAGCCATGAAGCCAACCCTGGGACACACAGCCCCAGCAGCCATGAAGGAGCCTGGGACACACAGCCCCAGCAGCCATGAAGCCATCCCTGGGACACACAGCCCCAGCAGCCATGAAGGAGCCTGGGACACACAGCCCCAGCAGCCATGAAGCCAGGCCTGGGACACACAGCCCCAGCAGCCATGAAGGAGCCTGGGACACACAGCCCCAGCAGCCATGAAGCCATCCCTGGGACACACAGCCCCAGCAGCCATGAAGCCATCCCTGGGACACACAGCCCCAGCAGCCATGAAGCCAACCCTGGGACACACAGCCCCAGCAGCCATGAAGGGAGCCTGGGACACACAGCCCCAGCAGCCATGAAGCCATCCCTGGGACACACAGCCCCAGCAGCCATGAAGCCATCCCTGGGACACACAGCCCCAGCAGCCATGAAGGGAGCCTGGGACACACAGCCCCAGCAGTCATGAAGGGAGCCTGGGACACACAGCCCCAGCAGCCATGAAGCCAACCCTGGGACACACAGCCCCAGCAGCCATGAAGCCATCCCTGGGACACACAGCCCCAGCAGCCATGAAGGGAGCCTGGGACACACAGCCCCAGCAGCCATGAAGGGAGCCTGGGACACACAGCCCCAGCAGCCATGAAGGGAGCCTGGGACACACAGCCCCAGCAGCCATGAAGGGAGCCTGGGACACACAGCCCCAGCAGCCATGAAGCCATCCCTGGGACACACAGCCCCAGCAGCCATGAAGCCAATCCTGGGACACACAGCCCCAGCAGCCATGAAGGGAGCCTGGGACACACAGCCCCAGCAGCCATGAAGCCATCCCTGGGACACACAGCCCCAGCAGCCATGAAGGGAGCCTGGGACACACAGCCCCAGCAGCCATGAAGGGAGCCTGGGACACACAGCCCCAGCAGTCATGAAGCCATCCCTGGGACACACAGCCCCAGCAGCCATGAAGCCATCCCTGGGACACACAGCCCCAGCAGCCATGAAGCCATCCCTGGGACACACAGCCCCAGCAGCCATGAAGCCAGGCCTGGGACACACAGCCCCAGCAGCCATGAAGCCATCCCTGGGACACACAGCCCCAGCAGCCATGAAGCCATCCCTGGGACACACAGCCCCAGCAGCCATGAAGGGAGCCTGGGACACACAGCCCCAGCAGCCATGAAGCCATCCCTGGGACACACAGCCCCAGCAGCCATGAAGCCATCCCTGGGACACACAGCCCCAGCAGCCATGAAGCCAGGCCTGGGACACACAGCCCCAGCAGCCATGAAGCCAGGCCTGGGACACACAGCCCCAGCAGCCATGAAGGGAGCCTGGGACACACAGCCCCAGCAGCCATGAAGGGAGCCTGGGACACACAGCCCCAGCAGCCATGAAGCCATCCCTGGGACACACAGCCCCAGCAGCCATGAAGGGAGCCTGGGACACACAGCCCCAGCAGCCATGAAGGGAGCCTGGGACACACAGCCCCAGCAGCCATGAAGGGAGCCTGGGACACACAGCCCCAGCAGCCATGAAGGGAGCCTGGGACACACAGCCCCAGCAGCCATGAAGCCAGGCCTGGGACCTCTTTCATGAACAGCTGTGAGTGAGTTCCTTGCCCCTGCAAACCAAGACTAGCATTGTGCCATCACAGGCATGACTGAGCATCACACAGATTGGTTTTGGCATACATCTGATGAAGAACTTCCAGGAACCCTCTCCTTTATCCTCTGTCTTACCAGACACAACCACAGCTGGAGGCTTACCTGGGACAGGACTCTTGCTCAAGTTTAAGCTGGGAGCCTCCAGGCTCTCCTCCAGCTGCCCATCTGCCTCTGTCTCTTCCTTCTTCTCAGCATCTTTTACCTCTTCATTAAGAGTAGTTCTTGTGCTCTCCTCTCCTTCTAAATCCCCCTGAACAACAGGGAGGGCACTAGGAGATGGGAGAGGAGGTGGAGAAGGGGTTGTAGTGGTAACAGCAGCAGCAGCAGCAACGGAAGTGGGAGGAGAAGGCGGCGGCGGGGTGGGCGGCGGGGTGGGAGGAGGAGAGGGAGCAGCCTGCGGAGCGCTGGACGGTGCTGGCGCACTTTCCACTGCCGCTGGAGGTGCTTCTGGCGGCTCCGACTCCACAGTCAATGGGGCAGCTTGCGGCGGGGCCGCGTCTGCCGCGCCGTCTGCAGCAGTGCCGCTGGGGTCGCCGCTCCGCCCGGGGCCGGCGGGCGCGGGCTGGGGCCGGCCGGCGCGGGGCTGGGGCCGGCGGGCGCGGGGCTGGGGCCGGCGGGCGCGGGGCTGGGGGCGGGCGCGGCGCCGCAGGGCTCCCCGCAGGGCTCCTCGCACGCCCCGCAGCCTCCCTCCTCCGCGGGGGAAGGCTCCGGCGTGTCCGAGCGGGGCGCCGGCAGCGCCTCCTCTCCCGGCGGCTCCGCTTCGCACTTCTCCTCCGGCTCAGCCGCGGGGGGAGGCTTGCTGGCAACGGCGGCGGCCGGAGGAACGGCGGCGGCGGGGGCGGCCGGGCTGGGGGATGGAGCGAGAGGAAGGTCGGGGCAGGTTTCCACTGAGGCGGCCTCGGCCGTTTGGCCAGCTTGATCTTTTCTCTCCCCAGCAGGTTCTGGTCTGAGGACTGGAGGTGGTTTTAATACTGGATCTGGTTTTGGCTTCTCTTCTGTGAGAGGAGAGGGAAAAAAGGCAACGCTGTAAGAGCAGCTCAGTGCTCTTCAGCCCCCTTGGCTCCTTTCCCCCCACCCCCCATCCTGCCAACCATTCCAGAAGGTGCCAGGAGGACCCCAGGGGCACCTGAAGCTCAGGTTGCATCTAAAGGGGCAGGTCAGACAGCCTGCACCCTGCAGGTCTGCAACCCCAGAGGCTGCTCCTGGGGTTCTGAGTGGGGGCTGCAGTCCGTGGCTGTCCTGGGCAGCAGAGCCACACAACAGAGACTTCTGCCAGGAGCTGCTCCTGAAACCAGGGCTCTTCCTTACAGGAGACAGAAATGATCCTTATTTAGTCTGCCCCAAATGACTCCTGGAGCAGCCTTCCAGCACCTGAAGGGCTCCAGGAGGAAGAAATTCTTCCAGTGAGGCTGGGGAGACTCTGGCACAGGCTGCCCAGGGAGGCTGTGGCTGTCCCCTGCCTGGAGGTGTTCAGGGCCAGGCTGGGTGAGGCCTTGAGCAGCCTGGGCTGGGGGGAGGTGTCCCTGCTCATGGAACTGGATGAGCTTCCAACCCAAACTGTTCCATGACTCTGGGTTTTTAACAGTGAGCTTGGGCAAACTCATCTGCCAAACAGCAGCAGAGACTGCACCAAGAACCTGCAGATGTGAATCTTCCTCCTCCTTGTGAGCTGGGGGAGCTGCTGGGGTGTTCTCCAGCTGCCATGTCTCACACCATGCCCAACACAGGACACCCAGCTACCTCCTCCTTCCACCTGCTATCTCCCAACTCCTGCCACCCACCAGCACTTCAGGCCAAAGGACACAACCCCCTGCTCTTCTTCTGAATTCCAGCAAAGGTCTCTTGTCCCAAAGAAAGGAAACCCCAAGAGGGCTCTGAGCAGAGCTGCCACCAAAGGACAGCACTGTCACATCCTGCTGGGACCTCTCTGTTCCACCTTCTCCATGGCTGGAAGGGAGGAGCACCTCTACCAACCCACCCCCAAAACACTGTGCAGAGAGCAGTCCCTGACCTCACCCCATGGCTGGCAGCAGGCTCTGTGCCCCCATCCCTGCCCTGCCCATCGCCCACAGGTCTGCTGCAGCTCCACCTGACACACTCCCACTTCAAACAAAGCAGGAGCCAAGCTCTCTGAGGACCTGTGGGCTCTGTTTAGGACCTGAACCCCACTGTTCAGATTGAACCCACCCCCAGATCCTCACAATCCAGGTACAGCTGAAAGATTTGGCTTTGCTTGGTCTGTTGGTTTCTATCTGGGGCTTATACAGCAGGCAGGCTGAGGGGAAAGGGGGGTGGGAAGGAGAATCCATCTGAAACCAGCTGCAGAATCAAGACCCTTTAGGATCTTGGCTCTGCAAGGTCTCTGCTACTCCCTCTCCCACCTCCCATTGGATGAGAAGATGCAGGCTGCAAGATCTTGCCTAGGAAGCCTCTCCATGTACAGACAGGTGAGATGGGTCTGGGTCCAAGTCAGCACAGAGGTGGCAGGGACTCAGTGGCCCTGTTCCTGACCAGGAGGTCAGCTTGATCTGTCCTCAGGGGCAGAGCTGGGCTCTGCTCCATCAAAGCAAAATGTCCCAGGGCTCCTGAGGTGCCAGGGAACTGCTTTGGGACACTGCCACAGCAGCCAAAATCAATTAGGGAAAATCCAGAGGCACAACCTGCCTGTGCAGATGAGACCACAACCAGAATCAGAGAGGCTGGAAGAGAGCTCTGAGATCATCCAGAGCAGCCTGTGACCTCCCACCACCACATCAGCTGCACATAGCTGCACCCTGCCACCAAGTGCCACAGCCAAGCTCTCCCTAAAGACCTCCAGTGATGGCCACTGCACCACCTCCCTGATCTGGTCCCTGACCTCCCCTGGCACCAAGGGCACACTGACAGGTCTGTAGCTCCCCAGATGTTCCTTTCAGCCTTTCTTGGGTGTCACATTTGCTGCCCTCCAGCCCACTGGGACCTCTCCAGGCAGCCAGGGAAGTGGCTTAGTGAGCACACTGAGTATCACAGTATCAGTCAGGGGCGAAAGGGACCACAAGGCTCAGCCAGTTCCAACCCCCCTGCCATGGGCAGGGACACCCCACACTAGAGCAGCCTGGCCACAGCCTCAGCCAGCCTGGCTGCAAACACCTCCAGGGCTGGGGCCTCAACCACCTCCCTGCACAACCCAGTCCAGAGCTTCACCACTCTCATGGGGAAGAACTTCCTCCTCCCCTCCAGCCTCAATCTCCCCACCTCCAGCTTCATTCCATTCCCCCTAGTCCTAGCACTCCCTGAGATCCTGAGCAGTCCCTCCCCAGCCTTCCTGGAGCCCCCTTCAGATCCTGGAAGGCCACAATGAGGTCACCTCAGAGCCTTCTCTTCTGCAGACTGAACAGCCCCAACTCCTTCAGTCTGTGCTCACAGCAGAGCAGCTCCAGCCCTCTGCTCCTCCTCCTGGCCCTGCTCTGGACACCTTCCAGCCCCTCCAGATCCCTCTTGCCATAGGGGCTCCAGAACTGGAGGCAGGACTCCAGGTGGGGTCTCCCCAGAGCTGAGCAGAGGGGGAGAATCACCTCCCTTGCCCTGCTGGCCACACTTCTCCTGCTGCAGCCCAGGCTCTGCTTGGCTTTCTGGGCTGCAAGTCCTCTTGGATGTAACCCATCCACCCCACAGACCTGTGTGCACCTAAGTGGCACAGGTCACTGACCACCCCCTCTTTGATTGTGATGACCTCCCCTGCCTGTCTCCAGTTGGGTATCAAAGGAACCAACCCAAACTCAGCAGAGCTGAGGTAGAACTGAAGTGGTCTCCCTCTCTCCTGTGAGGAGAGGCTGAGGGAGCTGGGGTTGCTTAGCCTGCAGAAGAGGAGGCTCAGGGGAGACCTTCTTGCTGTCTCCAACTCCCTGAAGGGAGGTTGGAGCCAGGTGGGGGTTGGTCTCTTCTCCCAGGCACCCAGCACCAGAACAAGAGGCCACAGTCTCAAGCTGTGCCAGGGGAGGTTTAGGCTGGAGGTGAGGAGAAAGTTCTTCCCAGGAAGAGAGATTGGCCCTGGGGATGTGCTGCCCAGGGAGGTGGTGGAGTCCCCATCCCTGGAGGTGTTCAAGAGGGGACTGGATGTGGCCCTTGGAGCCATGGTTTGGTTGTCAGGAGGTGTTGGGGATTAGGCCCCAGGTTGGACTTGATGAGCTCTGAGCTCTTTTCCAACCTGGCTGCTTCTGTGATTCTCTGATTGGCCTTTCCCAGCTCTGCTGGCTTTCCATCTGGGGCATATTCAACATGTTCTGAAGAGAAAGGAGGCTGTGCAGGAGAACACACTTGGAGCATCAAGTCCCAGCTTGAGGAAGAGCTGAAGCAATGCAGAGGTTTGCCTGCAGCCACCGCCAGCCCCAGCGGCGTCACGGTGAGGAGCAGGGCCAGAGCAGGAGTTCATCAACTTAATGAGGCACTGAGGGAGGCAGCTTTGGAGGAGGATGAAAAATGAGGGAAGAAGATGGGAGAAAGTTTCCCAACAGCTCATTTTGATTCTGAAGGCTCCATGGAAGAGAAGCAAGCAGCCAGGCCTGGGTTTGGAGAAGCAAACATGTCCCCTCTGGGCTCTTCTGCAGGCAGCTCCTGGAGCATTCCTGCCATCTCTGAGCAGCTGCCTGGGTATCCTCTCACCCTGAGTCAAAGGAGATGGCTCAAAACTAAACCCCAACCACAACACAAAAGCATCTGAAGGGGCTGGGAGACCATTCCAAGAGCTAACCCCCAGCAAAACCAGCCGAGGGCATTGGAACCCCTGCAGCCAAACACCTCCGGCACCCTGCCCCTTCACTGGCCTAGGCAACAGGCTCTGGAAGAGCTCAGTTCCAGGAGCTAATTCCTCTTGTGAGGAGAGCCTGAGGCTGGAGAAGAGCAGGCTGGGGTTGGGGGAGCTCATCAATGCTGACCAACACTTCAAGGCTGGGTGGCAGGAGGGTGGGGACCAGCTTTTGTCAGTGGTGCCCAGGGACAGGACGTGGGCACAAACTGGAACCCAGGAGGTTCCATCTGAACAGGAGGAGGAACTTCTTGAATGGAAGGGTGGCAGAGCCCTGGAGCAGGCTGCCCAGAGAGGTGATGGTGGTGGTGGAGTCTCCATCTCTGGAGACACTCAAAGGGACACTTAAGTTCCTGTGTGACCTGCCCTACCTGACCCTGGACTGGATGATCTCCAGAGGTCCTTTCCCACTCCCACCATTCAGTGATGCTGGGAGCAGAGTTGGCCACAAGAAGTAACTCTGAATGTGAACAACCATCATGGAGAAGAGATGCCCAGGTGCTGGCAAAGGAGCACTGAGCCCTGCCAGCTCCCACAGCAGCGGCCACGAGAGACCGCAGGGAGCCGGGCAGGCAAGCGGAGCTCACCGCAGTCAGATCCCTCCTGCCAGACATGCCAAGACCATTCCTCAGGTTATATTTAGCAAGTGTTTACTGGAAGGCTTCAGGAGGAGAGCTGGCTCCAGCACAGGGCTGCCTGAGATCTGCAGATAAGCACAAAGCCTGCAGAACTCCACTCCACCAGCGCTGCCCTCCCAAGCCCAGCAGGATGGAGTCCTGCGCCCTCCTCCAGCTGGAGGCATCAGAGGCAGGCAGGCAGCTGGGCTCCTGGGTGGTCACAGGGGCAAAGCTTGCCCAGAGTGCTGGGTGGGGAAGATTTCACTGGATGCAGGGATGTGTTTCTGCTTTGTGCTGCTTATCTGGAGATCACTTCTCTGGCTTGCTGCCATCTTTCCAGGCCCTGTCCCCAGCCGAACGCTGGCGAGGTGCTGCCTTCCCAGGCAGCCCTGGAGCACATGCAGCTGACTCATCCTGGCTGCAGAGGGGCTGAAAGTGTTCCAGGCTTTGGGATCTGCCATGGATCTCCTCTCCACAAACCATGTCATGTACATTCTCCACAGCCAACACACTGCAGGGCTTGGGAAGAGGTTACAGCCCATCCTGACAGCAGCCCAACCATCCCAGTGGGGCTGAGGAAGAGCAGGCAGCTCTGCTTCCATGGGGGATCGTGGACCAGGGCATCAAAGGTGGACATGGAGGGTGCATGAGGAAGAGTGTGGGCAGCAGGGCAAGGGAGGTTCTCCTCTCCCTCTGCTCTGCCCTCCTGAGGCCACATCTGGAGTCCTGGGTCCAGTGCTGGGCTCCCCACTTCTGGAGGGACAGGGAACTGCTGGAGAGAGTCCAGGGAAGGCTCTGAGGGAGCTGAGGGGCCTGGAGCAGCTCTGTGAGGAGGAAGCACTGAGAACCCTGAGGCTGTTGAGCCTGGAGAAGAGAAGGCTTAGGGGAAACCTTCTGAGCATGCACCAGGACATAAAAGGAGGCTCCCAGCAGGATGCAGACTCCCTTTTCCCAAGGAGTCCATGGAAAAGACAAGGGGGGGTGGGGACAAGCCACTGCTGGGGACATTCCCATTGCACCCCAGCAGCAAATGTCTCCCCATGAGCACAGCCAGACTCTGCCAGCAGCTCCCAAGGAAACTGCAGATTGGAATCAGCTCCCAGGGGAGGTGCTGGAGCCTCCTCCACTGGGCACTTTGGAGCCTCAGCTTGCCAGGCTGCTGGGCCAGCTCACTGCAGCTCCCCCAGCAGCCAGCAAGGTTGGAGCAGATGAGCCTTGGGGTCCTTCCCAAGCTGCCAGTCTGGGCCTACAGCTTCTCATTTGCCAGAGGGCTGCCTGGGCAGGAGAACTTCAGAGCAGAGGAGCCTGCCTGATGCAAAGCAAACTGCAAAGCTACAGCCAGCACCTGGTAGCTCAGGGAGGGGATTTGCTCTGCCAGCCAAAGAGCCTGGACTTGGGAAGGGAGGTTGGAGCCAGGTGGGGGTTGGGCTCTTCTCCTGAGGAACAGGTGATAGGATGAGAGGAAATGGCCTCAAGTTGCCCCAGGGGAGGGTTAGGTTGGACATGAAGAACAATTTCTTTGCTGCAGGAGTGGTCAGGGACTGGCACAGGCTGCCCAGGGAGGTGGTGGGGTCATCATCCTTGGAGGTGCTCAAAGAAGTGTGGCCATGGCAGCTGGGTCCATGGTTTGGTGGCCATGGGGGGGTTGGGTTGCTGGTTGGACTGGGTGACCCTAGAGGCCTTTTCCAACCCAAACAGTTCCTTCCATGACTCTGTGGTCCTAAGGTTTCCACAAAGAGGTAGACAAAGGCATAGTCCTGTTCTGAGTGGGAGGCAGGCCCAGAAGACCTCCAGAGGAGCCTCCTCAGCCCCTTGCAGCCCCTGCAGCAGCCCACAGTATCACAGTCTCACAGTATCACCAAGGTTGGAAGAGACCTCAAAGATCATCGAGTCCAAGCTGGCACCACAGACCTCATGACTGAACCATGGCTCCAAGTGCCACATCCAATCCCCTCCTGAACACCTCCAGGGATGGGGACTCCACCACCTCCCTGGGCAGCACATCCCAATGGCAAATTGCTCTCTCAGTGAAGAACTTTCTCCTCACCTCCTGCCTGAACCTCCCCTGGCACAGCTTGAGACTGTGTCCTCTTGTTCTGGTCCTGGGTGCCTGGGAGAAGAGACCAACCCCCACCTGGCCACAGCCTCCCTTCAGGGAGTTGTAGAGGGCAATGAGGTCTCCCCTGTGCCTCCTCTTCTCCAGGCTAAACAACCCCAGCTCCCTCAGCCTCTCCTCACAGGGCTGTGCTGAAGGCCTCTCCCCAGCCTTGTTGCCCTTCTCTGGACAAAGAGTGCCCCAGGAGGGGAGGGAGTGTGCCCAGGTGCACCTCTGCAGCGAGGGAAGCCCTGCAGCCTGCAGTGCTGCCAGTGCAACCCCAGCTCTGAGACTCCTTAGCCCGAGGGACCCTTCCCTTCCAGGCTGTTTGTGCCTCCTGAAGCATCACAGGCAGCTTTTCCCCTCTTTTCTGTGCTTCTCTGGGGCTCACTTCTCCTCTAGCAAATGCTCTGAAAGAAGAAGGCTGAAGCAGCCTCAGTGTTTGCAGCCCACACTCAGGAGGGGAAGGAGGCAGAGCTCAGCCTCCCTGCACTTGCTGCTGCAGGCAGAAGCCTCCAGCCCTGCAGTGATCAGCAGTGTGGACTCCACAACACCACCAAGGCCACTGAGAAGCTCAACAGGAGGCAGCCCCCATGTGCTGCCAGCCCAGCCCCAGCTGTGTCCTGGGCTGATCCCAGCAGCAGGGCAGCAGGGGCAGGGAGGGGATTCTGCCCTCTGCTGAGAGCCCCCTGCAGTGCTGGGGCAGCTCTGGAGTCCTCAGCACAGACAGAGACCTGCTGGACAGGGCCAGAGGAGGCCACAGCAGTGCTGGCAGGGCTGGAAGCCCTCTGCTGGGAGGCCAGGCTGGGAGAGTTGGGGTGGTTCAGCCTGAAGAGGAGAAGGCTCCAGGGAGACCTCAGGGCAGCATTCCAGTACCTGAAGGGCTCCAGGAGAGCTGGGGAGGGACTCTGGACAAGGACTGAGAGTGACAGGAAGGGACAATGGCTTTGAGCTGGAAAAGGAGAGACTGAGACTGGAGATGAGGAAGAAATTCTTGGGAGTGAGGCTGGGGAGACTCTGGCACAGGCTGCCCAGGGAGGCTGTGGCTGTGCCCTGCCTGGAGGTGTTCAGGGCCAGCCCTGAGCAGCCTGAGCTGGTGGGAGGGGTCCCTGCCCACAGCAGGGGGCTGGAACTGGCTGCTCTCCAAGGTCCCTTCCTACCCAAAGCAGCTGTGGCTCCAAGCAGGTGACAGCAGCACACATGTCCTTAACAACAGCTCCACAAGGGCTCAGACACTTCAGGGTGGGAAGAGACTTGGCACACTCCCTCCCCTCCTGGGGCACTCTGTCTTTGACCAAAGCTATCTCACTCTGAGAGGTGGGAAGGGATCAATCACTTCCAGGAGCTTCCTCCCTCCATGCTGCTTTCCCTCAAGGCAGCACAATGTGCTCAGTGATTTCTGAGGCACCCTGCAGGCTGCTGGGCTCTGGTGTGACATTGCCCACGTGCTGCAGGACAGCAAACACCTCCAGCAGCTCTGCTCTGGAGGAGCCATGCCACGCTCTGCTTCTCTGCCAGCACTGTGGCTCATTGGCCAAATGGCCTGAAACCTCTCTGGCCAAGAGCACTTCACCACCCACCACTTGCTTCTGAAGGGTGGCACAGGGGGGAGAGGAGGCTCCCACATGAGAACAACCTTCAGGAGATCCAAGACTGGCTCAGATTGCTCTGAAGCAGCTCCCCCTTGGCAAATGTCAGTGAGTTCCCTCAGCACCAGCTTGGTGAAACACTCTGCTGGAGGACCAGGAGTCCCTCCCCTCCTCCTCCTGCTGCTGACTGCTGCTCTCCATGCCAAAAATACTCAAACCAAACCAAAGCTACTGAAACCAAACCAAAAGCCAAGGCCTGAGAGTAATCAGGAAGGAGAGAGAGAGATCCAAGAACAAACCTTGCTTGGGGGTGCTGGTCACCGTGCCGGGGGTGCTGGCAGCGAGGTGGCTGGTGCTCTCCACGGTCCCATAGACCACAGGGCTGTGCTCAGGGACCTGGCTGGCCAGCTGCTGGGATGTGAAGGACAAAAAGGGGGTGACAATGAGCATGTGGAGAGGAGAAGCAGCGAGGTGGAGCGGGGGGAAGTGGGGGGAAGTGGGGCAGAACAGAAGAACCAAAGGCAGGGAGAGGATGCAGAGAGCAGTTGAGTTGAGAAGAGAGGGGAAAGGGAGGAGAAGGCAGCAGGAGGAGGGGAAAGAGAGAAGATTAATGGTCACAGCAGCAAGACAGAGGCAGCACAGCACAGTCATTAACACACTTCATCCTCCCAGTGCTTCCTCCAGGAGCAGCAGAAATGCTGCTCTGCAGAGCCTGCAAGGAGTCAGCTGAACACCAAGAGGCTCCTGGAGCTCTCTGTGAGTTCAGTTTGCTTCCCAGACTCAGCTCCTTCCCACTGCCCAGGCACTGCAAGCACCTTGGGGAGGCTGTGTCTGCTTCCTTGTCCATCTGAGGTATGGGTTAGACAAACCAGATCATGCCTGTGTGAACAGTGCAGACAGGGACACACACACACAGACATCTCTCTGGATGGGGTCCTTGAGAGGGGATGGGCTGAGGCCTGAGGAGTGCAGACTGAGACAGGACTGGGCATGGCTCACAAACTCTTTGACTGCACTGACTTCATCTGGGCAGCACAGGGCTGGGGAACCCAACCAGAGGGATGGAGAACCTCAGCTAGGAGGACAGGCTGGGAGAGTTGGGGCTGTGCAGCCTGGAGAAGGCTCCAGGGAGACCTCAGAGCAGCCTTCCAGTACCTGAAGGGCTCCAGGAGAGCTGGGGAGGGACTGTGGACAAGGGCTGGGAGTGCCAGGATGAGCTCAATGGCTTTGAGCTGGGAGAGAGGAGACTGAGAGTGGAGAGGAGGAAGAAATTGTTGAGAGTGAGGCTGGGGAGACTCTGGCACAGGTTGCCCAGGGAGGCTGTGGCTGCCTCCTGCCTGGAGGTGTTCAGGGCAAGGCTGGATGAGGCCCTGAGCAGCCTGGGCTGGTGGGAGGGGTCCCTGCCCATGGCAGGGGCTTGGAGCTGGCTGAGCTTTAGGCTCCCTTCCAGCCCAGCCCATTCCAGGATTCTAGGAGAGCAGACTCTTGGCCTCTAGTCCAGGAAGAAAGCTGCACTAGCACAGCCCTTGCTCCTTGCTCCTGCACTTCCACCTCTGTGTCCCCAGGGTGCAGCCCCTCCAGTGAGCAGTCACCCCCAGCCTGGCTTATTCCAACCTCTCCTCCTCTCTCCAAAGCAGAACTGGGACATTATTGCTCAAAAAAAGGAGGTTAACTGAGAACCATCCCAGGCTGCTACCATTTATCATAGTATCACAGTATCAGTCAGGGTGGGAAGGGACCACAAGGCTCAGCCAGTTCCAACCCCCCTGCCATGGGCAGGGACACCCCACACTAGAGCAGCCTGGCCACAGCCTCAGCCAGCCTGGCTGCAAACACCTCCAGGGCTGGGGCCTCAACCACCTCCCTGCACAACCCAGTCCAGGGCTTCACCACTCTCATGGGGAAGAACTTCCTCCTCCCCTCCAGCCTGAATCTCCCCACCTCCAGCTTCATTCCATTCCCCCTAGTCCTAGCACTCCCTGAGATCCTGAGCAGTCCCTCCCCAGCCTTCTTGCAGCCCCCTTCAGATCCTGGAAGGCCACAATGAGGTCACCTCAGAGCCTTCTCTTCTCCAGACTGAACAGCCCCAACTCCTTCAGTCTATGCTCACAGCAGAGCAGCTCCAGCCCTCTGCTCATCCTCCTGGCCCTGCTCTGGACACCTTCCAGCCCCTCCACATCCCTCTTGCCATAGGGGCTGCAGAACTGGAGGCAGGACTCCAGGTGGGGTCTCCCCAGAGCTGAGTAGAGGGGGAGAATCACCTCCCTTGCCCTGCTGGCCACACTTCTCCTGCTGCAGCCCAGGCTCTGCTTGGCTTTCTGGGCTGCAAGTGCACACTGAGAGCTCCTGCTGAGCTTCTCCTCCCCCAGCACCCCCAAGGCTCTCTCCTCAGGGCTGCTTTCCAGCCAGTCCCTGCCCAGCCTGCATTTGTGCCTGGGGTTGCCTCCAGCCAGCTGCAGGACCCTGCCCTTGCTCTTGTTGAACCTCCTGAGGTTGGCTTGTGCCCACCTCTCCAGCCTGTCCAGCTCCCTCTGGATGGATCCCTTCCCTCCAGCTGTCTGCTGCACCACACAGCTTGGTGTCATCAGCAACCCTGCTGAGGCTGCACTCAGTGCCACTGTCCATGGCACCCACAGGGGTGTTGAACAAGCCTGGGCCCAGGACTGATCCCTGAGGGACTCTGCTTGTCCCTGGCCTCCCCTGGGCCATGGAGCCATGGACAGCCACTCTCTGGGTGCAGCCATCAAGCCAGCTCTGTACCCATCCAGTGGTCACCCATCACACCCATGTGTCACCAGCCTGGGGACCAGGCTGTGGTGTGGGACAGTGCTGAAGGCTGTGCTCAGCTCCAGCCAAACGACATCAGCTGCTCTCCCCTCAGCTGTTGATGTTGTCACCTGCTCAGGGAAGGCCACCAGGTTGGTCAGGCAGGGTTTGCCCTTGGGGAAGCCATGCTGACTGCTCCCAATCACCTCTGCACTATTCTTCTGAGCCAGCAGTGCCTCCAGGAGGATCTGCACAGAGGTGAGACTGCCTGGCCTGGAGTTCCCTGGTTCCTCCTCCTTACCCTTTTTTCCAATGGGGCTGATGTTTCCCCTGGTCCAGCCTGTGGGGACTGCCCCACACTGCCAGGACTTTTGAAAGATAATAGAGAGGGGTTAGCAACCTCATCTTCTCAGCCAAACAATCCCCCTAGTGTGAGAAGCAGAGTCCTGCACCTCCTGCCTGCTTCTCTTGCAGGAGCTTTGAGGTGTTTGACAGGTGTGGAGGTGCTGGGCAGGCTCCACCTAAAGCCCTTCCTTGGGCTGCAAAGCTGGAGAGAGGAAAGCATGGGACTGGCTGAAGCCACACAGCTCAAGTCCTGGCTGCAGTGCTCAGCTTAAGGCCAACTCCAGCATCTTTGTGGTGTGAAGCTCTTACTCTACAGAGGGAAGAGGCTGCCTGGGGCTGTGCTGGCAGAGATTTGGGTTAAAACCCAAAGAATCCAAATCTAGAGGGGGGGGAAAGGACATCTGGAAATCTCTTCTTAGTGTTCAGTGGATTTGCTTTCAGCTGCAGGAGCTGGGACAGAGCCTGGGCTGCAGCAGGGGCTTCCAGGCTCTCCCTGTGCTTGTGCCACTCCAGTGATTAGCTGACAGAACCAGATCCTGGCTGGCTGTGCAGAGAAGCCCTACCAGGCCTCAGCACAGCTCTGAAATGCCACTGGACTGGGAGTGACTGTCAGCTCGTGGCTTGGGCCACTACACTCTGTGCTGGGTTAGGAACTGGCTGGAGGCTGAGCCCAGAGAGTGGTGGGGAATGGTGCCACAGCCAGCTGGCAGCCAGGCACCAGTGGTGTGCCCCAGGGAGCAGTGCTGGGCCCTGTGCTCTTTAACATCTTCATTGATGAGCTGGAGGAGGGAATGGAGTCAATCAGCAGTAAGTTTGCAGCTGACACCAAGCTGGGAGCAGATGTTGGTCAGTGAGAGGGCAGAAGGGCTCTGCAGAGGGACCTTGCCAGGCTGCACAGATGGGCAGAGGCCAACAAGATGGCATTCAACAAGTCCCAGTGCCAGGGGCTGCACTTTGGCCACAGCAACCCCAGGCAGAGCTCCAGGCTGGGGGCAGAGTGGCTGAGAGCTGCCAAACAGAGAGGGACCTGGGGGTGCTGATTGACAGCTGCCTGAACATGAGCCAGCAGTGTGCCCAGGGGGCCAAGAAGGCCAAGGGCATCCTGGCCTGGGTCAGGAAGAGTGTGGCCAGCAGGAGCAGGGAAGTCCTTGTGCCCTGTGCTCAGCACTGCTTAGGCCACACCTGGAGTCCTGTGTCCAGTTCTGGGCTCCTCAGGTTAGGAAAGAGGTTGAGGTGCTGGAAGGTGTCCAGAGAAGGGCAAGAAAGCTGGGGAGGGGTCTGGAGCACAGCCCTGGGAGGAGAGGCTGAGGGAGCTGGGGTTCCTTAGCCTGGAGAAGAGGAGGCTCAGGGGAGACCTCATTGCCCTCTACAACTCCCTGAAAGGTGGTTGTCTCTTCTCACAGGCACCCAGCACTAGAACAAGAGGACACAGTCTCAAGCTGTGCCAGGGGAGGTTTAGACTCGAGGTGAGGAGGAAGTTCTTCACTGAGAGAGTTGTTAGCCATTGGGATGTGCTGCCCAGGGAGGTGGTGGAGTCCCCATCCTTGGAGGTGTTCAAGAGAGGATTGGATGTGGCACTTGGTGCCATGGTCTAGTCATGGGGTCTGTGTTGATAGGTTGGACTCGATGATCCTTGAGGTCCTTTCCAGCCTTGGTGATACTGTGATGCAGTGATACTGTGACTTGGATTAGGTCTTTGACTGGCCAAGGGCTGGGTCCTGCACCTGGGTCACAGCCACCCCACGAAGGCTGGAGGCTGGAAACTGCCTGGTGGAGAAAGGATCTCAGGATGTTGGTCAGCAGCAGCTGAAGATGAGCCCAAGGGGTGCCCAGGTGGCCAAGAAGGTCCCCAGCAGCCTGCCCTGGAGCAGCAATGGTGTGGGCAGCAGGAGCAGGGCAGGGACTGTGCCCCTGGACTGGGCACTGGTGAGGGCACAGCTTGAGTGCTTTGGGCTCCTCACTCCATGAGGGACACTGAGGGCTGGAGCAGGTCCAGAGGAGGCCAAGGAGGCTGGGGAAGGGTCTGGAGAACAGGGCTGGGGAGGAGCAGCTGAGGGAGCTGGAGGAAAGGAGGCTGAGGGGAGACCTCATTGCTCCATGACAGGAGACTGGAGCTGGGCTTGGGGCTGCTCTCCTTCTCCTAACAAGACACAACACAAGGGGAAAGGGCCTCAAGGTGCCCCAGGGGAGGTTTAGGTTGGACATGAGGAACAGCTTCTTTGCTGCAAGAGTGCTCAGGGATTGGAACAGGCTGCCCTGGGGGTGTTCAAGAACCATCTGGACAAAGCACTTGGGGGCCATGGTTTGGTGGCCATGGTGGTATTGAGCTGAGGACTGGGCCAGAGGATCTCAGAAAGCTTTTGCAGCCTGAATGATTCCCAGGTTTAAGAGTCAGGTGCTTCCACAGGAAGCTCACCCTGACTGCTCCCAGCTTTAACTGCTAGGTGAGGGGAACACAAAAAGCCACAGCACAACCTCTGAGCTCTGCAACCTCTGTGCTGTGAAGCCAAGCTATGGCTGAACATCCAAAGCTCACTGGTTTTAGGCCACTGCAGCTATTCCACTACTGGAACTCAACCACTGAGCACAATTAAGGCACCAACTAATTTCATCACAGAGATGCTGCCAGGGCTGGAGCAGCTCTGCTGGGAGCACAGGCTGAGGGAGCTGGGGCTGTGCAGCCTGCAGAGGAGAAGGCTCCAGGGGGAGCTCAGAGCTGCTGCCAGGAGCTGAAGGGATCCTGCAGAGAGACTTTTGCTGAGGGGGTCTGAGCCAGGCCAAGGGGGAAGGGTTTGGAGCTGAGGCAGAGCAGGGTTAGAGTGGAGCTGAGGAAGAAGTTCTTGAGTGTGAGGCTGCTGAGCCTCTGGCACAGGCTGCCCAGGGAGGCTGTGGCTGCCTCCTGCCTGGGGGTGTTGAAGGCCAGGCTGGGTGAGGCCTTGAGCAGCTGAGTCTGGCTGAGAGCTGTCCCTGGGCATGGCAGGGGCTTGGGGCAGATGATCTCTGAGCCCTGCTGTGATCCTATGGAAGAAAAGGCCTCGAGGTGGTGTTGGGACAACAGCTTTGGATCTGCTGCCTTGAGTGGGTTCAGTGTTCAGCTCTGTGGCACTGATGAAGTCCTGCTGGTGAGCCCTGCTGCAGAGCTCCCCAGTGAGGAACCAAAAGTGGTGCCAAGCACCTCCTCAAGAGGCAGGCTGGGTATGAAACACTGAAGTATTTGCAGCCCTCACCTGGAGGAGGTGATTGGACATGACTGCTGTGCTCTGCATGTAAATGAGAGCTGCTCAGGATCCCTGCCTCTCAACCTCTGCTGGCTAAAATCTTTCTTTCATCCTGTGTGACTCAATTGTAGCATCTTAAAATAGATTCCAGAGCTGGGAAGTGCTGGGATTAGCTGCAACAAACACAAGGTGAAACCCCAGCTGCTGGCAGCTCTGCCCCACTCCTGGAGGGGGAAGTCATTCAGCAGGCAGGAATGGGAAGGAGATCTCAGCAGGACCCCAGCATGGAGATGCAGTGAGGGGGAGGTTGGTTGCTCCTCCCTAGTAACAAGTGATAGGCAAAGGCCTGAAGCTGATCAGGGGAGGTTTAAGTTGGCTATCAGAAGAAACTTCTTCACTTGGAAGGGTTCTCAAACCCTGGCCCAGGCTGCCCAGGGAGGTGGTTGAATGCCCACCCCTGGAGGTGCTGGAAAGCTGCAGAGGTGTGGTGCTGAGGGCCAGGGGTTAGCCCCAGCCTTGGTTGGACTCAATGACCTTAGAGGTCTTTGCCAACCAAACTGATTCTGCAGCTCTCCCACTTCCCAGCACTGCTGTGTCTCCACTCCAGAG
The DNA here is from genome assembly GCA_011125475.1 of Melanerpes aurifrons. NCBI lineage: Eukaryota > Metazoa > Chordata > Aves > Piciformes > Picidae > Melanerpes > Melanerpes aurifrons. The sequence continues at coordinate 1,840,703 of WWNC01000042.1, read as the reverse complement.
AGGTGCCTGGGAAGGAGCTTCAGTGAGCCTGCAGGTAAGCAGCTCCTGGCTGCCTGCTTCCAGCTGCAGTCCCAAACCATCAGACACTGCTGGCAGAGAGCTGCTTTTGGCAGCTGAGCACCACAGACCTTGCTGCAGAGCCATGCCTGACTGGGATGGCTCCAGCAGGGTGCCCTGCTGCTGCCTGCCCTCTCCCCCTCTTGATGGAGACCAGGAGGAGGAAGCAGGTGCCCCAGAGCACATGGAGAGGCCTTCATGGGACTGGCCTGAACCAGAGCCCCAACGACCCCATTGGTGCCCAGGGAGGGGAGAGCTGCAGGCCAGGCCCTGCTCCAGCAGAGTGATCCCAGGGACACCTCACTGGCTCAGCTGCAACCTCCAGCAGCTGCCCCAGGCCAGCAGGTGCCTCAAGACAAGCTCCTGCTGTCACCTCAGCATGGGACAGGCAGCAGAGAGATGATGCAGACACAGAGCAAAGTGAGGCCAGCTCAGAAGAGGCTTTTACCTAAAAGCCTGCAGAACCTGCTGACACTGAACAGGGACAAGCTTGGAGAAGAAAACAGCCACAACCCAGCCTAGGCCAGGCTCAGATCTAAAGCCCACCCTGCACCAGGAGAACCTCCTTTAGGGAGGAACAACCCCTGCAGCAGGGCAGGTGAGGGGGGACCTGCTGGAAAGCAGCTCCAAGGAGAAGGATCTGGGAGTGCTGGAGGACAAGGGAGCCAGCAATGTGCCCTGCTGGCCAAGGAGGTCAGTGGTGTCCTGGAGTGTGGGCAGCAGGCTGAGGGAGGTGCTTCTCCTCCTGTACTCTGCCCTAGGCAGGACACCTCTGGCTCTTGGGTCCAGTTCTGGGCTCCCCAGGTCAAGAAGAACAGGGAACTACTGGAGAGAGTCCAGCAGAGGCTACCCTGAAAGCTTTCACAAGCTCAAAGCCCTCCTGCTGATGCAAGCCCACATGTGCAGAGCCTGGAGCAGTGCTGCAGCTCCAGACTTCACAGGCTCCAGGCTGGTAAAGAGGACCAAACCCCCAAAGCAGCCCTTGGAGAAGGTGGACAGCCCAGGCCTCACCATCCAGGTGTCTGAGCTGAGGGCTGATGTGGAACTGGCTCCACCAAGCAGCAAAGCCAAGCAGAGAGCCCCAGAAGCCTCCAGGGCCTGGTGGTTACCTGAGGTGGAGTAGGTGTGGAAGTAGGTCTGAGGATGGGAGGTGTTGGGTTCCTGCTGCCCCCTCCAGACATGATCTCCTCTGTGATGTCTTTGCCTCCCTGGTTGGGATCCCGGATCCGGATCTGGGGGATGGAGGAAAGAAAGAGCTCAGCCAGGCTGGCCTGGGGGTATGGGGAGGAGAGGATGGGCAGGACACAGTGGCACCACACTTGGTGGGAGGTGCTCTGGCTTCAGCTGCTGCTCTGCAGGAGCCCTGGAATGTGGTTTGGTAAACTGCAATGTGTGGGATGCCAGCCTGCATCTCCCAGGACCTGAAGGGCTCCAGGAGAGCTGGGGAGGGACTCTGGACAAGGGCTGGGAGTGCCAGGATGAGGACAATGGCTTTGAGCTGGGAGAGTGGAGATGAGGAAGAAATTCTTGGGAGTGAGGGTGGGGAAACACTGAACAGGTTGCCCAGGGAGGCTGTGGCTGCCTCCTGCCTGAAGGTGTTCAGGGCCAGACTGGATGAGGCCTTGAGCAGGCTGGGCTGGTGGGAGGTGTCCCTGCCCATGGCAGGGGGCTGGAGCTGGCTGAGCTTTCAGGCCCCTTAAAACCCAAACCCTTCCATGAATCTATCAATCTCCAAACCTGATTCAAAGGAAACTCTGCTCAGCCACAGCAGGCAGCTCTGGAGAGCTGCAGGACCCTGCCCCTCAGAACAGCAAGTGGCAGCAGCTCAGAACATGCAGCCCTTCAGCAGCAGAACTAAGCTGGGCAGGGAGTGGAAAGCTCAGGAATGAAAACCAAAGGCCATGTTCTACCCTGACAGCAAACTCCAGGACCTTGCCAGCTCAGCTGCTGGGAAGAGCAAACCAGCTCTTTCTGCTTGTCCCTTCCACAGGGAGCAGAGCCACACCAGCAGCACAGGGCACTGGGCAGACACTGCTGAGTGGAGCAAGAGCTAAGTGATGTCCTGCAAAGTGATTGGCATTCAGGAAACAAATCTGGGGCTGAGTCTGCTCACAGCCCCCACATGGGAAGGAAACATAGGTGTTCAAGGCCAGGCTGGATGAGGCCTTGAGCAGCCTGGAGAAGAGGAGGCTCAGGGGAGACCTTCTTGCTCTCTCCAACTCCCTGAAGGGAGGTTGGAGCCAGCTGGGGGTTGGGCTCTTCTCCCAGGCACCCAGCACCAGAACAAGAGGACACAGTCTCAAGCTGTGCCAGGGGAGGTTTAGGCTGGAGGGGAGGAGAAAGTTCTTCCCAGAGAGAGTTGTTAGCCATTGGGATGTGCTGCCCAGGGAGGTGGTGGAGTCCCCATCCCTGGAGGTGTTCAGGAGGGGACTGGATGTGGCACTTGGAGCCATGGTTCAGTTGTCAGGAGGTGCTGGGGATTAGGTCCTAGGTTGGACTTGCTGAGCTCTGAGGTCTTTTCCAACCTCACTGATTCAATGAACCTGGGCTGGTGTGAGGTGTCCCTGCCTATGGCAGGGGGTTGGAACTGGCTGAGCTTTAAGCTCCCTTCCAACCCAACCCATTCTTGGATGCTATGAAGATAGGATAGGATAGGATAGGATAGGATAGGATAGGATAGGATAGGATAGGATAGGATAGGATAGGATAGGATAGGATAGGATAGGATAGACCAGACCAGGTTGGAAGAGACCTTCAAGATCCTCGTGTCCAACCTATCATCCAACACCATCTGATCAACTAACCCATGGCACCAAGCACCCCATCAAGTCTCCTCCTGAACACCTCCAGGGATGGGGACTCCACCACCTCCCTGGGCAGCACATTCCAAGGGCAATCTCTCTCTCTGTGTAGAACTTCTTCCTAACCTCCAGCCTAAACCTCCCCTGGCACAGCTTGAGACTGTGTCCTCTTGTTCTGGGGCTGCCTGCCTGGGAGAAGAGCCCAACCCCCAGCTGGCTCCAACCTCCCTTCAGGGAGTTGGAGAGAGCAAGAAGGTCTCCCCTGAGCCTCCTCTTCTCCAGGCTAAGCAACCCCAGCTCCCTCAGCCTCTCCTCACAGGACAAACCACTCCAGAGCACACTCAGCTGAATCCTCAGCTGCCCCTGGAGCCAAGCTGGGATACTGACCATGGGGACCAGCCAAACTCCTGGGTTCATTTGGAGCAGCTTTAAACCTTCCCAGGAGGAGAGATTTGCCACTGGGATGTGCTGCCCAGGGAGGTGGTGGAGTCCCCATCCCTGGAGGTGTTTAGGAAGAGCCTGGCTGAGGCACTTGGTGCCATGGTTGAGCTGATCAGATGGTGCTGGGTGAGAGGTTGGATGACTTGGAGGTCTTTTCCCACCTGGTTAACTCTGTATTCTGATTGGTACCAAACTGAAGATGTCACAAACCCAAAGACAGTGCAAGTGTTTGCCTCTCCCCCCTCCCAAAAGCTCTTGGTGGAACTCCACACAAATGCTGAGCAGAAGCCAAGCCAGAGGCATCATCCTGCCAGCAGAAGCCAAGCCAGAGGCATCATCCTGCCAGAGTGCAGGGCTCTGAGTGCTTCACCCAGCAACATGCAGCTGCAGAGGCCTTTGCTGATGGATGGACCTCTGGGCTGTGAGGACAAATGAATCTTCAGGTGGCACTCAGCATGCTGCCAAGAGGTGGCCTCCTCTTGCTTGTGATGGAGTTGTTCTGCTGCAAGATTCAATTAACCACAGCAGCAAGGCCTCAGGAGCTGCTGCCCCCTCCTTCCCCTGAGGAGGAGTCAAGGCCACCAAGCCAGCCTTCCCTGCCTGCAACACCCAGCTGCTGGGGCAGGGGGATGTGTGTGCAGACACAGCCTGCAGCTCTCCTTCACTGCTTCAGCTGGGACACCAAGTGACCAACTGAAACAGCACACTCAGAGCACAGCATTCAAAGCCCCTCCTGCTTTGCCACTTCAAACCACTCTGCTGGCACCAAACTCTTACAGCCACAACTGAGCCTCTCTGAGCATCTCAGCATTTCAAATGGCATCACTGAGGTGGCCACTGATGTGTTCTGGGTGCTGAAAAGAGGCTCCTCAAGACCAAAGAGGGTGGTGAGGAGCTGGCAATAGCATTGCATCCCCCTTTGCTGGCAGCAGCCAGGCAGAAGGCTTTTGCTGAGGATAGGATAGGATAGGATAGGATAGGATAGGATAGGATAGGATAGGATAGGGGAAGGGAGGGGAGGAGAGGAGAAGGAGAGGAGAAGGAGAGGAGAGGAGAAGGAGAGGGAGAGGAGAGGAGAGGAGAGGAGAGGAGAGGAGAGGAGAGGAGAGGAGAGGAGAGGAGAGGAGAGGAGAGGAGAGGAGAGGAGAGGAGAGGAGAGGAGAGGAGAGGAGAGGAGAGGAGAGGAGAGGAGAGGAGAGGAGAGGAGAGGAGAGGAGAGGAGAGGAGAGAGGAGAGGAGAGGAGAGGAGAGGAGAGGAGAGGAGAGGAGAGGAGAGGTAGAATAGAATAGAATAGAATTACCCAGGTTGGAAAAGACCTTTGACATCATTGAGTCCAACCTCTCACCCAGCACCATCTGATCAACTCAACCATGGCACCAAGTGCCACATCCAGGCTCTTCCTAAACACCTCCAGGGATGGGGACTCCACCACCTCCCTGGGCAGCACATCCCAAGGGCCAATCTCTCTTGCTGGGAACAATTTCTGCCTGAACCTCCCCTGGCACAGCTTGAGACTGTGGCCTCTTGTTCTGCTGCTGGGTGCCTGGGAGAAGAGCCCAACCCCCACCTGGCTCCAACCTCCCTTCAGGGAGTTGCAGAGAGCAAGAAGGTCTCCCCTGAGCCTCCTCTTCTCCAGGCTAAGCAACCCCAGCTCCCTCAGCCTCTCCTCCCAGGGCTGTGCTCCAGACCCCTCCCCAGCTTTGCTGCCCTTCCCTGGACACGTTCTCAGCAGCCCAGCTCCCTCCTGTGTCACCTCAGATCAGCTTCAAAACCCAAGACACACAAAGGTGCTCTGCCCTGAGCCATGTCCAAGGCCCATGTTCTTCCCCTTCTCCTGTTTCCAAAGCACTCTCACCCTCCCCCTGATGCCAGCTCATTGCCTCTGCAACAACTTCAGAAGGATCCAAGCCCACCCTGAGCTGTTTCCATGCTCCTTGGTGTGCTGCTCCCCACCACCATCCACCTGCAGATGGTCTCCAGTTCCATTCCCCTGTGTCTCAGATGCAGCCCAGGGGATCAGGAGCTGCAGAAGTGTGGCCTGCAAACCTCTCCCCCCGGTGATGCTGCTGTGTGCTCAGCTTCCTTCCAGCCTGCAGCTCCACCAGGCTCTGCCCTCCCACCTTGCCCATGGCACAACAGCTGAACAGCTTCCTGGAAATCAATTCCCAGCCTCTGCCAAACTGATCTGAGTTTGCTCCTTCCCTCCTGGCTCCTTGGTCAGCCTCTCAGCCACGGTGCAGGCAGCTGGGGAGCCCTGGCACAGAGCTGTTCCTGTCACCAAACTCACAGCACAAAGCTCCCAGAGAGCAACCAGACAAAGGCTGCAGCACTGGGAGATGTTGAATCACAGCCAGGTGTGCAAGGCCAGGCTCAGGCTCTCTGGGAGGATAAAGCTCAGGCTAAAGGGGCAGAGGGTCCTGGCTCCCCTCCAGCCTCAGCAGCAGCAGAGATCTCCCAGGGTGGAGCAGGGAGGGGCAGCACTCACCGTTTTTTTCTCTCTTTTGGCTGGTGGAGGCTGCTGCTGCTGTGTAGGCACTATGATGGGTGCAGACTGGTAGACTGGCTGACTTGGGTAGAAAGGTGTTCCTGGGGGGGACAGGACAGAAACCAGGGTGAGACACTCTGTTCAGGAAACAAAACACAGTGCAAGAGGTAGAGCTGGAAACCTGCTCCTCACTCTTGGCAGGAAACAGCTTCTAACACAATCCCAGCCCCCAGGGCTGCTGGGGTGGGAAGGGACCTCTGGAGCTCAGCCAGCCCAACCCCTCCTGCCAAAGCAGGGCAGCCACAGCACCCTGCCCAGCAGCACAAGGCCCAGGGGGGGTTGGAAGCTCTCCACACCAGGAGACTCCACAACCTCTCTGGGCAGCCTGCTCCAGGCCTCAGCACCCTCACACCAAACAACTTTCTCCTCCTGCTCAGCTACAACCTCCTGGGTTCCAGTCTGTGCCCTCTGCCCCTTGGCCTGGCCCTGGGCACCACTGAGCAGAGTCTGGCCCCAGCCTCTTGCCCCCCACAGCTCCTTTAGCTCTTGCTGAGCATTGCTCAGCTGCCCCCTGGGGCTGCTCTTCTGCAGGCTCTCAGCCCCAGGGCTCTCAGCCTTTGCTGCTCCCAGAGCTGCTCCAGGCCCCTCAGCAGCTCCCCAGCCTCCCCAGGCCTCTCTCCAGCAGTTCCCTGTCCCTCCTGAACTGGGGAGCCCAGAGCTGGACCCAGGATTCCAGATGTGACCTCCCTAGGGCAGAGGAGAAGGGGAGGAGAACCTCCCTTGCCCTGCTGGCCACACTCTTCCTGCACCCCAGTGACCATTGGCCTCTTGGCCATCAGGGCACACTGCTGGCTCAGCTCAGCTGGTACCCAGCCTGTGATTTGCTCTTCCCCCACTAGAGCAGAAGCTGCTGCTCCATCATCATGAAGTCACTACTGCAGTTTTGTCTCTGTGAACAGAAAAGCTGACCCTGTGCATCCCCCCTGAGAGGCTGCTGCCCCCCAGGCAGGACAAGCCTCCTGGCCCCCCCTGGCAGCCCTCTGGTTGGGGGTTGCTGGGCTTGGGATTCATTTGTTGATTTGCCCTTGGGAGAGAAAGTCAGCCAAAGCCTCACAAAGGATTGGGAAGCTCAGCTCCAGCCAGAGAACTGATTTCCATGACCTGCTGTGCTCAGGCTGCAGGACAAGACAGGCAGGCCCAGGGTTACTGCAGAACCACCCTGTGAGGCTGAGGGCACTTCCCAACACCCACAGCACTTCCATCATGGCTGAGTAAGAGGGGCTCAGAATGCCCCAGGGCTCCACACAGGTGCCAGGCACAGCTAAAGCCAAGCCAGCTGGTGGCCAGTGGCAAGCTGTGGCCCCCAGGGCTCCCTGCTGGGACCAGCTCTCTTGAAAAGCTTTATCACTGCTATGGCTGAGAGGATTGCAGCACCTCAGTCTGCAGAGCACACCAAGATGGGAGGGAAGCTGGCCTGCTGGAGGGCAGGGGGCACCACAGGGGGATCTGGCCAGGCTGGAGGGATGGGTCAAGGCCAGTGGGATGAGGTTCAACAAGGCCAAGGGCTGGGTCCTGCACTTGGGTCACAACAACCCCATGAAGGCTCCAGGCCTGGGGCAGAGTGGCTGGAAAGTGCCCAGCAGAGAAAAGGACCTCGGGGTGCTGGTTGGCAGCAGCTGAAGAAGAGCCCAAGGGGTGCCCAGGTGGCCAAGAAGGTCCCCAGCAGCCTGGGTTGGATCAGTAATGGTTTGGGCAGCAGGAGCAGGGCAGGGATCTTCTCCCTGTACACTGCTGAGGCCACACCTTGAGACCTGGGTTCAGTTTGGGCTCCTCACTCCTAGAAGGACACTGAGGGCTGGAGCAGGTCCAGGGAAGGGCAACAGAGCTGGGGAAGGGTCTGGAGAGCAGGGCTGGGGAGGAGCAGCTGAGGGAGCTGGAGAGGAAGAGGTTGAGGGGAGACCTTCTGGTTCTCTCCAACTCCCTGAGAGGAGGCTGGAGCCAGGTGGGGGTTGGGCTCTTCTCCCAAAGAACAGGGGACAAGAGGAGTCAGCCCCAAGTTGCTCCAGGGGAGGTTTAGGTTGGACATGAGGAACAATTTCTTTGCTGCAAGAGCGGTCAGGCTGCCAGGCTCTCAGAGGTGGTCAGGAAATGTGCTGTGGGACATGGCACTGTGGGACATAGTCCTGTGGGACATAGCCCTGTGGGACATGGCACTGTGGGACATAGCCCTGTGGGACATGGCACTGTGGGACATGGCACTGTGGGACATGGCACTGTGGGACACAGTCCTGTGGGACATAGCCCTGTGGGACATGGCACTGTGGGACATAGCCCTGTGGGACATAGCCCTGTGGGACACAGTCCTGTGGGACATAGTCCTGTGGGACATGGCACTGTGGGACATGGCACTGTGGGACATGGCCCTGTGGGACATAGTCCTGTGGGACATAGTCCTGTGGGACATGGCCCTGTGGGACACAGTCCTGTGGGACATGGCCCTGTGGGACATGGCACTGTGGGACATAGTCCTGTGGGACATAGCCCTGTGGGACATAGTCCTGTGGGACATGGCACTGTGGGACATGGCACTGTGGGACATAGTCCTGTGGGACATAGCCCTGTGGGACATAGTCCTGTGGGACATGGCACTGTGGGACATGGCACTGTGGGACATAGTCCTGTGGGACATAGCCCTGTGGGACATGGCCCTGTGGGACATGGCACTGTGGGACATGGCACTGTGGGACATAGTCCTGTGGGACATGGCCCTGTGGGACATGGCACTGTGGGACATAGCCCTGTGGGACATGGCACTGTGGGACATAGTCCTGTGGGACATGGCACTGTGGGACATGGCACTGTGGGACATAGCCCTGTGGGACACAGTCCTGTGGGACATGGCACTGTGGGACATAGCCCTGTGGGACATAGCCCTGTGGGACATAGTCCTGTGGGACATGGCACTGTGGGACATGGCACTGTGGGACATGGCCCTGTGGGACATGGCACTGTGGGACATAGTCCTGTGGGACACAGTCCTGTGGGACATGGCCCTGTGGGACATAGTCCTGTGGGACATAGTCCTGTGGGACATGGCCCTGTGGGACATGGCACTGTGGGACATAGCCCTGTGGGACATGGCCCTGTGGGACATGGCACTGTGGGACATAGCCCTGTGGGACATGGCACTGTGGGACATAGTCCTGTGGGACATGGCACTGTGGGACATAGTCCTGTGGGACATGGCACTGTGGGACATGGCACTGTGGGACATGGCACTGTGGGACCTGTGGGACACCCTGTGGGACATGGCCCTGTGGGACATAGTCCTGTGGGACATAGTCCTGTGGGACATGGCACTGTGGGACATGGCACTGTGGGACATAGTCCTGTGGGACATGGCACTGTGGGACATGGCACTGTGGGACATAGCCCTGTGGGACACAGTCCTGTGGGACATGGCACTGTGGGACATAGCCCTGTGGGACATAGCCCTGTGGGACATAGCCTGTGGGACATGGCACTGTGGGACATGGCACTGTGGGACATGGCCCTGTGGGACATGGCACTGTGGGACATGGCACTGTGGGACATAGCCCTGTGGGACATGGCCCTGTGGGACATGGCCCTGTGGGACATGGCACTGTGGGACATAGCCCTGTGGGACATGGCACTGTGGGACATAGTCCTGTGGGACATGGCACTGTGGGACATGGCACTGTGGGACATAGCCCTGTGGGACACAGTCCTGTGGGACATGGCACTGTGGGACATGGCACTGTGGGACATAGTCCTGTGGGACATAGCCCTGTGGGACACAGTCCTGTGGGACATGGCACTGTGGGACATGGCACTGTGGGACATGGCACTGTGGGACATAGCCCTGTGGGACACAGTCCTGTGGGACATGGCACTGTGGGACATGGCACTGTGGGACATGGCACTGTGGGACATAGTCCTGTGGGACATGGCACTGTGGGACATGGCACTGTGGGACATAGTCCTGTGGGACATAGCCCTGTGGGACATAGTCCTGTGGGACATGGCCCTGTGGGACATGGCACTGTGGGACATGGCACTGTGGGACATAGTCCTGTGGGACATAGCCCTGTGGGACATAGTCCTGTGGGACATGGCACTGTGGGACATGGCACTGTGGGACATGGCACTGTGGGACATAGCCCTGTGGGACATGGCCCTGTGGGACATGGCCCTGTGGGACATGGCACTGTGGGACATGGCCCTGTGGGACATGGCACTGTGGGACATAGTCCTGTGGGACATGGCACTGTGGGACATGGCACTGTGGGACATGGCACTGTGGGACATAGCCCTGTGGGACACAGTCCTGTGGGACATGGCACTGTGGGACATGGCACTGTGGGACATAGTCCTGTGGGACATAGCCCTGTGGGACACAGTCCTGTGGGACATGGCACTGTGGGACATGGCACTGTGGGACATGGCACTGTGGGACATAGTCCTGTGGGACATGGCACTGTGGGACATGGCACTGTGGGACATAGCCCTGTGGGACACAGTCCTGTGGGACATGGCACTGTGGGACATGGCACTGTGGGACATGGCACTGTGGGACATAGCCCTGTGGGACATAGCCCTGTGGGACATAGTCCTGTGGGACATGGCCCTGTGGGACATGGCACTGTGGGACATGGCACTGTGGGACATAGTCCTGTGGGACATGGCACTGTGGGACATGGCACTGTGGGACATAGCCCTGTGGGACATAGCCCTGTGGGACATAGTCCTGTGGGACATGGCACTGTGGGACATAGTCCTGTGGGACATGGCACTGTGGGACATGGCACTGTGGGACATGGCACTGTGGGACATAGTCCTGTGGGACATGGCACTGTGGGACATGGCACTGTGGGACATAGTCCTGTGGGACATAGCCCTGTGGGACATAGACCTGTGGGACATGGCACTGTGGGACATGGCACTGTGGGACATGGCCCTGTGGGACATGGCACTGTGGGACATAGTCCTGTGGGACACAGTCCTGTGGGACATAGCCCTGTGGGACATGGCACTGTGGGACATAGCCCTGTGGGACATGGCACTGTGGGACATGGCACTGTGGGACATGGCCCTGTGGGACATAGTCCTGTGGGACATGGCACTGTGGGACATGGCACTGTGGGACATGGCACTGTGGGACATAGCCCTGTGGGACACAGTCCTGTGGGACATGGCACTGTGGGAGATAGCCCTGTGGGACATAGCCCTGTGGGACATAGTCCTGTGGGACATGGCACTGTGGGACACAGTCCTGTGGGACATAGTCCTGTGGGACATGGCACTGTGGGACATGGCACTGTGGGACATAGCCCTGTGGGACATAGCCCTGTGGGACATGGCACTGTGGGACATGGCACTGTGGGACATGGCACTGTGGGACATGGCCCTGTGGGACATAGTCCTGTGGGACATGGCACTGTGGGACATAGCCCTGTGGGACATGGCCCTGTGGGACATGGCACTGTGGGACACAGTCCTGTGGGACATGGCCTGTGGGACATGGCACTGTGGGACATGGCACTGTGGGACATGGCACTGTGGGACATAGTCCTGTGGGACATGGCACTGTGGGACATGGCACTGTGGGACATGGCACTGTGGGACATGGCACTGTGGGACATGGCCTGTGGGACATGGCCCTGTGGGACATAGCCCTGTGGGACATGGCCCTGTGGGACATGGCACTGTGGGACACAGTCCTGTGGGACATGGCACTGTGGGACATGGCACTGTGGGACATGGCACTGTGGGACATAGTCCTGTGGGACATAGTCCTGTGGGACATGGCACTGTGGGACATGGCACTGTGGGACACAGTCCTGTGGGACATGGCCCTGTGGGACATGGCACTGTGGGACATGGCACTGTGGGACATGGCACTGTGGGACATAGTCCTGTGGGACATAGTCCTGTGGGACATGGCACTGTGGGACATGGCACTGTGGGACATAGCCCTGTGGGACACAGTCCTGTGGGACATAGTCCTGTGGGACATGGCACTGTGGGACATGGCACTGTGGGACATAGCCCTGTGGGACATAGCCCTGTGGGACATGGCACTGTGGGACATGGCACTGTGGGACATGGCCCTGTGGGACATAGTCCTGTGGGACATGGCACTGTGGGACACAGTCCTGTGGGACATAGCCCTGTGGGACACAGTCCTGTGGGACATGGCACTGTGGGACATGGCCCTGTGGGACATAGTCCTGTGGGACATGGCCCTGTGGGACATGGCACTGTGGGACATAGCCCTGTGGGACACAGTCCTGTGGGACATAGTCCTGTGGGACATGGCACTGTGGGACACAGTCCTGTGGGACATGGCCCTGTGGGACATAGCCCTGTGGGACATGGCACTGTGGGACATGGCCCTGTGGGACATAGTCCTGTGGGACATGGCACTGTGGGACATAGTCCTGTGGGACATGGCACTGTGGGACATGGCACTGTGGGACATGGCACTGTGGGACATAGCCCTGTGGGACACAGTCCTGTGGGACATAGTCCTGTGGGACATGGCACTGTGGGACACAGTCCTGTGGGACATGGCCCTGTGGGACATAGCCCTGTGGGACATGGCACTGTGGGACACAGTCCTGTGGGACATGGCCCTGTGGGACATAGCCCTGTGGGACATGGCACTGTGGGACATGGCCCTGTGGGACATAGTCCTGTGGGACATGGCACTGTGGGACATAGTCCTGTGGGACATGGCACTGTGGGACATGGCACTGTGGGACATGGCACTGTGGGACATAGCCCTGTGGGACACAGTCCTGTGGGACATAGCCCTGTGGGACATAGTCCTGTGGGACATGGCACTGTGGGACATGGCACTGTGGGACATGGCCCTGTGGGACATGGCACTGTGGGACATAGCCCTGTGGGACACAGTCCTGTGGGACATAGTCCTGTGGGACATAGTCCTGTGGGACATGGCACTGTGGGACATGGCACTGTGGGACATAGCCCTGTGGGACACAGTCCTGTGGGACATAGTCCTGTGGGACATGGCACTGTGGGACATAGCCCTGTGGGACACAGTCCTGTGGGACATAGTCCTGTGGGACATGGCACTGTGGGACATGGTCCTGTGGGACATAGCCCTGTGGGACATAGCCCTGTGGGACATAGTCCTGTGGGACATAGCCCTGTGGGACATAGTCCTGTGGGACATAGTCCTGTGGGACATAGTCCTGTGGGACATGGTCCTGTGGGACATAGCCCTGTGGGACATAGTCCTGTGGGACATAGTCCTGTGGGACATAGTCCTGTGGGACATAGTCCTGTGGGACATGGTCCTGTGGGACATAGCCCTGTGGGACATAGCCCTGTGGGACATGGTCCTGTGGGACATGGTCCTGTGGGACATAGCCCTGTGGGACATAGTCCTGTGGGACATAGTCCTGTGGGACATGGTCCTGTGGGACATAGCCCTGTGGGACATAGCCCTGTGGGACATAGTCCTGTGGGACATGGTCCTGTGGGACATAGTCCTGTGGGACATGGCACTGTGGGACATAGTCCTGTGGGACATGGTCCTGTGGGACATAGTCCTGTGGGACATGGCACTGTGGGACATGGTCCTGTGGGACATAGCCCTGTGGGACATGGCACTGTGGGACATGGCACTGTGGGACATAGTCCTGTGGGACATAGTCCTGTGGGACATGGCACTGTGGGACATGGCACTGTGGGACATAGTCCTGTGGGACATGGCACTGTGGGACATGGCACTGTGGTGCCCTGGCAGTGCTGGGCTGACAGTTGGACTTGAGGGACTTCAGAGGCCTTCTCCAGCCTCAATGGTTCTCTGACTCTGAAGGTGCCAGAGTGGAGCTGGCTTCTGCCCGTGGGTCAGGTGCCAGGGGAACTTCTAAGATGGAGCTGGGCTCTTCCCTTCTAGGCACAGGTGCCAGCTGCACTGCCTGCCCTCACAGCTGGAGCTGCTCTTCCACTCAGCGCCCCCTGAAACAGGCACAGAAACCTGCAGGGGCCTGCAACCCGAGCAGGAGGTGATTCTGTCATGGCAGGAGTGGGCAGGCACTGGCAGAGGCTGCCCAGGCAGGTGGCTGAGTCCCCACCCCTGGCTGTGTTTCGAGGTGGTTTGGATGTGGGGCTTGGGGCTGTGGTTTAGGGGTGACCCTTGCAGAGCAGGGCTCTGGGTTGGACTTGGTGATCCTGAGGCTCTGCTCCAGCCTGAGTGTTTTGTGATTCTGTCCTGGGAGAGAGCCCAGAAAAGCCCCAAAGCCAGCCCAGAGCCTCCAGAGGAGGCACTCCTCAGATGGAGACCTGGAGAGGCAAAGCTCAGAGCCAGCTCCTCTCTGCATGCTCAGTGAGGACTCTTCCCTACTGCAGCTGGACAGAGCAGGCTGCTAGAGCCCTGCTGGCTCTGGTCACCCTTGGGCTGCCCAGGGAGGTGGTGGAGTCCCCATCCCTGGAGGTGTTCAAGAGGGGATTGGATGTGGCACTTGGAGCCATGGTTCAGTCATGAGGTCTGTGGTGACAGCTTGGACTCAATGATCCTCGAGGTCTCTTCCAACCTTGGTGATACTGTGATGGGTGCTGCCCTGAGGGTGGCCTGGATGACTCAGGGAACTTCACATTCTGAACTCCAGGGCTGGCAGAGTGACTTCAGGTCTGGCCTTGGGGCACTGAAGTCTCCATTGCTGTCCTCACAGCTCTGGGAAGCAAGAATCCTGCTGCAGCAGTGATGAAGCCTCAGCCTCTTCAGACCAAGACTGAGGCCATGCTGGGCAGGGGTACAGCCAGAGCCTGGAGAGCATGGCAGGCCAGGAGGAAGCCTGGGAGTTCATCACCTTCATGCTGAGTTTCCTAGAAAGCAGACCTGCTCAGAGCCCCTTGGTGAGCCCTGCCAGGGAGGAGCTGGAGCCACACTGCAGGCAGTGAGCAGCTGCAGGAAGAATCCTTCCTGTGTGCAAAAGGCTTTACAAAGGGCAGGACTCACTCCTGGGAAGGAGCAGAGGTCCTGTGGCCAGCAGCCAAGTGGAGTTTCAACACAGCACTCAGCTCTGCACCTGCCCTCTGCTCCTGCCCAGCTCAGCAGCACCCAGGTTTCATTCTCCCTCCTTCCCATTCAGCATTCCAAGCTCTTGCCCAGCACAAAGGAAGCTCACTGGGATCAAAAGAGCAACAAATGGGCAAGCTGAGGGAGGTGTGGAAAGCAGTGGCCAGCTGCCCAAGGTTTCTCTGCTGCAGCATTTGCCCTTTTCACCTCCTTACCAGCTCTGCCACCCTGCAGTGACTCTGAGCTCCAGAGCAAAGCCCACAGCCAGCAGCAGTACCCAGACCTGCACTGGCAGTTTGGTTGTCTCCCAGTGCCTGGTGAGAGACCAAACACTTCCAGGCCCTCTATGAAGAGCAAGGAAGCAAGAGGAGGGGAAGGTGGATGAGAGCAGCAAAGCTGCAAGCACAGGAGCACAGAATTCATTTGGTTGGAAGAGACCTTGAAGCTCATCCAGTCCAACCCTGGCCCCAGCCCTGCCAGGGCACCACTGAACCATGGCCCTCAGCACCACCTCTCCAGGGCTTTCAAACCCCTCCAGGGCTGGGGACTGCACCACTGCCCTGGGCAGCCTGGGTCAGGCCTTGAGACCCTCAGGAGGAAGAAACTGTTCCTCATGGCCAACCTAAACCTCTCCTGGGGCAACCTGAAGCCATTTCCTCTTGGCCTATTGTTTGTTCCTTGGGGGAAGAGAGCAACCCCCAGCTGGCTCCAGCCTCCTGTCAGGGAGCTGCAGAGGGCCAGAAGGTGAAAGGATCCCAAAGAAATCCTCAGGGGTGCCTGTGATGGACGACATAACCTGTGCCTGGCACCACACTGGCACTGATGGGCAAGGACTTCCTTAATGTGCTGTGCAAGAGCAGTCCTGGGACAGAGGAGGACAGACAGCCCCCCGGGGGGGTCTGCAAACTGCAGCCTGAAGGGGAAGCAGCTGTGAGGGCCTGGAGGAGGCCAGGAGCAGTGAGGTGTGGGCAGCAGGGATAGGCACTGCTGGGCACCGCTGGGCAGGTGGGCTCTGCAGTTTTAGGTGGAGCTTTGAAGCTCAGTGCCTGAGGAAGTCAATCAAACACTGACTGAAGTGTGCCACAGCCACCACACCAGTGCTGGGCACAGCATGCCAGCAATGGGCACAGCGCTCCAGGGCTGGGCACAGCTCACCAGGGCTGGGTACAGCACAGTATCACAGTATCAGTCAGGGTGGGAAGGGACCACAAGGCTCAGCCAGTTCCAACCCCCCTGCCATGGGCAGGGACACCCCACACTAGAGCAGCCTGGCCACAGCCTCAGCCAGCCTGGCTGCAAACACCTCCAGGGCTGGGGCCTCAACCACCTCCCTGCACAACCCAGTCCAGGGCTTCACCACTCTCATGGGGAAGAACTTCCTCCTCCCCTCCAGCCTCAATCTCCCCACCTCCAGCTTCATTCCATTCCCCCTAGTCCTAGCACTGCCTGAGATCCTGAGCAGTCCCTCCCCAGCCTTCCTGGAGCCCCCTTCAGATCCTGGAAGGCCACAATGAGGTCACCTCAGAGCCTTCTCTTCTCCAGACTGAACAGCCCCAACTCCTTCAGTCTGTCCTCACAGGAGAGGTGCTCCAGCCCTCTGCTCCTCCTCCTGGCCCTGCTCTGGACACCTTCCAGCACCTCCACATCCCTCTTGCCATAGGGGCTCCAGAACTGGAGGCAGGACTCCAGGTGGGGTCTCCCCAGAGCTGAGCAGAGGGGGAGGATCACCTCCCTTGCCCTGCTGGCCACACTTCTCCTGCTGCAGCCCAGGCTCTGCTTGGCTTTCTGGGCTGCAAGTGCAGACTGAGAGCTCCTGGGGAGCTTCTCCTCCCCCAGCACCCCCAAGGCTCTCTCCTCAGGGCTGCTTTCCAGCCAGTCCCTGCCCAGCCTGCATTTGTGCCTGGCATTGCCTCCAGCCAGCTGCAGGACCCTGCCCTTGCTCTTGTTGAACCTCCTGAGGTTCAGCCTCATGAGTACAGCCGGGCACAGTGCACCAGGGCTGAGCCATCTACCAAGCCTTCTGCTTCAGAAGAGAGAAGGCCAGGAGGTGCCCATTAAAAGGGCATCCTTCAGCCTGGGCATGGCTTACAAACCCTTTGACTGCAGTGACTTCATCTGGGCAGCACAGGGCTGGAGAACCCAAAGGAGGGCTGCAGAACCTCCCCTGTGGGGACAGGCTGGGAGAGCTGGGGCTGTGCTGCAGCCTGGAGAAGGCTCCAGGGAGACCTCAGAGCAGTCTTCCAGGACATGAAGGGCTCCAGGAGAGCTGGGGAGGGACTTTGGACAAGGGCTGGGAGTGCCAGGATGAGGACAATGGCTTTGAGCTGGGAGAGAGGAGACTGAGAGTGGAGAGGAGGAAGAAATTGTTGAGAGTGAGGCTGGGGAGCCTCTGGCACAGGCTGCCCAGGGAGGCTGTGGCTGCCTCCTGCCTGGAGGTGTTCAGGGCCAGGCTGGATGAGGCCTTGAGCAGCCTGGGCTGGGGGGAAGGGTCCCTGCCCATGGCAGGGGGTTGGAGCTGGCTGAGCTTTAAGGCCCCTTCCAACCCAGCCCAGTGCAGGATGAAGCCCATGGGCTGTGCCTCTCCCTCAGTCAGTGCTGGGAGCAGGACTGCTGCCTGCTGTGCTGCTGTGGCCAGGCTGGGGGCTGGCTGGGGGCAGGGCTGCCAGATGCAGTCACAATACCTTAATAAATAACAATGATGGAGCAGGGCCTGAGGAGCAGCCTCCATTCTTGTTCACTTCTGACTATGGGCAGCTCTGGGAGCTGCAGCCTCTCCTTCAGGAGCACAAACAATGCCCTGGCATTGGGAGCTCCTCAGGAGTGACTAATCAGGGCTGTGACACAGCCAATGGAGCAGCTCTTGGAAGTTCACACAAATGCTAATCCATTTTGCTGTTGTAAATCTTCAGCTGGGACAACACAAAAACACACCCAGGAAAGAAATCCCTTTGTGAGAGGATCTCCAAGCAGAACTCACCATAGGCATTGGGGAATTCTCCAGGACCTGGTCCTGGATAAAAGGGCCCTGGTCCTGGTGGCTGAACTGGATACTGCTGGGGGGGCCCAACATAGGGAGGGCCACTGTGACGATACTAGGAGGGAAAAAACAACCATCAGCTTGCAAAGGGTTGGGCAACTTCCTGCTGTCACTGACAGCACCTGGAACTGAACCCCCCCACCAGGTCAGCAGGGATCTGGTTATCAACCCCCATTAATCACAGAGTCAGGAAAGTGATGGTCAACAAAAGCAAGAGAGGTTAAGCTGTGGCCTGTAAGGATGAGGGGAGGAGGCCAGGAGAGCTGAAGCAGAAACCACTCGCTGCCTGGCTGCATCCACAGCAGGTTTTTTATGAGGCCCCAAGGTTTTAGAGCCATTGTGGAGCCAGTGAGAGACACTCACAGCACTGAGGCTTTCCAGGAGCTTCCTTTCACACTGGCTGGGAGGCAGACACCACCTGGGCAGGGGACTCTGTCTCACTGCCATGCAACTCTTTCCCAGCCAGGAAAGGCTGGAGGCCGAATGTGCCACCCCCAGCCCTGCCTGCACCTCCCCTCCCGGCTCTGTGGCAGGCCTGGAGAGCATCCCAACAGAGAGCAAAGGCTGCCCTGTGGGGGTGCTGTGCTGCTTTACCTGTGGGATACAGTACTGGGGGCCCTGAGGCATCGGGTAGGGCATTGGCAGGTGAT
Organism: Melanerpes aurifrons; assembly: GCA_011125475.1. NCBI lineage: Eukaryota > Metazoa > Chordata > Aves > Piciformes > Picidae > Melanerpes > Melanerpes aurifrons. The sequence goes on along the minus strand of WWNC01000042.1, from coordinate 1,822,158 downwards.
TGACCATCATGATGTGCTGGTTGGTTTGGTAGACCGCGGTCGGCGTCTGCGCACCAGGACGGATGGAAGGGCTGCTGTTCTGGATGGTGGCTCTGGGAGGCTGGATCTGAGGCCTCTGGAAAAACTAGGGGCAGGGAGAGAGAGAGAGAGAGAACAAAGAGAGGGTCAGACGTTCTGAGAAAGAACGGGCGGCATCCTTCCAGCCTGACAGTTGTGCTGCTACTTCCAAAGGGTTGCCAACGCCTCCAGGAAACTGCAGGGCAAGGCCTGGCTGCAAAGGGCAAGGCCTGGCTGCAAAGGGAGCTGCAAAGGGCAAGGCCTGGCTGCAAAGGGTGAGGCCTGGCTGCAAAGGGAGCTGCAAAGGGCAAGGCCTGGCTGCAAAGGGTGAGGCCTGGCTGCAAAGGGCGAGGCCTGGCTGCAAAGGGGGCTGCAAAGGGCGAGGCCTGGCTGCAAAGGGCAAGGCCTGGCTGCAAAGGGAGCTGCAAAGGGGGCTGCAAAGGGCAAGGCCTGGCTGCAAAGGGCAAGGCCTGGCTGCAAAGGGGGCTGCAAAGGGGGCTGCAAAGGGGGCTGCAAAGGGCAAGGCCTGGCTGCAATGGGAGCTGCAAAGGGGACTGCAAAGGGAGCTGCAAAGGGCAAGGCCTGGCTGCAATGGGAGCTGCAAAGGGAGCTGCAAAGGGGGCTGCAAAGGGGGCTGCAAAGGGCAAGGCCTGGCTGCAAAGGGAGCTGCAAAGGGGGCTGCAAAGGGGGCTGCAAAGGGCAAGGCCTGGCTGCAAAGGGGGCTTTAAAGAGCGAGGCCTGGCTGCAAAGGGCAAGGCCTGGCTGCAAAGGGGGCTGCAAAGGGAAAGGCCTGGCTGCAAGGGGGGCTGCAAAGGGGACTGCAAAGGGAGCTGCAAAGGGCAAGGCCTGGCTGCAAAGGGAGCTGCAAAGGGGGCTGCAAAGGGGGCTGCAAAGAGCAAGGCCTGGTTGCAAAGGGAGCTGCAAAGGGGGCTGCAAAGGGCAAGGCCTGGCTGCAAAGGGTGAGGCCTGGCTGCAAAGGGTGAGGCCTGGCTGCAAAGGGGGCTGCAAAGGGGGCTGCAAAGGGCAAGGCCTGGCTGCAAAGGGTGAGGCCTGGCTGCAAAGGGTGAGGCCTGGCTGCAAAGGGTGAGGCCTGGCTGCAAAGGGGGCTGCAAAGAGGGCTGCAAAGGGCAAGGCCTGGCTGCAAAGGGGGCTGCAAAGGGGGCTGCAAAGGGAGCTGCAAAGAGTGAGGCCTGGCTGCAAAGGGTGAGGCCTGGCTGCAAAGGGTGAGGCCTGGCTGCAAAGGGGGCTGCAAAGGGGGCTGCAAAGAGCAAGGCCTGGTTGCAAAGGGAGCTGCAAAGGGGGCTGCAAAGGGCAAGGCCTGGCTGCAAAGGGTGAGGCCTGGCTGCAAAGGGCAAGGCCTGGCTGCAAAGGGTGAGGCCTGGCTGCAAAGGGGGCTGCAAAGGGAGCTGCAAAGAGTGAGGCCTGGCTGCAAAGGGCGAGGCTGAAGCCTTCAATCTTACAGGGCAGGACAAGGTAAGGAAGGTTCCAGGCCAGCAGCTGTTTGCAGCTGGTGAATTGCAGGGCTCAGCTGGCAGAGCCAGCCCCAGCTAAAGCAGTTTGTCACAGAGGTTCTCCAGAGGTGGGATGGCTGCCAAAAAGCCACCTCCATCAGTCTGCTGGGGGAACACTTGAAGGCCACTCAAGGTATGGCTTAGGTTGGAAGGGACCCTGGAGATCATCTACTCCAAGCTTCATGCTGCGGAGCTCAAGGGGCTGCAGAGCAGCCCAAGAGGCAGGTTTGTAGCCAGGCCAGGGGCACCTCGTGCCTGCCCCTCACCCCAGCTGAGCCAGGTGACTTGCCCTCTGTTTCCAGAAAGCTGGCAACCTCTTCCAGGGTGGCACCAAACGCCTCTACCACGCCTGCATGAAGTGATGCCCCAGGTCCAGGAAACCAAGCAACCCACTGGGGCAGGCTCCGTCCTCCACCCTGCCATCAGCATCCAGGGAGCATTCATGGCACTGCAGGACCTTTGCTGTGGACTCTTTGCAGTCTTGAAACCCAAGTCAGTAAGATGTGCATCAGACATGGAGGCATTCACCAAGGGGGTGATGGGGAGGGGGGGGGAGAGGGACACTGAGGCCATGCAGAACCAGGAGTGAAAATTACCTGTATGGGTCTGAATCCTCCCTTCAAGAACGAAGCAAGAAAGCAGCAGGAAACAGAAAGAAAGCCAATGGAACAGCTTACAGATCAATAGGAAGGGACAGGAGGTCACATGCACCCTAACTGCACACAGCTCCAGGCACCTTTCTGTCCTGCTCTCACTCATCTCTCCCAGAGACAGCAAGAGAAAGCCACTGCAGGGCCACCGAGGACTCCCCGAGCAGAGTCCCAAGGCCAGGGGCAGAAACTCTGCTGGAAAATCTTACATGGAAGTGTGAAAAAGGACAAAAAAACCCCCAAGCAAACCATGCTGAACTGCCTCTGCAGAAAGACTTTGCTCTCTCTCTGCTCCTACAGCATCAAACAGCTTTCCCTTCTGGCCTCTTCCAGGGCTACAGAGCCAGGAGCCAGAGCAGAAAGCCTTGCTGGGAGCACCGAGTCGGTCTCCACTCCTGCCCCGAGCCAGGGCAGGTCTTTCATTGTCAGGTCTGCAGTCATTAAGTCATCAAAGATCCCCTGGAAGGCTGCTGAGTGGTGAAGGGCACTGATGAGAAGAGCAATGGTGTGGAGAGGGGTGAGAAGAGAGGAGAGTGGTGAGCACTGAGGGGTGAAGGCATGAGCTGGGGTGATCTGCTGCTGGGAAGGATGGGCAAGGGCAGCAGGAAGCTGGGATGCCACTGGCATGACAATGACCTGGAAATGCTCCTTCTGCTGGAGACTTCCTGCCACCTAAATCGTTCCCCATAGCAAATGATCCCTCCAGGAAAGGCAGAGGTGCCTCAGCTGAGCACAACAGTTTTACACCCAACCCTGTGGACCTGGATGAAGAGTTGCCACCAGCACACTGCCTGTGTGAGCTGAACAAGGAGAAGGCAACAGCTTGAGGAGAAAAGCTTGGCAAAGAGCAAACCAGCATCACACCACCATGCTCCTGCATCTCTACCAACCAGCTGGGGGGACCACAGGAGCAGGGCATGGCCCAAGGGCACAGGCTGAGCTCACAGGGAGAGCCTGCAACGTTTCACAGCCAAAGACCTCACAAAGTCACAGGATCAGAGGATGTTAGGGGTTGAAAGTGACCTCCAGAGATCATCCAGTCCCCCCCCTGCCAGAGCAGGAGCACAGAACCCAGCACAGGTCACACAGAACACATCCAGATGGGGCTGGAAAGGCTCCAGAGCAGGAGACTCCACAACCTCTCTGGGCAGCCTGCTCCAGGGCTCTGGGAGCCTTAGAGTAAAGAAGTTCCTCCTCATGCTGAGGTGGAACCTCCTGGGCTGGAGTTTATATCCACTGCCCCTTGGCCTGTCCCAGGGTGCAGCTGAGCAGAGCCTGGCCCTGTCCCCTCCCTCCTGACCCCCAGCCCTCAGCTATTGATAGACATTGATCAAATCCCCTCTCAGCCTTCTCCTCTCCAGCCTGAACAGCCCCAGGGCTCTCAGCCTCTCCTCCCCAGGCAGTGCTGCAGTCCCTTCAGCATCCTTGGAGCCCTCCCTTGGACTCTCTGCAGCAGATCCCTGTCCCTCCTGAGCTGGGGAGCCCAGAGCTGGATGAAACATTCCAGGTGAGGTCTCAGCAGGGCAGAGCAGAGGGGGAGGAGAACCTCCCTGGCTCTGCTGCCAAACTCCTCTGAGTGCAAGTCCTGCCTCCTGTCACTGAGCAATGACTGCTCCTCACTGCTCAGCAGGCAACAGCAGAAGTCTCCCCACAGTGTGCTGTGGAGAGAAGCAAAGCCAAGGGCCAGCACATCTCTGTCTCTGCAGAGTGCAAAGGGGCTGGAAGCTGAGGTGGGACCTGGCCCTCCACTGACAGCAAACCACATCCCAGGGCAGGGTGAAGAAACCTTCACTGCAAGAGATGGAGCCCAGACCTGTGTGAGCCACAGGCATGAACCCTGCTCCTCAAGCTTCTGCTGCACCTCCAGAAGCTGCTAACACAGCACTGAAACACTTCCAGCAGCAGAGACTCCTGCTCTGCAGAGAGCTGCTTGCTCCCATCACTGCCAGCTGCTGCCCACTGGCTGCTGAGATGTCATCTCTGGGGCTGAAGAAGCTCCAGTACCTCCTTCCTGCCACAGCAGGAGGCAGAGAAGAGGCCTCTGTGCCCCAGGTGTGCTCCAAGGCTTGCTCCTGCATCCAGCACCAGACACCACCATGGTAGTGCTAAGCTGCTCCCCACAGCTGGACCTGCAGTGAGGCAGCCCTAGGTTCACAGACTGACACAAAGGGTTGGGTTGGAAGGGACCTCAGAGATCCAGTGGCAAACCTCCCTGCCATGGGAGGGACAGCTCTCAACCAGGCTCAGCTGCTCAAGGCCTCATCCTGCCTGGCCTTCACACCCCCAGGCAGGAGGCAGCCACAGCCTCCCTGGGCAGCCTGGGCCAGAGGCTCAGCAGCCTCACACTGAAGAACTTCTTCCTCAGTTCCACTCAGCTTCAAACCATTGCCCCTTGGTCTGGCTCAGACCCCCTCAGGAAGAGTCCCTCTGCAGCCTTCCTGCAGGATCCCTTCAGGCACTGCCAGGCAGCTCTGAGGTCCCTCCAGAGCCTCTCTGCAAAGTCTGCTGTGCCTTCAGCTCCTCCACTTGCACCAAATCTCCAGGACTGCAGGTCTCTGCAGGTGATCTGGAGGGGGTTTCCTGTCCAGAAGGAGGATCACCTGCTGGGCAGACTGTTGTGTGCCCCATCCTGGCTCCTGTCCCTCCAGCAATAACCAAAGTCCTTCTTAGCAAGACCTCCCCAGCCTGAGCACCAGGAGAGGCACAGCTCAGACAGTGGGTGCAGGGTTTGGAGTGGAGCACCTACAGGACTCACTCAGAACCAGCATGAAGGTTCCCTGGGCCACAGAAAGGCTTCTGATGGGACTCCTGTGTTACAGCAACCCTTCCCTGGCTGCCTTCTGCACAATCACAGTCCTGCTGTGTCTGATGATGGGCACATCAGAGTGAAACTTGCCACACAGCCACCCAGCAACCTCAGCTCCTCTGCAGGGAATCTCCAAGCCACAGTCCCATCCCTTACCTGCCCACCTTTGTTAGGGAGGGGAGCAGCTGAGCAGCTCCCCAGGAGCCAGCAGTGCCCTCCTGCAGCCCAGCTGGCAGCTGGGTGCTGGGCTGCAGCCAGAGGAGTGTGGGCAGCAGGGCAGCAGAGGGGATTCTGCCCCTGGACTCTGCTCTGCTGAGAAAGTTCTTCCCAGAAAGAGGAATTGGCCAGGGGAATGTGCTGCCCAGGGAGGTGGTGGAGTCCCCATCCCTGGAGGTGTTCAGGAGGGGATTGGATGTGGCCCTTGGAGCCATGATTTGGTTGTCAGGAGGTGCTGGGTGACAGCTTGGCCTTGATGAGCTCTGAGGTCTTTTCCAGTCTTATTGATTCTATGATTCTGTGACCTCACCTCCAACCTGCCTCCAGCTCTGCTGTCCCCAGCAGCAGAAGGACCTTCTGGAGAGAGTCCAGAGGAGGCCACAGAGATGCTGCCAGGGCTGGAGCAGCTCTGCTGGGAGCACAGGCTGAGGGAGCTGGGGCTGTGCAGCCTGCAGAGGAGAAGGCTCCAGGGGGAGCTCAGAGAGACTTTTGCTGAGGGTGTCTGAGCCAGGCCAAGGGGGAAGGGTTTGGAGCTGAGGCAGAGCAGGGTTAGAGTGGAGCTGAGGAAGAAGTTCTTGAGTGTGAGGCTGCTGAGGCTCTGGCCCAGGCTGCCCAGGGAGGCTGTGGCTGCCTCCTGCCTGGGAGTGTTGAAGGCCAGGCTGGGTGAGGCCTTGAGCAACCTAGGCTAGCTGTGAGCCATCCCTGCCCATGGCAGGGGGTTGGAGTAGATGATCTCTGAGCTCCCTTCCACCCTGAGCCATTCCAGGGTTCTATGAAATGGTCTTTTTACTCTTTCCTCCTAGAGCTGCTTCCTTATCTACCCACAGAGGAGCACAACCAAACCCCTCTCAGCTGTTGCTTCTCTAAGGTGCCTCCAGCCCTCCTCTTCCAGCCTGCTCTTTTCCCAGGCTCTCACCACTCTGGCTGTTCTTCCTCCACCTGCTCAAGAAGCCTCCATGGAAGGCACAGAGGTAGAACTGCACACAGGCTCCAGGCACTGCTGTCCCAGCACCAAGCAGCACAGCAGCAAAACCTCAACTGGAAACTGGAGCTAAAATCACCCTGGGACTCACACAGGGATCCTGCTGCTGCTCTCTCTGCTGCTGCTCTCTCTGCTGGGCTTGGGGTGGTGTTCACCAGCTGGGAGCACAGCCAGGGGTGAGTGACTGCTTTGGTGCTGCTGAGCTTACACAACCCCAGCCTCAAAGCCTCTCTCCTGAGTTACACAACTGAAGCATGAGGGAAGTTCCCCCTGTGAGATCTGCTCTCAACCACAGAGTCAGGGAATTGTCTGGGTTGGAAAAGTCCTCCAAGATCAAACCCAACCAGCAACCCAACCCCAGCATGGCCACCAAACCCTGGCCCCAGCTGCCATGGGCACACAGCTCTTGAGCACCTCCAGGGCTGGGGACTCCACCACCTCCCTGGGCAGCCTCTGCCAACCCCTGACCACACTTGCAGGACAGAAATTGTTCCTCAAATCCAACCTGGACCTCCCCTGGCACAATTTCAGGCCATTTCCTCTTGCCCTCTCTCTTGTTTCTTGGGAGCAGAGCCCAATCCCCCCCTGGCTCCAGCCTCCTCTCAGGGAGGTGCAGAGAGCAAGGAGGTCTCTCCTCAGCCTCCTCTTCTCCAGGCTCAACACCCCCAGCCCCCTCAGCTGCTCCTCCCCAGCTGTTCTCCAGACCCTTCCTCAGCTCTGTTGCCCTTCCCTGGACCTGCCCCAGCCCTCAATGTCCTTCTGGGAGTAAGGAGCCCAAAACTGCACCCAGGATTGGAGGTGCAACCTCCCTAGTGCCCAGTCCAGGGGCACCATCCCTGTGCTGCTCCTGCTGGCCCCAGCACTGCTGAGCCAGGCCAGGATGGAATCCTTCTGTATGTCTTGGCTTTGGGGTGAACAGAGTTCAACAGCCATCAGCCCCCTGCCTGGCTTGGTGTTAAATATTCTTCTCTCCACTCTCAATCCCCACCCCAGGCAGAGACTTTTGGGTTCAAGGGAATCCAGAGCTGCTCAGAAGCCCACCCCTGTGCAGAGAGCCCAGCTCCCTGGCCTGAGACAGCAGATGACACAACTGGGAATGAAGCCTGAGCTGCCAGTCTGCTGGTGCCAGCTTCCCTCAGGCCAGCACAACCACCCTCCAAATGGAGCAGAGGCAAAACCCTACCAGAAAGGCAGCTCCATGTGGAGGGACAGAGCTGGGGACCACACTTGGAAATGCCACCATGGCAGCTGCAGTCAGCAGGGGCCCAGGGAGCCAGGGCCCAGGGTCACAGCCAGCTCCAGAGGGAAGGTTTACATCAGGTTATGACAGGCTGGTGGAAAGGTCCCACCAGGAAAGCCACCAAGGGGCTGGTGGTACTGGGCCCTGTGCTCTTTAACATCTTCACTGATGATCTGGAGGAGGGCATGGAGTCCATCAGCAAATGTGCAGCTGACACCAAGCTGGGAGCAGATGTTGGTCAGTGAGAGGGCAGAAGGGCTCTGCAGAGGGACCTCAACAGGCTGGACAGATGGGCAGAGCCCAACAGGATGGCATTCAACAAGTCCAAGTGCCAGGGGCTGCACTTTGGCCACAGCAACCCCAGGCAGAGCTCCAGGCTGGGGGCAGAGTGGCTGAGAGCAGCCAGGCAGAGAGGGACCTGGGGGTGCTGATTGACAGCTGCCTGAACAGGAGCCAGCAGTGTGCCCAGGGGGCCAAGAAGGCCAAGGGCATCCTGGCCTGCAGCAGGAAGAGTGTGGCCAGCAGGAGCAGGGAAGTCCTTGTGCCCTGTGCCCAGCACTGCTTAGGCCACACCTGGAGTCCTGTGTCCAGCTCTGGGCTCCTCAGTTTCAGAAGGACATTGAGAGACTTGAAGGTGTCCAGAGAAGGGCAAGAAAGCTGGGGAGGGGTCTGGAGCACAGCCCTGGGAGGAGAGGCTGAGGGAGCTGGGATTGCTTAGCCTGCAGAAGAGGAGGCTCAGGGGAGACCTTCTTGCTCTCTGCAACTCCCTGCAGGGAGGTTGGAGCCAGGTGGGGGTTGGGCTCTTCTCCCAGGCACCCAGCACCAGAACAAGAGGACACAGTCTCAAGCTGTGCCAGGGGAGGTTTAGGCTGGAGGGGAGGAGAAAGTTCTTCCCAGAGAGAGTTGTTAGCCATTGGGATGTGCTGCCCAGGGAGGTGGTGGAGTCCCCACCCTGGAGGTGTTCAGGAGGGGACTGGATGTGGCCCTTGGAGCCATGGTTCAGTCATGGGGTCTGTGGTGATAGGTTGGACTCCATGATCCTCCAGGTCTCTTCCAACCTTGGTGATGCTGTGAAACAGAAGTGCTGCAGGGGTTTCCCCCACGTGCAGGAGGATGCTCAGGAGGACATGGGATGGCTCCCCTGGATCATCTGCCTTGGGTATGTCCAAGACAAGAGCCAAGGAGCTGCTGCCCAGCCAGGTGTGCTCAGCACTGTGCAGTCTAACACAGACCTGAAGCTAAGCTCAGCAGCAAGAATATCTAAACAAGAGGTCCCCTCTGCTGCCCCAGCACCCCACAAGCATCCTTCCACTACTGCTGCCACTGCAGCTCCCTCCAGGCATAAGCAAGGGCAAAGGCCTCTTCTGCTCCTGCTCAGGCAGGTCCCTGCCTGCAAGCTGCTCTCTGAGAAGGAGAAGGAACAAAGATCCTGCAGCCAGAGCAGGGAGAGCAGCAGCACAGGGAGGGGATTCTGCCCCTCTGCTCTGCTCTGCTCAGCCCCCACCTGCAGCACTGCCTCCAGCTCTGGGGCCCCCAGCACAAGAAGGACCTGGAGCTGCTGGAGAGGGTTGAGAGGAGGCCCTGAATATGAGCAGAGGGCTGGAGAACCTCCCATGTGGGGACAAGATGAGAGAGCTGGGGCTGTTCAGCTTGGAGAAGAGAAGGCTCCAGGGAGACCTCAGAGAAGACTTCCAGTGCCTGAAGGGCTCCAGGAGAGCTGGGGAGGGACTCTGGACAAGGGCTGGGAGTGACAGGATGAGGACAATGGCTTTGAGCTGGGAGAGAGGAGACTGAGAGTGGAGATGAGGAGAAAATTGTTGAGAGTGAGGCTGGGGAGCCTCTGGCACAGGCTGCCCAGGGAGGCTGTGGCTGTGCCCTGCCTGGAGGTGTTGAAGGCCAGGCTGGATGAGGCCTTGAGCAGCCTGGGCTGGTGGGAGGTGTCCCTGCCCATGGCAGGGGGCTGGAACTGGATGAGCTTTAAGGTCCCTTCCCACCCAACCCACTCTCCCCACCCAGAGGGTGAGCAGCTTTGGGGTCTGTGCCCACTTAGCTGCTCTCCTCTCACACAACTGCCCCCAAGGTGCTCAGCTCCACAGTGCCAAACTGCTCAGACTGAGAGGGGCAAAGGGAGAACAAGAGAATTATTCTCCTGGAATAACCCTTCCAGGGCTGCCCTGGCCCCACACCTCTGCAGGTCCTGGGGTTGGGCTTTTTCCTCTTCACTTGGTGGAAACAACCTGGCTCCTGCCAAGCCAAAAGCAGGAGGAGTGACACAGCAAGAGCTCAGTCTTGAGAGCTTTCCTGCCCTCACCCTGCCTCTCCTCCTCCTCTCCACCACCACCACCACCACTGCCCTCTCAAAAGCTACAGGAAGTAAAATCAGCAGCCAGGGGAGAAGAGCTGTGGCAAAGATGAACAGAGAGGGAGACAGCAAAGACAAACTTGGACACCTTGACTAGGACAAGGAGGGACCTGGGAAGTTGCCCCAGGGGAGGTTTAGGTTGGACATGAGGAACAATTTCTTCCCCTTGAGGGCTGTCCAGGCCTGGCCCAGGCTGCCCAGGGCAGTGGTGCAGTCCCCAGCCCTGGAGGGGTTTCAAAGCCCTGGGGAGGTGGTGCTGAGGGCCCTGGTTCAGTGGTGCCCTGGCAGGGCTGGGTTGGACTGGCTGATCTGAAAGGTCTCTTCCAGCCAAAATGGTTCTCTGCCCTGCTGCTGAAGAGGTCCTGTGGCTGTTTCTGCCACCCCAACAAGCCCTGCCCGTGAGTCTCACAGCCAGAGCAGCTCCTGCCCCTGTCCTCAGCCCACTGCTGGCTTACAAAGCCTAAGTCACACACCAGCAAGACAACAAAGATTCCTCAGAGCCTGCTGCCACAGCCTGACTCCAACCAACCCCAACCCTGGGATGCCAGGGCACCAGCAGGCCTAAACCCCTGGGGACACTGAGCTGCAGAGTCCTTTGCCTTGCTCCTCTCTGACAGGCTGCATTCCATCCTCCAGGATGCAAAGACCTGCTTCAGGTTGGTGTCCTCAGCTCAGGACACTGAACCTACCAACAAGGCTGGGAAACACTCAGCCAAGGCTCTGGCAAGCTGAGAACAGCAGAGCCCAGCAGCAGCTGGAACAACCTCTAAGGGCAGAGCAGAAGACCTCAGGAGCAGCTGGCAACCACCTCTGTGAGCAGAGCAGAAGACCTCAGGAGCAGCTGGCAGCCACCTCTGTGAGCTGACCAACAGCAGCTGGCCACCACCTCTGTGACCAGACCAACAGCAGCTGGCCACCACCTCTGTGACCAGACCAACAGCACCTGGCCACCACCTCTGTGACCAGACCAACAGCAGCTGGCCACCACCTCTATGAGCTGACCAACAGCAGCTGGCCACCACCTCTATGAGCTGACCAACAGCACCTGGCCACCACCTCTGTGACCAGACCAACAGCAGCTGACCACCACCTCTGTGAGCTGACCAACAGCACCTGACCACCACCTCTATGATCAGACCAACAGCAGCTGGCCACCACCTCTGTGAGCTGACCAACAGCACCTGGCCACCACCTCTATGATCAGACCAACAGCAGCTGGCCACCACCTCTATGACCAGACCAACAGCAGCTGGCCACCACCTCTGTGAGCTGACCAACAGCACCTGGCCACCACCTCTATGATCAGACCAACAGCAGCTGGCCACCACCTCTATGACCAGACCAACAGCAGCTGGCCACCACCTCTGTGAGCTGACCAACAGCACCTGGCCACCACCTCTATGATCAGACCAACAGCAGCTGGCCACCACCTCTATGAGCTGACCAGCAGCAGATGACCACCACCTCTATGAGCAGAGCAGAAGACCTCAGGAGCAGCTGACCACCACCTCCAAGAGCAGACCAGCAGAACCCAACAGCAGCACCTGGCCACCACCTCTGTGAGCTGACCAGCAGCAGCTGACCACCACCTCTAAGAGCAGAGCAGAAGACCTCAGGAGCAGCTGGCCACCACCTCTGTGAGCTGACCAGCAGCAGCTGACCACCACCTCTATGAGCTGACCAACAGCACCTGGCCACCACCTCTGTGAGCTGACCAACAGCAGCTGACCACCACCTCTGTGAGCTGACCAGCAGCACCTGGACACCACCTCTGTGAGCAGACCAACAGCACCTGGCCACCACCTCTGTGAGCAGACCAACAGCAGCTGGCCACCACCTCTGTGAGCTGACCAACAGCAGCTGACCACCACCTCTGTGAGCTGACCAGCAGCACCTGGACACCACCTCTGTGAGCAGACCAACAGCACCTGGCCACCACCTCTGTGAGCAGACCAACAGCAGCTGGCCACCACCTCTGTGAGCAGACCAACAGCAGCTGACCACCACCTCTATGAGCTGACCAGCAGCACTTGGCCACCACCTCTATGAGCTGACCAACAGCAGCTGGTCACCACCTCTGTGAGCTGACCAGCAGAGGCCAGCAGCAGTTGGGCAGCAGTTGGCCAGCAGCAGAGGTCAGCAGAGGCCAGCAGCAGTTGGCCATCAGAGGCCAGCAACAGAGGCCAGCAGCAGAGGCCAGTAGCAGAGGTCAGCAGAGGCCAGCAGCAGAGGCCAGCAGCAGTTGGCCATCAGAGGCCAGCAGCAGAGGCCAGCAGCAGAGGCCAGCAGCAGAGGCCAGCAGCAGAGGTCAGCAGAGGCCAGCAGCTGGGCAGCAGCTCTCCAGGCTGTCCTGTGCCAGGCAGGAGGTGCCCAGGGGGTGGCTGTGCAGTGCCATGGCGGTGCCTGAGCCCTGCCTGTGGGATTCTGCTGCAGGCAGCTGGTTAGCAGCAGGGTTAGCCAGGTGCCAGCAGCTCCTCCTGGGGCTGGTTTGGGAAGGGGGGGGGGGGGGTTAGTGGGTGCAGCACCTCCACCCCCCTCCCCAGGCAGTTAGTGGGGGTGAGAAGCAAGGGGCAGGTACTGTACCTGGTGATGGGCAGGTCGAGGCCCCGCTGCAAACTGAGGAAAGGCGAAGAAACAAACACAAAAGGAAAGGCACAAAGAGTCAGAAACACCACAAGGGAACCAAAACCTCACACTCTGTGCAGAAACAAACCCAGGAGGGAGGAGGGAAAGAAACCAAACCAAAGCAAACCAAACCAAAACCAAGGAAGCAACCAAACACAAACCACCACAGAAAAAAAACCCCAGTGAAAAGCTTTGCTGCAGGACAGGGACAGACAGAGGTGCTGAGGCCTGGTGGGGGCCATGTGCTGCTCCAGAGCCAGCAGGGCACAGCCAAAGCTGCTGGGCAATTCTGAAGGCAGTGTGTGGACACAGGCATTCTGAACCCTGCCTGGGATGAGAAACCCAAACCAAACAGACCACAAAACCAACTCAAACCAAGCAGCAGTGGAGGCCTTTGAGTGTTGCAGGGGGAGGCCAATGGTTCAAGCAGTGGGATTCAGCCCTTCCAAACATCTGGTGGGAGCAGAGGATGGAGGCTCGTGGCTGGGAGTGGCTGAGAGCCAGGCAGGCAGGGACAGTGCCTAGAGCTCCCCCCCCCCAACAGAAGCCTCTTCCTGAGGTGGGTTTGTCACCCCCATCGAGAAGCAGAGGAGATGGGGCACCCCCTGATGTCCCCAGGGGGCAGAGCAGGGGCAGCTGCTGGGGCCCAGCGCTGTGCTCAGGCTCCTACAGCACTTCCCAGCCAGTGGAGCCCCAGAGGGAGCAGAGGGCTGAGGACTGCACATGCTCAGTGAACATTCAAAGCAGCTTCCAGTCAGCAACTGGCTGTCAAAACAGAAAGAAAGATGAATGCAGGGAATGGCAAGGAAAGATGAGGAAGGTGTCCTCTGCCAGCAGCCCAGCCCACTCCTTGAACCCTTAAGTCTCAGAGCCCCAGGATGAGAGGTGATCCTCGAGGTCCTTTCCAACCTAAGTTATACTGTGATACTGTGATACTGGGATAAATCTGCTGAGAACAGCTCCACTAACTAAAGGGAGCAAAGGAGACTGGCTCCTGGGGTGGCCTTTTGCCCACCTGCTGCAGGGTCTGCTGGCTCAGGGACTCCCTGCACCTCCTGAAGCCCAGGGTGCAGCCCACCTCTGCCACAGGGACTCCCCAGGCCTCACTGCTTTGCTTTCTGCCTCAGCAGAGGGATCACAACTGCCTACTGATTGCTGAGTTGCTTAATCAAGAGAGGGTTTTCAGCAAGAAAAAGTGGCTGGGGAGGCTTCACCTGCAGCCCTGCCTCCCAAACCTGAGGAGCAAAGCACAGGGAGCCACTGCCCCAGCTGATTTTTCTCCCTCACAATTTCCTCCCCCCTGCTTCAGATTTCCCAGAGCCAGGCTGCTGAAACCTGTGTTTATCTACTCCTTCTACCTTCACCTCCCTGTGACACTTGGCTGGAAAGGCAGAAAAGCCTTCAGAAATGAGAGAAGAGGCAGAAATGGACTCTTTCTAGTACAAGAGCTGGCAGAGAATGAGCTGCACTGATGCAGCCCAAGAGGTTCCCACACCCTTGACAGTTCTTCCTAAGCCTCACATTACAGAAGGAGAGGTAAATGGGGAGCACCTTGTGAGCCTAGCAAGCTAACAATGTCCACTTCAGTATGAAAAGCAGGACAGAAGCCCTCAGAGAGCCCCCAGCATCCTCCCAGGGCTCAGGGTGTGAAGAGGTGGTGGCTGAGCTCCTACAGGGCTGAGTCTCAATGGGCTTCAAGTCCTGCTCAGGAAGAACTCCTCAGAACCAGCTGCAACCTCTTCTGCTTGAGGAAAGGGAACAAAGCTCCTCCTGGAAGGGCTGACAGGCTCCATGGCACACAGCAAGGACCAAAACTGAACCAATAAGGCCAACAGTTGGGTGCAAACACCTGGTGCTGCTTAACCTGGGGGCTGAAGCAGCCCTCTGCTCGCTGCTCCACGGTTCTGTGCTTGGTTCCGTGCTTAAAGCAAGAGCTGGAGGCTGATGTCCTAAGGAGCTGGAGCCTAGTCCGTGGTGAGAAGTGTTGCAAGAAGAAAGGAATGAAGCACAGCCTGGAAGCCAGTGGCAACCTTCCTGGATCTGTTTGGTGCTGGCCACTGCTGGCCATGGAGGTTGGAACTGGTCAGGTTTTGAGGCAGTCCAGGCGGAGAGGATTTATTGCTAACGGAGCTGTAAGCAACAGAACAAACTGTAGTGGCTGCTGGCTCAGGTAAAACACGCTCTGGGCTGCTTTCCTCTGTCTGCTGAAGGCAGGAGATGGAAAGGAAAACTCCCTTTTGAAGCTGGGCCCAACTCTCCTGCCCCTCCCACCCTGTGGATCCTGCTCCCTGCTCTGGGCACCACGGGGCAGGGGCTCTGCCGACGCCGAGCCGGCACAGCTCAAGCCTCTCGGGAAACCACCTCTGGGATGGCTCAGACACCCTCTCTGATCCCTGGGGGCTTTGCACAGGCCCCCCAGAATTGGACAACGTGAGTTCAAATCAGCTGGTGCTGGGGGCAAGAGGGAAGGGATAATTCTCAGCCATGCTGAAGGACTCTGCCTGCCCTTTGCCTCCCCCCAGCTGGAGCTGGAACCGTCGCTCCCGGAGCGATGCTGCGATGCTAGCGGGGAGAAAACAGAGACTGAGAGATCCACAGAGCCATGGGATGGGTTGGGTTGGAAGGGACCTTGAAGATCATCCAGTTCCAACCCTCCTGCCCTGGGCAGGGACACCTCCCACTAGACCAGGCCGCTCAAGGCCTCATCCAGCCTGGCCTTGAACACGAAGCCACTTGGATTGCAAAGGCTGCTGCCGCCCTGGAAGGAGCAGAGAAGCCTGAGCCATGCAATCACCAATGGCCCTGGGATGCAGAAACAGGATGGAGGTAGCTCCAGCTGCTGGAGGAAGCAGGGCGGGCTCCCTGGGTGCAGCAGCCTGCCTGCCTGCCTGCCCGCCCGCTCCGGCAGCGGCCCCCGCGGGACGGTGCTGCGGGAGCCTGGGGGTGGCAAGGACACCCTGCCAGCTGCCTCAGCCCCTCCTCACCCTCCCCTCACCACCAACCAAAAGGGAAAGAAAAAGGAAATAAAACCAGAAATAAGTTAAAAAAACCCCACCCCAACCAAACAGAAACAACCAAAAGTCAACCAAGGCCTGGAGAAAATGCAAGAGCAGCTCAGGGCGAGGCCGGCCTTGCATTGGCTTCGGGGTGGGGAGGTGGAATGAGATGTTATGGGGGTGGCTTCTAGGCATGGGGGTGGAAATGGTCACCAGCAGAGCAATGGCAAAACTGCACACAGGAGAGCTTCAAAAACCAATGCAAAAGTGGCTGACAACTGCAGGCTGACTCTTCCTCACCACCTCCTCAGTGAAGGGGGTGGGGGGTGGGGTAAATCCCTGCGATGGGCTAAGCTCTGCAGCCCAAAGGTCCTGCCCAGGCCATCTGCTGTCCTGCAGCAGCTCAGCCCCACTCTCTCCCCCAGCTGCACTCCTATCTCTGGGAACTTAGAACCTGCCCTTAGGGTTAGGGGAGGGGAGGGGAAGGTGCTCATGCTGGTAGCAAAGAAGCAGAACCAGTGCATCGCTCTTGAGCAGCCAACAACCAAACCAAAATCCCCCAACCAAAAACCAAAAGATGTGGTAGAAAAAAACCAACAACCACCCCAAAGAAAATAAAGTAGTAATTAATGCTAATAACCAAAGAAAGGAAGGTAGAGATGACAACAGTGCTGTGGGGCAGGGTGGCCTGCAAGAAGGAGGACAGTTTGTTATCTTGCTTACAATGCAGTATTTTATCCAGCCTCTTCCAGCCAGGGACCTGTAAACCGGGCTCTGCTCCAAAACCTTCCTCCTCTTCCAGTTGTCTGTGCAATGTATTGGCACTGCTCTGCTGGGCTGTCAAAAAAACTGGTTTAGAGATGCAGCTCTTCAGTCAGGATTTTGTGTTCTCTCTGTCTTGGGGTTTTTGTTTTGCTCCACTTCTAACCACACCAAAAGCTCCTTTAGTCCTTTCCTGGGTGGGTTGGGTTGGTTTTGCCTCCTCAGCTTTGCAGCAGTGAGAAGGCAAAAGATGAGCAATACTCACTGAGGGGAGTGGGGCTGTGCCAGCAGGGTCAGAACAGGGGGTGCTGCTGGGGGAGGGGCTAAGGAGGTGCTTACAAGCTGGCAGCTGCCCACAGCCCAGGACCTTCATCAACCCGATGTGAATTGGCTGCTTCGGCGCCGCAGAGGTGAAGGGGCCTCAGAACCAACCCTCCTGCAGCACAAACCCCCACACCGGTGGGGCAGGTGCACTGCTGTGGGAAGCTGGCCTGGGGGGTGTGGAGCTGCTGGGTGGACAAACAGAAGGCTTCTGTCTGGGAGGCTTTCAGCAGGGTTCACCTCACTCTACAAAGAGAAGAGAGCTGGGAAGGCTGCACTGGGTCTGGAGGCTCCGACGCAGGCTCGCAAGAGGCGCAGGGCTTGCTGCTGCCTTGGCTAACTGAGGCTTCAGACATCCTGATGGGGGCTACCAGGCCTCCAGAAGCTGGCCTAAGCATCCTGATGCCCTGGGAGGGTCTCTCCTAGCACTGTGAGGAAAAGCACTCCAAGCAGAGACTCCCCTGGTTTGGGGAGGCAAAGTCCTTCCAGAGCAGGATCACAACACACACCAGCCAAAAATAAAGACCATGGAGGACAACCCAACCCAAAGCTGGATGAAAAAGGGGCTGCCCACAAAAAGATGTGAGCACTCAAAAGCTCCCCATGAAATGAGTGAGCACCTACAGGGTGCTGGGCAGTGAGTGGGGGGATGGGGAAGTGTGGCCCAGAGGCCGCTGCAGAGCGGGTGGAGAGCGGAGAATGGCTTTTGTTTGCTGAGCTCTGGTCCATCACCTGACCAAACACTTCCTCCAAGGAAAACCAACCAAAACATACAAATCATGAAGACAAGAGAAAGATTCTGGTAATGAACCTGGAGTCTACAATGAGCCTGAGAGCAACCATGCTCAACCCCCCCTGGGGCTGTCTGAGCCGAGCCCAGAGTCCCTCCGGCGCTTCCTTCCTCCTAAGCCACTTCCCAAGGCACAGCATCCTAGCAGGACGAGGGCTGACAGCACCACCCAAGCCCTGCCCCTTGGAAGGTGCTTCCACTCTAGCAGGACATGTGCTCCAGAGAGCTGGCCAAGTGCCACAGACACACACAAACACACAGAGAGACAGCCAAACGAGGAGGAAAAGGAGAGGAGAGAGAGCACAGCGCAGGGTCCCTTACCGGCGAGCGGGTCTGAGGCTGGGGGTTCATTGTTTGAGGGGCTTGAGGGTACACCAACGTGGTTGGAGCTGCATTCTGTCCTGAGGGGTAAGGAGCCTGCCAGGGGATGAGAAAAGGAAAGCAAAATGAGTGGGTGGCATGCTTCAGCCCCAAAGGCAGGAAGAGGAGACTGCTGGCAGAGGGACTGGCAGGTAAGGCTGGGAGAAGGACGACAGAGGTGGGAGCGGTGCAGGAAGCCTTCTGCACCAATGAGCCAAGGCAGCAACACAGAATCAGAGCTGTCAGGGTGGGAAAAGCCCTCCAGGATCATCAAGTCCAACACCACCCTGGCCACTAAACCATGGTCCCAAGTGCCATGGCCACAGGTTTCTTGAAGACCTCAGGGATGGGGACTCCACCACCTCCCTGGGCACCCTGTGCCAGTGCCTGACCAGCAAAGGAATTGTTCCTCATGTCCAACCTATCCCTCCCCTGGCACAGTTTCAAGTCATTTCCTCTTGTCCTCTCTCTTGTTCCTTGGGGGAAGAGACCAACCTCCACCTGGCTCCAACCTCCTTCCAGGGAGCTGCAGAGAGCAATGAGGTCTCTCCTCAGCCTCCTCTTCTCCAGGCTCAACACCCCCAGCTCCCTCAGCTGCTCCTCCCCAGCCCTGCTCTCCAGACCCTTCCTCAGCCCTCAATGTGCTTGAAATGAGGAGTCCAATACTGCACCCAGGATTGGAGGTTTGGCCTCACCAGTGCCCAGCCCAGGGGGACAATCCCTGCCCTGCTCCTGCTGGCCATGCTCTTGCAGGTTCAGGCCAGGCTGCTGGTGGCCTTCTTGGCCACCTGGGCACAGCCTGGGCTCATCTTCAGCTGCTGCCTCTCAGCACCCCCAGGGCTTTGTCTGCTGGGCAGTTCCCAGGCACTCTGCCCCCAGCCTGGAGCCTTCCTGGGGTTGTTGTGACCCAGCCCTTGGCCTTGTTGAACCTCAGCCCAGTGACCTTGGCCCATGGATCCAGCCTGGCCAGATCCCTCTGCAGAGCCTCCAACCCTTCAGCAGATCAACTTCCCACCCAGTTCAGTGTCACCTGCACACTGAGGGTGCCCTCAATTCCCTGCTCCAGATCATTGACAAAGGCATTAAGGAGAGCAGCCCCAGCCCCCAGGGCTCTGCTGCAGGCTGCTGCTCTGCAGCAATTGCTGTCAGCACAGCAGAGAGGACTGGCTGGGAAGCCACCAAATGTTTTCCTCAGCTCCTGCTCTGGAAGCAGCAACCAGTAAGCAGGGCAGGCTCCTGCTGTCCCCCCCCTGCAGCAGCTCAGTTGGGTTAACTCTCAGCTGCTTTAACCCTCTCTCCAGACTCCTCTTCCCTCCCTTCTCACCACTGGCAGCCCCCCTGCCTCCCATCAGCAGCTCATCTGCAAGGAGCCTTCTCACTGGGGAGATGTCAGCTGCAGCACCAAATATTTTCCCCTTGTATTTGACAAGTGTGACTCTGCTTGAGCTGCTTGTGGCACTGCTCTGCTGCAAACAGAGCTGGCAGCAGAGCTGGCAGCAGAGCCCTGAGCCCTGGCAGCTAAGGGCCTGGGGGAGCTCTGCTGGCTTCTCATCCACAGCCTACAGAAGTTGTCCTCCCTCTGTAGGACACTGCTGCTGCTTTCCTGCACCTCAAGGCTCTGCCCAGCTCCTCTTAGTATCATAGAAACAGCCAGGGTTGGAAGGGACCACAAGGCTCAGCCAGTTCCAACCCCCCTGCCATGGGCAGGGACACCCCACACTAGAGCAGCCTGGCCACAGCCTCAGCCAGCCTGGCCTTAAACACCTTCAGGTGGGAGGGAAGCTGCTAACAGCTGCGGTGTCTGTGTGCTGCGGCTGGGGAAAACCCTGCCCCTGCCTTTTCTGTGCGGCTGTGCCCTTGCGCTGCCGACTGCCCCGGGGCCACAGCGATCAGCTCAGCAGCAACACAAAGCCCCGGAGCTGTCCTTAGCTCAGCCGGTTCACCCACAGGGCTGAGAAACGCCACCCCCCCGGGCCTGGGAAGCGGCTGGCAGGGTCCACACCTCGGCTCCGGGCAGCGCTGAGTCACACAGCCCCGGGCGGCAAGGGGCTGCGGCACCGAGACCCGCGGGGCCTGCAGGAAGGCTGCCTCGGGAAGGGTTAAGCTCTGCTCCCTGCCTCGGGAAGGGTTAAGCTCTGCTCCCTGCCTCGGGAAGGGTTAAGCTCTGTCCCCAGCCCGGGCTGCTGCCTGCCTCGGGAAGGGTTAAACTCTGCTGCCTGCCTCGGGAAGGGTTAAACTCTGCTCCCTGCCTCGGGAAGGGTTAAGCTCTGCCCCCACCCAGGGCTGTTCCCTGCCTCGGGAAGGGTTAAGCTCTGCCCCCACCCAGGGCTGTTCCCTGCCTCGGGAAGGGTTAAACTCTGTCCCCACCCAGGGCTGTTCCCTGCCTCGGGAAGGGTTAAACTCTGTCCCCAGCCCGGGCTGTTCCCTGCCTCGGGCAGGGTTAAGCTCTGTCCCCACCCAGGGCTGTTCCCTGCCTCGGGAAGGGTTAAGCTCTGTCCCCAGCCCGGGCTGCTCCCTGCCTCGGGCAGGGTTAAGCTCTGCTCCCTGCCTCGGCCAGGGGCTCGTCCGGGGCTATATTTACTGAAGTTACACACCGGGAGCAGGAATGGTGCTGGAGCTCCAGCACATGACCGTGACTCAGGAGCTCGCTGCTCTGCTAACCTTGCTGTGGCTGTGACCTTGGGCAACAACTTCAGCGGCTGCCCAGCTCCACCAACGCAGGCAGCAGGCTGGGCTGGGCTGAGCTGAGCTGGGCTGAGCTGGGCTGAGCTGAGCTGAGCTGGGCTGAGCTGAGCTGAGCTGAGCTGGGCTGGGCTGAGCTGGGCTGAGCTGAGCTGGGCTGGGCTGGGCTGAGCTGAGCTGGGCTGAGCTGAGCTGGGCTGAGCTGGGCTGGGCTGAGCTGAGCTGGGCTGAGCTGAGCTGGGCTGGGCTGGGCTGAGCTGAGCTGAGCTGAGCTGGGCTGAGCTGGGCTGGGCTGAGCTGAGCTGGGCTGAGCTGAGCTGGGCTGGGCTGAGCTGGGCTGAGCTGGGCTGGGCTGGGCTGGGCTGAGCTGAGCTGGGCTGAGCTGGGCTGGGCTGAGCTGAGCTGAGCTGAGCTGGGCTGAGCTGAGCTGAGCTGAGCTGGGCTGAGCTGGGCTGGGCTGGGCTGAGCTGAGCTGGGCTGAGCTGGGCTGAGCTGAGCTGGGCTGGGCTGGGCTGAGCTGAGCTGGGCTGAGCTGGGCTGGGCTGAGCTGGGCTGAGCTGGGCTGAGCTGGGCTGGGCTGGGCTGGGCTGAGCTGAGCTGGGCTGAGCTGGGCTGGGCTGAGCTGAGCTGAGCTGAGCTGAGCTGGGCTGAGCTGGGCTGGGCTGGGCTGGGCTGAGCTGAGCTGAGCTGAGCTGGGCTGGGCTGGGCTGGGCTGGGCCAGAGGAGGCCACAAAGATGCTCAGAGGCTGCAGAACCTCCCCTCTGGGGCAGGCTGGGAGAGCTGGGGCTGCTCAGCCTGGAGAAGGCTCCAGGGAGACCTCAGAGCTGCAGTTCAATGTCTGAAGGGGATCCCCAGGCAGGCTGGGGAGGGGCTGTGCAGGAGGGCTGTGGGGGCCAGGACCAGGGGTTTGGAACTGGAGCAGGGCAGAGTGAGGCTGGGCATCAGGAGGAGGTTCTGCACAGGGAGGCTGGGGAGAGCCTGGCACAGGCTGCCCAGGGAGGTGGTTAAGGCTCCATCCCTGGAGACATTCAAGGTCAGCCTGGCTGTGGCCCTGGGCAGCCTGCTCCAGCTGGAGAGGTCCCTGCTGACTTGGATAAGAGGAGCTTTGAGGCTCCCTTTGAGGCTCCCTTCCAGCCCAGGGCAGTGTGGGAATCTGCAAGCCAGCTGAAGGCCAGCAGCAGGCTTTGATCTCTGTGGCAGGGGAGGGAGAGCCTAAACAGAAGCAGAAGCAGGGGCTGCTGGGGCCACAGGCAGCCCTCTGCTGCCCCTGCCCAGCCCAGAAGGCCATCTGTCCTGTGGCCACCCCAGGAAGCACCACCATCCTGCCAGGAGAATGAAGAGCACCACAGCTCACTGCAGTGCTCTGGACCTGGGCTGGGCACTCAGGTGGCCTTTCAAAGAGACTCTGCCCTGCTTCACCTTGAGATGGCAAATAGCAGCCCCATGGCTGGGCAGGCACTGGCACAGGCTGCCAGGGGGGTGGTGGAGTCCCCAGCCCTAGAGGTGTTCAAGCAATGTGTGGCCATGGCAGCTGGGGCCAGGGTGGTGCTGAGTTGCTGTTGGACTGCAAGCCCTTGAAGAGCTTTTCCAGCCCAAACACTTCAGTGACTCACAGAATGGGTTGGGTTGGAAAGGACCTCAAAGCTCAGCCAGCTCCAGCCCCCTGCCATGGGCAGGGACACATCCCACCAGCTCAAGGCCTCATCCAGCCCAGCCTTGAGCACCTCCAGAGAGGAGGCAGCCACAGCCTCCCTGAGCAGCCTGTGCCAGTCTCCCCAGCCTCACTCTCAGGAATTCCTTCCTCCTCTCCAGTCTCAGTCTCCCCTCTCCCAGCTCAAAGCCATTGCACTTTGTTTTGTCACTCCAAGCCTTTGTCCCAAGTCCCTCCCCAGCTCTCCTGGAGTCCCTTCTAACACTT
Organism: Melanerpes aurifrons; assembly: GCA_011125475.1. Taxonomy (NCBI): domain Eukaryota; kingdom Metazoa; phylum Chordata; class Aves; order Piciformes; family Picidae; genus Melanerpes; species Melanerpes aurifrons. Next base: position 1,799,879 of record WWNC01000042.1, on the reverse strand, counting down.
CCCACACACACATGGCTCAAGCCCTCCTCTCTTTGCTCCTCTGCAGCAGCCTCTCTCAGGGTCCTGCCCTGCTGCATCTCCAACAGCTATGTTATGGCCTGGTGTCACTGTGTCACACACTGGAGCAGGCCAAGGCAGGGAGCAGAGGAGGGAAGCAGCCCCAGAACTGCAGCCAGGGCTCTGATTCCTTGCTGAATACAAACACCCAGACCCCACTGGGGAAGGTAGCAAAGGAAATGAAGCTTCCTCTGCCCTGGACAAAGGCAGCTTGAGCAGAGGAGGCTGCAGGGCAGGACACTCACTCCTGGCCTTCCTGCTTCCCAGCACTGTGACTGTGCCTCTGGGGGGGACAGAGGAGAAGGGTGGAAAGGAAATGCCAGGCAGAAAGTGTCCCTCTGAGAGGGGACCTACAGTGGGCCCAGAGAAGGGCAGGGAAACTGGGGAAGGGTCTGGAGAACAGGGCTGGGGAGGAGCAGCTGAGGGAGCTGGGGTGGTTTGGGCTGGAGGAAGGGAGGCTGAGGAGAGACCTCCTGGATCTCTACAACTCCCTGAAAGAAGGTTGGAGCCAGGGGGGGTTGGACTCTGCTCATGTACAATAAGTGCCAGGAGAAGGGGACAAGAGGGAATGGCCTCAGGCTGCTCCAAGGGAGGTTTAGGTTGGACATGAGGAACAATTTCTCCTCCAAAAGGGTTGTGGAGCCCTGGCCCAGGCTGCCCAGGGCAGTGGTGCAGTCCCCAGCCCTGGAGGGGTTTGAAAGCCCTGGAGAGGTGGTGCTGAGGGCCATGGCTCAGTGGTGCCCTGGCAGGGCTGGGCTCCATGATCCTGAATCCTTCCCTGATCCTAAGGCCAGGCTTGCCCTGTGCTTGGAGCACAGCAACTGCAATGAGCTCATCTGCAGCCATCCCTGGTGCAAAGGTGCAGCAGCAGCAGCTCTGGGGAGGCAGAAGTGCCCCAGGCTGCTAAGCCCACTGCCCACTGCCCACTGTGGGATGCTGGGGGGCAGAGGTCCTGCTGCTGGCTGTCCCCCAGCCACAGAGGAAGCTCCAAACTCTTGTCAGCCAAGGCCTGAGCCAAGGCCTCTGCAGATGATCACTTCCTAGCCTCTGTAAATCCCAGGGGTGATCTCCTTGGCTCCCCACAGAGGCTGTAGGGCCAGGCCCTGCCTGGGCTGCAGCACAGCTCCCAGCCTGGGGCTGCTGGGCAAAGGCCATGCTGGAATGGAGGCAGTCAGGGACTCAGGAGGTCTTGTGCCTGCTTGTGAGTGATGAGAGGAGAGGTTCCAACAGAGAGTCACAGAGTTGTCTGGAAGAGGCCTCTGAGCTCACCCAGTCCAACACCAACCCAACCCCTCCCTGGCCACCAAACCCTGGCCCCAGCTGCCATGGCCACAGGGTCCTGGGACACCTCCAGGGCTGGGGACTCCACCACCTCCCTGGGCAGCCTGTGCCAACCCCTGAACATTCCTGCAGGACACAAATTGTTCTTCAGGTCCAACCTGAAACTCCCCTGGCACAGTTTCAGACCATTTCCTCTTGTTCTACCACCTGATACCAGGGAGCAGAGCCCAGCCTCCAGCTCACTGCAGCCTCCTCCCAGGGAGCTATGGAGGGCAAGGAGGTCTCTCCTCAGCCTCCTTTCCTCCAGACTCAACACCCCCAGATCCCTCAGCTGCTCCTCCCCAGACCCTGCCCCAGCTCTGTTGCCCTTCTCTGGACCTGCTCCAGCCTCTCAAGGACCTTCCTGGAGTGAGGGGCCCAGGACTGATGCCAGGGGTGTCACCAGTGCCCACTCCAGGGGCACAACCACTTCCCCACTGCTTGTCACACTCTTGCTGACCCAAGCCAGGGTGCTGGCAGCCTTCTTGGCCACCAGATCACACTGCTGGCTCATAGCAGCTCCACTGCTGGAGGAAGACAAAATCATAGTATCATAGTATCATAGAATCAGTCAGGGTGGGAAGGGACCACAAGGCTCAGCCAGTGCCAACCCCCCTGCCATGGGCAGGGACACCCCACACTAGAGCAGCCTGGCCACAGCCTCAGCCAGCCTGGCCTTAAACACCTCCAGGGCTGGGGCCTCAACCACCTTCCTGCACAACCCAGTCCAGGGCTTCACCACTCTCATGGGGAAGAACTTCCTCCTCCCCTCCAGCCTCAATCTCCCCACCTCCAGCTTCATTCCATTCCCCCTAGTCCTAGCACTGCCTGAGATCCTGAGCAGTCCCTCCCCAGCCTTCCTGGAGCCCCCTGCAGATCCTGGAAGGCCACAATGAGGTCACCTCAGAGCCTTCTCTTCTGCAGACTGAACAGCCCCAACTCCTTCAGTCTGTGCTCACAGCACAGCAGCTCCAGCCCTCTGCTCATCCTCCTGGCCCTGCTCTGGACACCTTCCAGCACCTCCACATCCCTCTTGTCATAGGGGCTCCAGAACTGGAGGCAGGACTCCAGGTGGGGTCTCCCCAGAGCTGAGCAGAGGGGGAGAATCACCTCCCTTGCCCTGCTGGCCACACTTCTCCTGCTGCAGCCCAGGCTCTGCTTGGCTTTCTGGGCTGCAAGTGCAGACTGAGAGCTCCTGGGGAGCTTCTCCTCCCCCAGCACCCCCAAGGCTCTCTCCTCAGGGCTGCTTTCCAGCCAGTCCCTGCCCAGCCTGCATTTGTGCCTGGGGTTGCCTCCAGCCAGCTGCAGGACCCTGCCCTTGCTCTTGTTGAACCTCCTGAGGTTGGCTTGTGCCCACCTCTCCAGCCTGCCCAGCTCCCTCTGGATGGATCCCTTCCCTCCAGCTGTCTGCTGCACCACACAGCTTGGTGTCAGCAGCAACCCTGCTGAGGCTGCACTCAGTGCCACTATCCATGGCACCCCCAGGGATGTTGAACAAGCCTGGGCCCAGGACTGATCCCTGAGGGACTCTGCTTGTCCCTGGCCTCCCCTGGGCCATGGAGCCATGGACAGCCACTCTCTGGGTGGGGAGGGACTGCTCAGGATCTCAGGAAGTGCTAGGCCTAGGGGGAATGGAATGAAGCTGGAGGTGGGGAGATTGAGGCTGGAGGGGAGGAGGAAGTTCTTCCCCATGAGAGTGGTGAAGCCCTGGACTGGGTTGTGCAGGAAGGTGGTTGAGGCCCCGTCCCTGGGGGTGTTTGCAGCCAGGCTGGCTGAGGCTGTGGCCAGGCTGCTCTAGTGTGGGGTGTCCCTGCCCATGGCAGGGGGGTTGGAACTAGATGATCCTTGTGGTCCCTTCCAACCCTGAATGAAACTATGAAACTATGACTCTGCTTGTCCCTGGCCTCCCTGGGACATGGAGCCATGGACAGCCACTCTTTGGGTTCAGCCATCAAGCCAGTTCTGTATCCAGCTAGTGGTCACCCATCACATCCATAGAGTGGCTATGGTTGGAGAAGACCTTTAAGATCACTGCATCCAACCCTTCTCCCTGGGGGTAGTGGTGGAGAGCAGCTGAACAGGAGCCAGCAGTGTGCCCAGAGGGCCAAGAAGGCCAAGGGCATCCTGGCCTGCAGCAGGAAGAGTGTGGCCAGCAGGAGCAGGGAAGTCCTTGTGCCCTGTGCTCAGCACTGCTGAGGCCACACCTTGAGTCCTGTGTCCAGTTCTGGGCTCCTCAGTTTCAGAAGGACATTGAGAGACTTGAAGGTGTCCAGAGAAGGGCAACAGAGCTGGGGAGGGGTCTGGAGCACAGCCCTGTGAGGAGAGGCTGAGGGAGCTGGGGTTGCTTAGTCTGGAGAAGAGGAGGCTCAGGGGAGACCTTCTTGCTCTCTCCAACTCCCTGAAGGGAGGTTGGAGCCAGGTGGGGGTTGGTCTCTTCTCCTAGGCACCCAGCACCAGAACAAGAGGACACAGTCTGAAGCTGTGCCAGGGAAGGTTTAGGCTGGAGGTGAGGAGAAAGTTCTTCCCAGCCAGAGAGATTGGCCCTGGGGATGTGCTGCCCAGGGAGGTGGTGGAGTCCCCATCCCTGGAGGTGTTTAGGAAGAGCCTGGCTGAGGCCCTTGGTTGATCAGTTAGGGTTGGGTGGTTGGTTGGGCTTGGGGATCTTGGAGGTCTCTTCCACCCTGGTTGGTTCTGTAAAAGGCTCCAAGAGGCTGCCCAGGGAGGTGGCTGAGGCCTCATCCCTGCACACCTTCAAGAGCAGCCTCAGAGTGGCCCCGGGCAGCCTGCTCCAGCTGGAGGAGTCCCTGCTGCCTGCAGGGGGTGGCACAAGATGAGCTCTGAGGTCCCTTCCCAGGCAGTGCAGGCTCTGCAGCACTGCTCCCCAGCCCCCAAAGCCTTCCATGCTCTTTGTCAGGAGCAGCAAGCAGCACACTGAGACCTCAGCTTGCAGCAGAGCCACACTGGGCATGGACTCAAAGCTCCACCCCTGTGGGACAGCTCCTGCCAGCTGCAGAGCTGCTGGAGCTTCCTCTCCAGTTCCAGTCTAACACCACAGCCAGCAGTGGGCTGCAGGAATCCAAGGGCTGCCCCAGCCCAGTCTGAGCTGCCTGCTGGGCTATTTTATGCCCTCTCCATGGCCAAAATGCAGAGCAGGCCAAGCCTGGCCCTGTGTGCTGACTCTGAGGCCTGCTGTGGTGCTTTCCCAGCGATGCAGGTTCTGGAGCATGAAGGAAACCCCCAGGAAAGGGCAGGGAACAGAAGGGATTGCTGCAGGAGGCAAAGCAGAGAGGGATTGGTGAACAGCAGGCAGGAGCAAGCTGCCTCTGCTGCTCTGCTCTCTTCCCATCAGGGAGAGAAATGTGGCTCAACAAGTGGGAAAGGCTGAAGAGCACTGAAACAGAGCCCAGCCCCTGGGGTGGGGAGGACAGAGAAGGTGCAGGGGAAAGCACTGAAGGGAAGGGTCTGGAGGGGTCTGACACAGCATCAGGAACTGCACTGCCTCTCCCAGCCCCAAAAGGTAAAGCTCCTGGCACTGTAGAACCTGCTTTTGATTCCCAAGAGCACCAACAGCAGAAGAGAACTCTTTGGCTACCTACCTCCTGCATCCAGGATGTGTCCTGTGGCCAAGACACCTCCTGGGAGCTTTCCTGCCCACAATAACCCTGCTGACAGCAGGGTGGAGGGGCCAGGCAGGCCCTGAGCCAGGCCAGGGCTGCTCCTGAAAGCAGCAGCTCCAGAGCAGGATGGAGAGCACAGAACCCTCCCCTCCCCCAGGCACACAGGGAGCAGGATGGAGCAGCTCCCACCACAGAACCCCACAGCAGGAGGAGGGCAAGGGGCTGAGGATTGGTCCTACCCAGGCTCAGAACTTAGGGGCTCCCAGAATGGTTTGGGTGGGAAGGGACCTTCAAGATCCAGTTCCAAGCCCCTGGCATGGGCAGGGCCAGCTCCCACCAGAGCAGCCTGCCCCAGCCTGGCTTTGCACAATCCCAGGCTTGGAGCACCCCCAGCTCCTCTGGGCAACTGGTGCCCTCATGGCTGAGCTGAATCCAGCTTCTTCAGCTCAAAGCCACTGCCTCCCATTCTGTCACTGCAGCCCTTTGGCAGAACTCACAGAATCAGCCAGGCTGGGAAAGAGCTCAGAGCTCAGCAAGCCCAACCTAGGACCTGATCCCTAACCCCTAACTCCTCCTGACAGCTAAACCATGGCTCCAAGTGCCACATCCAATCCCAACCTGAACACCTCCAGGGACAGGGACTCCATCACCTCCCTGCCCTCCTCTGGACACCTTCCAGCAGCTCAATGTCCTTCTTAAACTGAGGAGCCCAGAACTGGACACAGGACTCAAGGTGTGGCCTAAGCAGTGCTGAGCACAGGGCAGAATGACCTCCCTGCTCCTGCTGGCCACACTCTTCCTGCTGCAGGCCAGGATGCCATTGGCCCTCCTGGCTGCCTGGGCACACTGCAGGCTCATGTTCAGCCTACCATCGACCAGCACCCCCAGGTCCCTCTCTGCCTGGCTGCTCTCAGCCACTCTGCCCCCAGCCTGTAGCACTGCCTGGGGTTGCTGTGGCCAATGTGCAGCCCCTGGCACTTGGATGTGTTCAACCTCCTGCCCTTGGCCTCTGCCCCTCTGCCCAGCCTGTCCAGGTCCCTCTGCAGAGCCTCTCTGCCCTCCAGCAGATCAACTCCTGCCCCCAGCTTGCTGTCAGCTGCACATTCACTGCTGTTGGACTCAATGCCCTCCTCCAGATCATCAATGAAGATATTGAACAGGCTGGGGCCCACCACTGCTCCCTGGGGCACACCACTGGTGCCTGGCTGCCAGCTGGCTGTGGCACCATTCCCCACCACTCTCTGGGCTCAGCCTCCAGCCAGTTCCTAACCCAGCTCAGAGAGCTGCTGTCCCAGCCAGGGGCTGACAGCTTGGCCAGGAGTTTGCTGCGGGGGATGGTGGCAAAGGCCTTGCTGCAGTCCTGGCAGACCACATCCACATTCACCCTGAACCTCCCCTGGGGCTGTTTCCTCTTCCCCTGTCACTTGTTGCATGTCACACCATACCAGCATCCAGCAGCAGCTGAAGCCTTCCCCTCAGCTCCAGATCTCCCTTCCTGCAGCCCCACACCCAGCTGCTCTCCCCAGACCAAAGCCACCCCTGGGATGGAGCATCCCTTCTCAGGGCTGCTGAGGGGCCTGGAACAGCTCCCTCAGGAGGAAAGGCTGAGAGAACAGAGCCTGGAGAAGAGCATCCTGAGGGGGATCTCAGCAGTGCTGATCAATAAGGAGGGGGCAGGAGGATGGGGCCAGGCTCCTGGCAGTGGTATCCAGGGACAGGACACAGGGGGCACAGGGGCACAGACCAGGAAGTTCCATCTAAACAGGAGGAGGAATCTCCTGCATTTAAAGGGGACAGAGCCCTGGGCCAGGCTGCCCAGGGAGGTGGTGGAGCCTCCATCCCTGGAGACATCCCAAACCCACCTGGATGTGTTCCTGTGTGACCTGCTCTAGGTGACCCTGCCTTGGCCAATGCTCCCCACAAGTCACTTCCAACCCCACCCCTCTGTGCCTGTGCAGCCCAGGAGGCTTCCCACTGCCAGCTGGGATCTGCCCAGACTTCCAACCAGGAGGGGAAAGGCAGAGGAAGGAAAGCAGAAGCTGCAAAGCCCTTCCCTGGGCAAGCATCATCCCCAGCTGCATTAACCCCATCAAACCCCCTCTAATCCTGTTACAAAGCCCAGAGGCCACAGCACTGCCAGCAGGCCTTTGAGACAAAGGCCACAAGAGGCTTAGCCCTCTCCTGCTCAGCCATTAAGTAACTTGCAGTTTCAAATCTCCTCCTGCACTCCTGCAAGGGCAGGACTAGAGGGCTGCAGGAAACCCTCACAGAACCACAGCCTGCTTGGGGCTGGAAGGGACCTCAGGAACAACCCTCACTGGCAGCACAGCCTGGGGGAGGAGGGCACAGAAAGCAGCCCTGAGGAACAGGGCTTGGGGGTGCTGGTAGGGGAGAGGCTGGCCAGGAGCAGGCAATGTGAGACTGCAGCACAGGAGGCCAAGGGCAGCCTGGGCTGCATCCAAAGCAGCACTGCCAGAGAGCCAGGGAGGTGATTCTGGCACTGTGCTCTGCTCTGCTGAGACCTCACCTGCAGTGCTGTGTGCATGGCTGGAGCCCTCAGCACAGGAAGGACCTGGAGCTGGTGGAGAGGATCCAGAGGAGGCCAGGGAAATGCTCAGGGGGTTGGAGCAGTTCTGCTCTGGGGCCAGGCTGAGGGAGCTGGGGGTGTTCAGCCTGGGGAAGAGAAGGCTCCAGGGAGACCTCAGAGCTGAAGGGGGCTACAGGAAGGATGGAGAGAGACTTTGCAAGGGCCTGCAGGGACAGGCCCAGGGGCAATGGCTTCGAACCAGAGAAGAACAGAATTAGATTGGGTGTGAGGAGCAAGTTCTGCAGGAGGCTGCTGGAACACTGCAGCAGGCTGCCCAGGGAGGTGGCTGAGGCAACAGCCCTGCAGATATTCCAAGTGAGCCTGGACAGGGCTCTGGGCAACCTGCTCCAGTGGAGGAGGTCCCTGCTGAGTGCAGGGCTTGGACTGGAGCAGCTTTGGAGGTCCCTTCCAGCCAGCTCATTTCAAGTCCCTGCCAGGCAGAGCTGTGAAAAGACCAACTGAGAGGGAGACAGCAAAGACAAACTTGGACACCTTGACTAGGACAAGAAGGGACCTGGGCAGTTGCCCCAGGGAGGTTTAGGTTGGACAAGAGGAACAATTTCTTCCCCTTGAAGGAGAGCTGCAGCCAGAGCAGGGAGAGCAGCAGCACAGGGAGGGGATTCTGCCCCTCTGCTCTGCTCTGCTCAGCCCCCACCTGCAGCACTGCCTCCAGCTCTGGGGCCCCCAGCACAAGAAGGACCTGGAGCTGCTGGAGAGGCTCCAGAGGAGGCCATGGGGATGATCAGAGGGCTGAGAGCCTCCCCTGTGGGGACAGGCTGGGAGAGCTGGGGCTGTGCAGCCTGGAGAAGAGAAGGCTCCAGGGAGACCTCAGAGCAGCCTTCCAGTACCTGAAGGGCTCCAGGAGAGCTGAGGAGGGACTCTGGACAAGGGCTGGGAGTGCCAGGATGAGGACAATGGCTTTGAGCTGGGAGAGGAGACTGAGACTGGAGAGGAGGAAGAAATTCTTTGCAGTGAGGCTGGGGAGACTCTGGCACAGGCTGCCCAGGGAGGCTGTGGCTGTGCCCCCTGCCTGGAGGTGTTCAGGGCCAGGCTGGATGAGGCCCTGAGCAGCCTGGGCTGGTGGGAGGTGTCCCTGCCCCTGGCAGGGGGCTGGAGCTGGCTGAGCTGTGAGGTCCCTCCCAACCCCACCCATGAATCGTAGCTCTAGCAGGATCCTGGCTCCTGCACAAGGGATCCAAGCTGATAAAAGAGGGGCTTGGGGCTTGGCACAGATGGCAGCCAGGCTGCCTGGCAGGGATCCCCAGACCTGAGGGCCCTGAGCAAGGCCTCACTGCTGTTCCAAACACTCAGTCAGCCATGGGGACATTTGCTGAGGGCCAGAAGGAGGCCATAAAACTCTCTTCACTTCAGGCACACAACCAGATAGTAACAAGTTGCAGCTAGGACAAGCTGGTTTGGATTCCACCCAGGCACCCAAAAGTCACAGCCTCTGAGCAGCAAACTGCTGAGAATTCAGCTCCCAGGCTGCTGCATCTCTGTGCTGTGAGGCACTGAGGAGAAGGATCACCAAACCCAGCTGCAAATCCCTCCAGTGGCTCCAGAATGAGGTCTCCACAGATGCAGAGAGTCCTCTGCTCCCCTGGCACTGCAGCCCTTAGCCTGGGAGGCAGCCAGGGCTTGGAGTGCCAGGATGAGGGCAGGGAAGTGAAGCTTGAGGAGGGCAGACTGAGACTGGGGATGAGAGAGGAATTCTTCAGAGTGAGGCTGGGGAGACTCTGGCACAGGCTGCCCAGGGAGGCTGTGGCTGTGCCCTACCTGGAGGTGTTCAGGGCCAGGCTGGATGAGGCCTTGAGCAGCCTGGGCTGGGGGGAGGGGGCTGGAGCTGGCTGAGCTCTGAGCTCCCTTCCATCCCAACCCATTCCATGAATCCATCAGTCTCTGGAGCACTGCTGAGCTCAGGGACAACTGAGTGCAGAGGGGATTGCTGCCCCTGGGCTCCAAGTGTGGTCACTTCATAGTATCACAGTATCAGTCAGGGGTGGGAGGGACCACAAGGCTCAGCCAGTCCCAACCCCCCTGCCATGGGCAGGGACACCCCACACTAGAGCAGCCTGGCCACAGCCTCAGCCAGCCTGGCTGCAAACACCTCCAGGGCTGGGGCCTCAACCACCTCCCTGCACAACCCAGTCCAGGGCTTCACCACTCTCATGGGGAAGAACTTCCTCCTCCCCTCCAGCCTCAATCTCCCCACCTCCAGCTTCATTCCATTCCCCCTAGGCCTAGCACTGCCTGAGATCCTGAGCAGTCCCTCCCCAGCCTTCCTGGAGCCCCCTGCAGATCCTGGAAGGCCACAATGAGGTCACCTCAGAGCCTTCTCTTCTCCAGACTGAACAGCCCCAACTCCTTCAGTCTGTCCTCACAGCAGAGCAGCTCCAGCCCTCTGCTCCTCCTCCTGGCCCTGCTCTGGACACCTTCCAGCACCTCCACATCCCTCTTGTCATAGGGGCTCCAGAACTGGAGGCAGGACTCCAGGTGGGGTCTCCCCAGAGCTGAGCAGAGGGGGAGGATCACCTCCCTTGCCCTGCTGGCCACACTTCTCCTGCTGCAGCCCAGGCTCTGCTTGGCTTTCTGGGCTGCAAGTGCACACTGAGAGCTCCTGGGGAGCTTCTCCTCCCCCCCAGCACCCCCAAGGCTCTCTCCTCAGGGCTGCTTTCCAGCCACTCCCTGCCCAGCCTGCATTTGTGCCTGGCATTGCCTCCAGCCAGCTGCAGGACCCTGCCCTTGGTCTTGTTGAACCTCCTGAGGTTGGCTTGTGCCAACCTCTCCAGCCTGTCCAGCTCCCTCTGGATGGATCCCTTCCCTCCAGCTGTCTGCTGCACCACACAGCTTGGTGTCAGCAGCAACCCTGCTGAGGCTGCACTCAGTGCCACTGTCCATGGCACCCCCAGGGATGTTGAACAAGCCTGGGCCCAGGACTGATCCCTGAGGGACTCTGCTTGTCCCTGGCCTCCCCTGGGCCATGGAGCCATGGACAGCCACTCTCTGGGTGCAGCCATCAAGCCAGCTCTGTACCCATCCAGTGGTCACCCATCACACCCATGTGTCACCAGCCTGGGGACCAGGCTGTGGTGTGGGACAGTGCTGAAGGCTGTGCTCAGCTCCAGCCAAACGACATCAGCTGCTCTCCCCTCAGCTGTTGATGTTGTCACCTGCTCAGGGAAGGCCACCAGGTTGGTCAGGCAGGATTTGCCCTTGGGGAAGCCATGCTGACTGCTCCCAATCACCTCTGCACTATTCTTCTGAGCCAGCAGTGCCTCCAGGAGGATCTGCTCCATGATCTTTCCAGGCACAGAGGTGAGACTGACTTGGTGGTTACCAACCTGCTGCTGCTGCTCAAGAGCCCCTCACAGGCACCTCACAGCCCACAGGGCTGCAGCTGAATGGACAAAGCCAAACTGTTCCCTTCCTGTGGTGCTTGCTCTCATCTACCAGAAGCACTGCTCTTGTTCCTCAGGATCCTCCAGGGATGAGGAGGGATGGACCTGGCTGCTCCTGATGCCCCAAGCCTCCCCCAGTGCCTGCTGCTCATGGTGCCACTGGAGGAGCCTCTCCCTGTGCCCTGCTCACTGCACAGAGGGCAGCACCCTGCTGCTGCCCCCTCCCCAGCCCCAGCCTGGCTGCCCTGGGGCAGCTCCCAGTGCCAGCAGGCAGCAGAGCTGAGGGCAGGCTCCCAGCCTGCTCTGCCTCCCCCAGCCATGCCAGGAGTGCTCAGCCAGGCTGTTACCCTGTGGCACACCACAACTCCCTGCCCTGCTCTGCTGGCCCTGCCCCAGGAGAGGCTTCTCCACTCCTCCTCCAGTGGCTTCTCCTTTCCTCTGGACACTGAGACAGTAAAGTCACAGAGCCATTAAAGGTGGCAAAGGCCTCTGAGATCACCCAGTCCAACCTTCCACTCAAGCCCTCCAGGAGCACCAAACCATGCCCTGAAGTGCCACAGCTCCTCATTTCTTCAACACCTCCAGGGATGAGGACTCCACCACCTCCCTGAGCAGCCTGTGCCAACCCCTGGCCACACTTGCAGGCCAGAAATTGTTCCTCTTGTCCAACCTAACCCTCCTCTGGCACAGTTTCAGGCTGTTTCCTCTCACCCTATTACCTGATACTGGGGAGACCAACCCCCAGCTGGCTCCAGCCTCCTCTCAGGGAGCTTAGAGAGCAGTGAGGTCTCCCTCAGCCTCCTCTCCAGGTCCCTCAGCCTCTCCTCCCAAGTGCTGCTCTCCAAACCTCTCACCAGCTTCATTGCCCTCCTCTGGAGCTGCTCTGTTGCCTCAGCCCAACCACCTCTGAAGCTTTCAAGCCAAAAGAGGAGGCAAGGGAGAGGTCTCCTCTCCCAGCCCCTGCAAGGGGCCCTCTGGTGCAAAGAGCAGCAGAAAGAGGAAGCTTGGGGGCTGTGGGGCCACATCTGGCCACAACCTCCCTGTGGCAACATGTGCTGTGCATTCCCACCACATTCCTGAGAGCAGCAGCATGACTTCAGGGCCCTGGAATCTGGGCAGCAGCAGGGCTGCAGAGCCAGGGGTGGGGGACTGCTCCCACCACTGCCAAGCTCTCCCCCTGCTGCTGTAGGAAGCAGTTCTGGAGGGCAGGGAAGTGCCAGGGCTTGGCCATTATGAAAGCCCTTGCAGGAGGTCAAGCAGCAAGTCCTCCTCATCTGGGCTGTGTCCCAGGCAAAGGTGGAGGATGAAGGGACACAGAAGAGGAGCAGCACCCCAGCTGCTGCTGCTGCTGCTCCCTCAGGGGAAGGGAAGGGAAAGGAAAGAATGGAATGGAATGGAATGGAATGGAATGGAATGGAATGGAATGGAATGGAATGGAATGGAATAGAACAGAATAGAATAGAATAGAATAGAATAGAATAGAATAGAATAGAATAGAATAGAATAGAATAGAATAGAATAGAATAGAATAGAATAGAATAGAATAGAATAGGAGTAGAATAGACCAGACCAGGTTGGAAGAGACCTTCAAGATCATCCAATCCAACCTATCATCCAACACCACCTAATCAACTAACCCATGGCACCAAGCACCCCATCAAGTCTCCTCCTGAACACCTCCAGGGATGGTGACTCCACCACCTCCCTGGGCAGCACATCCCAAGGGCAATCTCTCTCTCTGTGTAGAACTTCCTCCTCAACCTCCAGCCTAAACCTCCCCTGGCACAGCCTGAGACTGTGTCCTCTTGTTCTGGTGCTGTCAAGGTACAGCAGCTCTGCACCTGCTTCCCACAGCAGACACTGAGTGTCCTGAGCTGTGGCTACACAAACTCCCAGCACAGGGAGGGCTGCATCAGATCAGCTCCAGAGACCATCTGCCAGTGCCCCCTAGCCAAAGCAGAGCAGCCACAGCACCCTGCCCAGCAGCACAAGGCCCAGGGGGGGTTGGGAGCTCTCCACACCAGGAGACTCCACAACCTCTCTGGGCAGCCTGCTCCAGGCCTCAGCACCCTCACACCTAACAACTTTCTCCTCCTGCTCAGCTCCAACCTCCTGGGTTCCAGTTGGTGCCCTCTGCCCCTTGGCCTGGCCCTGGGCACCACTGAGCAGAGCCTGGCCCCAGCCTCTTGCCCCCCACAGCTCCTTTAGCTCTTGCTGAGCATTGCTCAGCTGCCCTCTGGGGCTGCTCTTCTGCAGGCTCTCAGCCCCAGGGCTCTCAGCCTTTGCTGCTCCCAGAGCTGCTCCAGGCCCCTCAGCAGCTTCAGAGCCTCCCCTGGACTCTCTCCAGCAGTTCTCTGCCTCTCTTGAGCCTTCTTTACTCCAGGCTGGACAACCCCAGTCCCCCAGGAGCTCCCCACCAGACCTGTTCTCCAGACCAGCTTTGTTGCCTTTCTCCATGCCTGCCAAACCCAGACCCCCCACCCCCCTTGGTGGGCACAAGAACCCCTCTCAGCCTCAGGCACAGGGGGGGCAGGGCAAAGCCAAGCTCTGCACACACAGCAGGGCTGCTCCAGCCCCTGAGCACTGTGCAGTGTCTCAGCAGTCAGTCAGAAGCCACCCATCAGGAGCCACCCAGCTCAGGTTCCCTGAGCCCCAGAAGGACAGAGCAGGAGTTAGAGAATCACAGAATCAAGGAAGTGTTTGGGCTGGCAAAGGCCTCTGAGACCACTGAGTCCAACCATAGTCTCATAGTATCATAGAATCAGTCAGGGTGGGAAGGGACCACAAGGCTCAGCCAGTTCCAACCCCCCTGCCATGGGCAGGGACACCCCACACTAGAGCAGCCTGGCCACAGCCTCAGCCAACCTGGCTGCAAACACCTCCAGGGCTGGGGCCTCAACCACCTCCCTGCACAACCCAGTCCAGGGCTTCACCACTCTCATGGGGAAGAACTTCCTCCTCCCCTCCAGCCTCAATCTCCCCACCTCCAGCTTCATTCCATTCCCCCTAGTCCTAGCACTGCCTCAGATCCTGAGCAGTCCCTCCCCAGCCTTCCTGGAGCCCCCTTCAGATCCTGGAAGGCCACAATGAGGTCACCTCAGAGCCTTCTCTTCTCCAGACTGAACAGCCCCAACTCCTTCAGTCTGTGCTCACAGCAGAGCAGCTCCAGCCCTCTGCTCATCCTCCTGGCCCTGCTCTGGACACCTTCCAGCACCTCCCTCCAGATCCCTCTTGCCATAGGGGCTGCAGAACTGGAGGCAGGACTCCAGGTGGGGTCTCCCCAGAGCTGAGCAGAGGGGGAGATCACCTCCCTTGCCCTGCTGGCCACACTTCTCCTGCTGCAGCCCAGGCTCTGCTTGGCTTTCTGGGCTGCAAGTGCACACTGAGAGCTCCTGGGGAGCTTCTCCTCCCCCAGCACCCCCAAGGCTCTCTCCTCAGGGCTGCTTTCCAGCCAGTCCCTGCCCAGCCTGCATTTGTGCCTGGGGTTGCCACTGAGTGAGGCTTGGCCAAGCCTTCAACCTTGGATCATAGAATCAGAGAGGCCCAGGCTGCTTTGAGTGGGAAAGGAGCTCTGGAGCTCATCCAGTCCAACCCCTGCACTCAGCAGGGACAACCAGAGCAGGCTGCTCAGAGACCCAACCACCTCACCTGGACAGGTCCGGGGGTGGGACATTACCACCTCTCTGGGCAGCCTGGGCCAGGCTCTCACCACCCTCTTCCTTCTCTCCAGTTCCACTCTCCCTCTCCCAGCTCCAAACCTGCTTCTCCTGAGCCTTTTCAAAGCCTTCTCTTAGCTTCCCTTCCTCTCCCTAAGCACAGAGAGGACAAAGATCCTCCCTGAGCTGCTGGGGAGGCTGTAAGGTCAAGGTGCTCCTGGGCAGGGTGGGGGTCTGAGGAGCATCTCCAAGGTGCTGAGGGGCAGCAGGGCAGGACAGCAGCAGCCTGCTGGCAGCAGGAGAGGAGCTCTGGCCCCGGCAGCGCTGCCTGCGCCTGCACTGAGCCAAGAGCAGAACACCAGGGAAGGAAACACTCCCTTGAGCAGAGACCTTCTGAAAGAGGCTGCCTAGAATGTTCTCTGCCTTCCCTCCCCACACCATCAGCCTCCCTCTGTGGGTGAGCTTTGCCAGCAGGCAGTTTGCTGACAGATGACAGAAGGCAGAGCTGGCTCTGGGGGCTGCTGTGCAGCCCTGCAGCGCTCTGCCCTGGCTGCGGCAGCCTCAGGCTCCCAAGCAGAGAGCTCGCTCCAGCAACCAGCAGCAAGAGGGCAAGGCCCAGCCCTGGGGCAGGCTGCCTGCAAGCTAGCTAGGATCAGAAACAGACACTGCAGCCTCTCCTCTCCACTCCACAAATCACAGAGTGGGTTGGGCTGGAAGGGAGCTCAAAGCTCAGCCAGTGCCAGCCCCTGCCCTGGGCAGGGACAGCTCCCCCCAGCCCAGGCTGCTCAAAGCCTCATCCAGCCTGGCCCTGAACACCTCCAGGCAGGGGACATCACAGTGTCACAGCATCACAGTAGAACTAAGGTTGGAAAGGACCTCGAGGATCATCGAGTCCAACCTATCAACACAGACCTCAGGACTAGACCATGGCTCCAAGTGCCACATCCAATCCCCTCTGAACACCTCCAGGGATGGGGACTCCACCACCTCCCTGGGCAGCACATCCCAGTGGCAAATCTCTCTCTTTATGAAGGATTTCTTCCTCACCTCCAGCCTAAACCTCCCCTGGCACAGCTTGAGACTGTGTCCTCTTATTCTGCTGCTGGGTGCCTGGGAGAAGAGCCCAACCCCCACCTGGCTCCAACCTCCCTGCAGGGAGCTGGAGAGAGCAAGAAGGTCTCCCCTGAGCCTCCTCTTCTCCAGGCTAAGCAACCCCAGCTCCCTCAGCCTCTCCTCACAGGGCTGTGCCCCAGACCCCTCCCCAGCTCTGTTGCCCTTCTCTGGACACCTTCAAGTCTCTCAATGTCCTTCTTAAACTGAGGAGCCCAGAACTGGACACAGGACTCCAGGTGTGGCCTAAGCAGTGCTGAGCACAGGGCACAAGGACTTCCCTGCTCCTGCTGGCCACACTCTTCCTGCTGCAGGCCAGGATGCCCTTGGCCTTCTTGGCCCCCTGGGCACACTGCTGGCTCATGTTCAGGCAGCTGTCAATCAGCACCCCCAGGTCCCTCTCTGTTTGGCAGCTCTCAGCCACTCTGCCCCCAGCCTGGAGCTCTGCCTGGGGTTGCTGTGGCCAAAGTGCAGCCCCTGGCACTTGGACTTGTTGAATGCCATCCTGTTGGCCTCTGCCCATCTGTCCAGCCTGTCCAGGTCCCTCTGCAGAGCCCTTCTGCCCTCTCACTGACCAACCTCTGCTCCCAGCTTGGTGTCAGCTGCAAACTTGCTGATGCCTGACTCAATGCCCTCCTCCAGATCATAAATGCAGATGTTAAAGAGCACAGGGCCCAGCACTGCTCCCTGGGGCACACCACTGGTGCCTGGCTGCCAGCTGGCTGTGGCACCATTCCCCACCATTCTCTGGGCTCAGCCTCCAGCCAGTTCCTAACCCATCACAGAGTGTAGTGGTCCAAGCCATGACCTGACAGCTTGGCCAGCAGTTTGCTGGGGGGGGATGGTGGCAAAGGCCTTGCTGCAGTCCAGGCAGACCACATCCACAGCCTGCCCCACAGCCACCAGACATGTCACAACCCCAACCTCTGACATCCCCAACCTCCCTGGGCAGCCTGTCCCAATCTCTCCCCAGCCTCAGGGGAGATTTTCTTCCCAGAGTCACCTCTGAGGGATGAGCATTCTCCCATCTCCCAACACAGGTTTCCTCTTTCCCCACCCAACCCCAGCTGGATGCAGCAGCAGTAAGGTGCAGAGCTCCTGACCTGACCTTGCTGCTTGCACACATCTGCCACCCCAAAGCTCAGCTGGAGTGTAGTGTTTCACCCACATGGCTGGCAGAGGACTGTCCTGCTCTTCCCCAGCACTGTCACAGGCTCAGGGCTCTCAGCTTGTGCTGCCTCCCCCCCTGCCACCATCCTCAGGAGCAAACCTGGCTGCTTCCCAGCTCACTGCTCAGCTCCTCCTCCTTCACTCCATTTGTTGCAACAGGTGGAAATTAAACAAGAGCAAACAGCACCAAAGGCTTTCCTCTGCCTCAAACCTCCCTGTTCTTCCTTACCCTGCTCTCCCCAATCCTGTGTCTTTCATCTCCCCTCTTCCTGTGCCCCACTGCACAGGTTCACAAAACAGCAGCAGTTAGAAAGGACCTCTGGAGCTCCTCCAGTCCAAGCCCAGCTCCAGCAGGGCAACCACAGCACCCTGCCCAGGAGCCAGGGGGGTTGGAAGCTCTCCACACCAGGACACTCCACAACCTCTCTGGGCAGCCTGCTCCAGGCCTCAGCACCCTCACACCAAACAACTTTCTCCTCCTGCTCAGCTCCAACCTCCTGGCTTCCAGTTTGTGCCCTCTGCCCCTTGGCCTGGCCCTGGGCACCCCTGAGCAGAGCCTGGCCCCAGCCTCTTGCCCCCCACAGCTCCTTTAGCTCTTGCTGAGCATTGCTCAGCTCCCCTCTGGGGCTGCTCTTTTGCAGGCTCTCAGCCCCAGGGCTCTCAGCCTTTGCTGCTCCCAGAGCTGCTCCAGGCCCTTCAGCAGCTTTGAAGCCCTCACTGCACTCTCTCCAGGTACTTCCCAGTGTCTCTTGTGGGTAGCCCAGCACTGGACCCAGGACTCCAGAGGTGGCTTCAACCAGGCAGAGCAGAGGGGGAGCAGAACCTCCCTCTGTTGCTCTGCCCCTTTTTGAAGAGAAGCTTCTGCACTTCCAGGTCAGCCCTGCAGAGTGTTCAGCTCCTGAAGTCTCCACCAGGCCCAGTCTACTCCACAGCCCTCACTCCCCACTGTTTCCCCAGCCCTGCTGTCACTGCTGCTCTCACTGCAATCCTGCAGCCCCCTGCCCATCCCTCTCCTTAGCCAATCACAGCATCCTGCAAAGCATGGACATGGAGAGCCCCTAGCAGAGGCCATGGGTGTGAGGCCATGGCCCATAGCAGCCTGCCCCAGCTCTGCTCAGCTCTCACCCAGCCTGAGGCTGCTCTGGTTTGTCACAGCCTCAAGCTGCAGCCGCAGCCCGCAGGGCACCGCCCGGATCCGGCGCCCCGCAGCCATTGCTCACCAACCAGCCCGGAGCCAGCCCCAGCAGGGAGCCTGGGGCCCATCTGGAGCACCAGAGCTGAGAGGAGGGCAGGAGGGAAAGAGGGAAGCTGGGAAGGCTGTCTGGGAGGGCAGCTCTTACCTGTGAGAGCCCAGGGGACGAGGCATGTCCCGGCGGCGTGGCAGCAAGGTTTGGGTGTCCCTTGGTTATCTCATGTGCAGTGTAAGGGGATGGGGCAGGAGGGCCAGGCTGTCTTGCTACTTGGGTCACCTGTGTGGAGATAAACTGTTAGTAAAACACAGTATTAGTAAGGCAGGCTGGGTGGGTCCTGTCATCTTCTGCAGAGAACAGCCAGCAGCAGCTTCAGCCTGAGAGAAAACAGCTGCAGGGAACCAGAGGAGGAGACCTGGCAGAGCATCGAGACCAAGGCCCTGCCTGCAGCTCACCAGCACAGCACTGCTGCTGGGGAAGGGCTCTGCAAGTTAGGTAGGGTCCCTCAATGCCAGTTAGCTAGGGTCCCTCAATGCCAGTTAGCTAGGGTCCCCTCAGTGCCAGTTAGGTAGGGTCCCTCAATGCCAGTTAGGTAGGGTCCCTCAATGCCAGTTAGGTAGGGTCAGTCGCTCAGTGCCAGTTAGGTAGGGTCCCTCAATGCCAGTCAGCTAGGGTCCCTCAATGCCAGTTAGCTAGGGTCGGTCCCTGAATGCCAGTTAGGTAGGGTCCCTCAATGCCAGTTAGGTAGGGTCCCTCAATGCCAGTTAGCTAGGGTCCCTCAATGCCAGTCAGCTAGGGTCCCTCAATGCCAGTTAGCTAGGGTCCCCTCAGTGCCAGTTAGGTAGGGTCCCTCAATGCCAGTTAGGTAGGGTCCCTCAGTGCCAGTTAGGTAGGGTCCCTCAGTGCCAGTTAGGTAGGGTCCCTCAATGCCAGTTAGGTAGGGTCAGTCGCTCAGTGCCAGTTAGGTAGGGTCCCTCAGTGCCAGTTAGGTAGGGTCCCTCAATGCCAGTTAGCTAGGGTCCCTCAATGCCAGTTAGCTAGGGTCCCTCAATGCCAGTTAGCTAGGGTCCCTCAGTGCCAGTTAGGTAGGGTCCCTCAGTGCCAGTTAGGTAGGGTCCCTCAATGCCAGTTAGCTAGGGTCCCTCAATGCCAGTCAGCTAGGGTCCCTCAATGCCAGTTAGCTAGGGTCCCCTCAGTGCCAGTTAGGTAGGGTCCCTCAATGCCAGTTAGCTAGGGTCCCTCAATACCAGTTAGCTAGGGTCCCTCAGTGCCAGTTAGGTAGGGTCCCTCAATGCCAGTTAGCTAGGGTCCCTCAATGCCAGTTAGGTAGGGTCCCTCAATGCCAGTTAGGTAGGGTCCCTGAATGCCAGTTAGCTAGGGTCCCTCAATGCCAGTTAGGCAGGGTCCCTGAATGCCAGTTAGGTAGGGTCCCTCAGTGCCAGTTAGCTAGGGTCCCTGAATGCCAGTTAGGTAGGGTCCCTCAGTGCCAGTTAGCTAGGGTCCCTGAATGCCAGTTAGCTAGGGTCCCTCAGTGCCAGTTAGCTAGGGTCCCTGAATGCCAGTTAGGTAGGGTCCCTCGATGCCAGTTAGCTAGGGTCCCTCAGTGCCAGTTAGGTAGGGTCCCCTCAATGCCAGTTAGCTAGGGTCCCACAATGCCAGTTAGCTAGGGTCCCTCAATGCCAGTTAGGCAGGGTCCCTCAGTGCCAGTTAGGTAGGGTCCCTCAATGCCAGTTAGCTAGGGTCCCCTCAATGCCAGTTAGCTAGGGTCCCTCAGTGCCAGTTAGGTAGGGTCCCCTCAATGCCAGTTAGCTAGGGTCCCCTCAATGCCAGTTAGCTAGGGTCCCTCAATGCCAGTTAGGTAGGGTCCCCTCAATGCCAGTTAGCTAGGGTCCCTGAATGCCAGTTAGCTAGGGTCCCTCAATGCCAGTTAGCTAGGGTCCCTGAATGCCAGTTAGCTAGGGTCCCTCAATGCCAGTTAGCTAGGGTCCCTCAATGCCAGTTAGCTAGGGTCCCCAATCAGTGCCAGGGGGTCCCCTCAATGCCAGTTAGCTAGGGTCCTCAATGCCAGTTAGCTAGGGTCCCCTCAATGCCAGTTAGGGTCCCTCAATGCCAGGGTCCCTCAATGCCAGTTAGCTAGGGTCCCTCAGTGCCAGTTAGCTAGGGTCCCTCAATGCCAGTTAGCTAGGGTCCCTCAATGCCAGTCAGCTAGGGTCCTCAGTGCCAGTTAGGTAGGGTCCTCAATGCCAGTTAGCTAGGGTCCCTGAATGCCAGTTAGCTAGGGTCCCTCAATGCCAGTTAGCTAGGGTCCCTCAATGCCAGTTAGCTAGGGTCCCTGAATGCCAGTTAGCTAGGGTCCCTGAATGCCAGTTAGGTAGGGTCCCTGAATGCCAGTTAGCTAGGGTCCCTCAATGCCAGTTAGCTAGGGTCCCTGAATGCCAGTGCCAGTAGCTAGGGTCCTCAATGCCAGTTAGCTAGGGTCCCTCAATGCCAGTGCCAGTTAGCTAGGGTCCTCAATGCCAGTTAGCTAGGGTCCCTGAATGCCAGTTAGGTAGGGTCCCTGAATGCCAGTTAGGTAGGGTCCCTCAATGCCAGTTAGCTAGGGTCCCTCAATGCCAGTTAGCTAGGGTCCCTGAATGCCAGTTAGGTAGGGTCCCTGAATGCCAGTTAGCTAGGGTCCCTCAATGCCAGTTAGCTAGGGTCCCTGAATGCCAGTTAGCTAGGGTCCCTCAATGCCAGTTAGCTAGGGTCCCACAGTGCCAGTTAGCTAGGGTCCCTCAATGCCAGTTAGCTAGGGTCCCTCAATGCCAGTTAGCTAGGGTCCCCTCAGTGCCAGTTAGGTAGGGTCCCTCAATGCCAGTTAGCTAGGGTCCCCTCAGTGCCAGTTAGGTAGGGTCCCTCAATGCCAGTTAGCTAGGGTCCCCTCAGTGCCAGTTAGCTAGGATTCCTCAATGCCAGTTAGGTAGGGTCCCTCAATGCCAGTTAGCTAGGGTTCCTCAATGCCAGTTAGGTAGGGTCCCTCAATGCCAGTTAGGTAGGGTCCCTCAATGCCAGTTAGCTAGGGTCCCTCAGTGCCAGTTCAGGCCAGGGGGTCCCTCAATGCCAGTTAGCTAGGGTCCCTCAATGCCAGTTAGCTAGGGTCCCTGAATGCCAGTTAGGCCAGTTAGGGGTCCCTCAATGCCAGTTAGCTAGGGTCCCTCAGTGCCAGTTAGGTAGGGTCCCTCAATGCCAGTTAGCTAGGGTCCCTCAATGCCAGTTAGGTAGGGTCCCTGAATGCCAGTTAGCTAGGGTCCCTCAATGCCAGTTAGCTAGGGTCCCCTCAGTGCCAGTTAGCTAGGGTCCCTCAATGCCAGTTAGGTAGGGTCCCCTCAATGCCAGTTAGCTAGGGTCCCTCAATGCCAGTTAGGTAGGGTCCCCTCAGTGCCAGTTAGCTAGGGTCCCTCAATGCCAGTTAGGTAGGGTCCCCTCAATGCCAGTTAGCTAGGGTCCCTCAATGCCAGTTAGGTAGGGTCCCTCAATGCCAGTTAGCTAGGGTCCCTCAATGCCAGTTAGGTAGGGTCCCCTCAATGCCAGTTAGCTAGGGTCCCTCAATGCCAGTTAGCTAGGGTCCCTGAATGCCAGTTAGCTAGGGTCCCTCAATGCCAGCTAGGTAGGGTCCCTGAATGCCAGTTAGGTAGGGTCCCTCAATGCCAGCTAGGTAGGGTCCCTGAATGCCACTTAGGTAGGGTCCCTCAATGCCAGTTAGCTAGGGTCCCTCAATGCCAGTTAGCTAGGGTCCCTGAATGCCAGTTAGCTAGGGTCCCTCAATGCCAGTTAGGTAGGGTCCCCTCAATGCCAGTTAGCTAGGGTCCCCTCAATGCCAGTTAGCTAGGGTCCCTCAATGCCAGTTAGGTAGGGTCCCCTCAATGCCAGTTAGGTAGGGTCCCTGAATGCCAGTTAGCTAGGGTCCCTCAATGCCAGTTAGGCAGGGTCCCTGAATGCCAGTTAGGTAGGGTCCCTCAATGCCAGTCAGCTAGGGTCCCTCAGTGCCAGTTAGGTAGGGTCCCTGAATGCCAGTTAGCTAGGGTCCCTCAATGCCAGTTAGGCAGGGTCCCTCAATGCCAGTTAGGTAGGGTCCCTCAATGCCAGTTAGGTAGG
Source organism: Melanerpes aurifrons (assembly GCA_011125475.1). Classification (NCBI taxonomy): domain Eukaryota; kingdom Metazoa; phylum Chordata; class Aves; order Piciformes; family Picidae; genus Melanerpes; species Melanerpes aurifrons. The sequence goes on along the minus strand of WWNC01000042.1, from coordinate 1,777,640 downwards.
GTCCCTCAATGCCAGCTAGGTAGGGTCCCTGAATGCCAGTTAGCTAGGGTCCCTGAATGCCAGTTAGGTAGGGTCCCTGAATGCCACTTAGGTAGGGTCCCTCAATGCCAGTTAGCTAGGGTCCCCTCAGTGCCAGTTAGCTAGGGCCCCTCAATGCCAGTTAGGTAGGGTCCCTCAATGCCAGTTAGGTAGGGTCCCTCAATGCCAGTTAGCTAGGGTCCCTCAATGCCAGTTAGCTAGGGTCCCTCGATGCCAGTTAGCTAGGGTCCCACAGTGCCAGTTAGGTAGGGTCCCTCAATGCCAGTTAGCTAGGGTCCCACAGTGCCAGTTAGGTAGGGTCCATCAATGCCAGTTAGCTAGGGTCCCTCAATGCCAGTTAGCTAGGGTCCCTCAGTGCCAGTTAGGTAGGGTCCCTGAATGCCAGTTAGCTAGGGTCCCTCAGTGCCAGTTAGGTAGGGTCCCCTCAATGCCAGTTAGCTAGGGTCCCTCAGTGCCAGTTAGGTAGGGTCCCTCAGTGCCAGTTAGGTAGGGTCCCTCAATGCCAGTTAGCTAGGGTCCCTCAGTGCCAGTTAGGTAGGGTCCCTCAATGCCAGTTAGCTAGGGTCCCTCAATGCCAGTTAGCTAGGGTCCCTGAATGCCAGTTAGCTAGGGTCCCTCGATGCCAGTTAGCTAGGGTCCCTGAATGCCAGTTAGCTAGGGTCCCTCAATGCCAGTTAGCTAGGGTCCCTGAATGCCAGTTAGCTAGGGTCCCTCAATGCCAGCTAGGTAGGGTCCCTCTGTGCCAGTTAGGTAGGGTCCCCTCAATGCCAGTTAGCTAGGGTCCCTCAGTGCCAGTTAGGTAGGGTGCCTCGATGCCAGCTAGGTAGGGTCCCTCTGTGCCAGTTAGGTAGGGTCCCTCAATGCCAGTTAGCTAGGGTCCCTGAATGCCAGTTAGGTAGGGTCCCTCAGTGCCAGTTAGGTAGGGTCCCCTCAGTGCCAGTTAGGTAGGGTCCCTCAGTGTCAGTTAGCTAGGGTCCCTGAATGCCAGTTAGGTAGGGTCCCTGAATGCCAGTTAGCTAGGGTCCCTGAATGCCAGTTAGCTAGGGTTCCTCAATGCCAGTTAGGTAGGGTCCCTCAATGCCAGTTAGCTAGGGTCCCTCAATGCCAGTTAGCTAGGGTCCCACAGTGCCAGTTAGGTAGGGTCCCTCTGTGCCAGTTAGGTAGGGTCCCTCAATGCCAGTTAGCTAGGGTCCCTCGATGCCAGTTAGCTAGGGTCCCACAGTGCCAGTTAGGTAGGGTCCATCAATGCCAGTTAGCTAGGGTCCCTCAATGCCAGTTAGCTAGGGTCCCTCAGTGCCAGTTAGGTAGGGTCCCTGAATGCCAGTTAGCTAGGGTCCCTCAGTGCCAGTTAGCTAGGGTCCCTGAATGCCAGTTAGCTAGGGTCCCACAGTGCCAGTTAGGTAGGGTCCATCAATGCCAGTTAGCTAGGGTCCCTGAATGCCAGTTAGCTAGGGTCCCTCGATGCCAGTTAGCTAGGGTCCCTGAATGCCAGTTAGCTAGGGTCCCTCAATGCCAGCTAGGTAGGGTCCCTCTGTGCCAGTTAGGTAGGGTCCCCTCAATGCCAGTTAGCTAGGGTCCCTCAGTGCCAGTTAGGTAGGGTGCCTCGATGCCAGCTAGGTAGGGTCCCTCTGTGCCAGTTAGGTAGGGTCCCTCAATGCCAGTTAGCTAGGGTCCCTCAATGCCAGTTAGCTAGGGTCCCACAATGCCAGTTAGCTAGGGTCCCTCAATGCCAGTTAGCTAGGGTCCCTGAATGCCAGTTAGCTAGGGTCCCTCAATGCCAGTTAGCTAGGGTTCCTCAATGCCAGTTAGCTAGGGTCCCTCAATGCCAGTTAGCTAGGGTTCCTCAATGCCAGTTAGCTAGGGTCCCTCAGTGCCAGTTAGGTAGGGTCCCCTCAATGCCAGTTAGCTAGGGTCCCTCAGTGCCAGTTAGGTAGGGTCCCTCAGTGCCAGTTAGGTAGGGTCCCTCAATGCCAGTTAGCTAGGGTCCCTCAGTGCCAGTTAGGTAGGGTCCCCTCAATGCCAGTTAGCTAGGGTCCCTCGATGCCAGTTAGCTAGGGTCCCTGAATGCCAGTTAGCTAGGGTCCCTCGATGCCAGTTAGCTAGGGTCCCTGAATGCCAGTTAGCTAGGGTCCCTCAATGCCAGTTAGCTAGGGTCCCTGAATGCCAGTTAGCTAGGGTCCCTCAATGCCAGCTAGGTAGGGTCCCTCTGTGCCAGTTAGGTAGGGTCCCCTCAATGCCAGTTAGCTAGGGTCCCTCAGTGCCAGTTAGGTAGGGTGCCTCGATGCCAGCTAGGTAGGGTCCCTCTGTGCCAGTTAGGTAGGGTCCCTCAATGCCAGTTAGCTAGGGTCCCTGAATGCCAGTTAGGTAGGGTCCCTCAGTGCCAGTTAGGTAGGGTCCCCTCAGTGCCAGTTAGGTAGGGTCCCTCAGTGTCAGTTAGCTAGGGTCCCTGAATGCCAGTTAGGTAGGGTCCCTGAATGCCAGTTAGCTAGGGTCCCTCAATGCCAGTTAGCTAGGGTCCCTCAATGCCAGTTAGGTAGGGTCCCTCAATGCCAGTTAGCTAGGGTCCCTCAATGCCAGTTAGCTAGGGTCCCACAGTGCCAGTTAGGTAGGGTCCCTCTGTGCCAGTTAGGTAGGGTCCCTCAATGCCAGTTAGCTAGGGTCCCTCGATGCCAGTTAGCTAGGGTCCCACAGTGCCAGTTAGGTAGGGTCCATCAATGCCAGTTAGCTAGGGTCCCTCAATGCCAGTTAGCTAGGGTCCCAATCAATGCCAGTTAGGTAGGGTCCCTCAATGCCAGTTAGCTAGGGTCCCTCAATGCCAGTTAGCTAGGGTCCCTGAATGCCAGTTAGCTAGGGTCCCAAGTAGTTAGCTAGGGTCCCCTCAGCAGTGCCAGTTAGGTAGGGTCCATCAATGCCAGTTAGCTAGGGTCCCTGAATGCCAGTTAGCTAGGGTCCTCGCCATGCCAGTTAGGGTCCCTAATGCCAGGTCCCTGAATGCCAGTTAGCTAGGGTCCCTCAATGCCAGCTAGGTAGGGTCCCTCTGTGCCAGTTAGGTAGGGTCCCCTCAATGCCAGTTAGCTAGGGTCCCTCAGTCCAGTGCCAGTTAGGTAGGGTGCCTCGATGCCAGCTAGGTAGGGTCCCTCAATGCCAGTTAGCCCTCAATGCCAGTTAGGTAGGGTCCCTCAATCAATGCCAGTTAGCTAGGGTCCCTCAATGCCAGTTAGCTAGGGTCCCTCAATGCCAGTTAGCTAGGGTCCCTCAATGCCAGTTAGCTAGGGTCCCTCAATGCCAGTTAGCTAGGGTCCCTCAATGCCAGTTAGGTAGGGTCCCCTCAATGCCAGTTAGCTAGGGTCCTCAATGCCAGTTAGCTAGGGGGTCCCTCAATGCCAGTTAGCTAGGGTCCCTCAATGCCAGTTAAGGGTTCCTCAATGCCAGTTAGCTAGGGTCCCTCAATGCCAGTTAGGTAGGGTCCCTCAATGCCAGTTAGGTAGGGTCCCTGAATGCCAGTTAGCTAGGGTCCCCTCAGTGCCAGTTAGCTAGGGTCCCTCAATGCCAGTTAGGTAGGGTCCCTGAATGCCAGTTAGCTAGGGTCCCCTCAATGCCAGTTAGCTAGGGTCCCTCAGTGCCAGTTAGGTAGGGTCCCTGAATGCCAGTTAGCTAGGGTCCCTCAATGCCAGTTAGGTAGGGTCCCCTCAATGCCAGTTAGCTAGGGTCCCTCAGTGCCAGTTAGGTAGGGTCCCTCAATGCCAGTTAGCTAGGGTCCCTCAATGCCAGTTAGCTAGGGTCCCTGAATGCCAGTTAGCCCTCAGGGGGTCCCTCAATGCCAGTTAGCCAGTAGGGTCCCTCAATGCCAGTTAGCTAGGGTCCCTGCCAGGGTCCTATGGGTCCCTCAATGCCAGTTAGGTAGGGTCCCAGTTAGCTCCTCAATGCCAGCTAGGTCCCTCAGGGTCCCTCTGTGCCAGTTAGGTAGGGTCCCCTCAATGCCAGTTAGCTAGGGTCCCTCAATGCCAGTTAGCTAGGGTGCCCTCGATGCCAGCTAGGTAGGGTCCCCTGAATGCCAGTTAGGTAGGGTCCCTCAATGCCAGTTAGCTAGGGTCCCTGAGTTAGCTAGGGTCCAGTTAGGTAGGGTCCCTCAATGCCAGTTAGGTAGGGTCCCTCAATGCCAGTTAGGTAGGGTCCCCTCAATGCCAGTTAGCTAGGGTCCCTCAATGCCAGTTAGGTAGGGTCCCTCAATGCCAGTTAGCTAGGGTCCCTCAATGCCAGTTAGCTAGGGTCCCTCAATGCCAGTTAGCTAGGGTCCCTCAATGCCAGTTAGCTAGGGTCCCTCAATGCCAGTTAGCTAGGGTCCCTCAATGCCAGTTAGCTAGGGTCCCTCAATGCCAGTTAGGTAGGGTCCCTCAATGCCAGTTAGGTAGGGTCCCTCAATGCCAGTTAGTCAGGGTCCCTCAGCTAGGGGGTCCCTCAATGCCAGTTAGGTAGGGTCCCTCAATGCCAGTGCCCCTCAGTTAATGCCAGTTAGCTAGGGTCCCTCAATGCCAGTTAGCTAGGGTCCTCAATGCCAGTTAGCTAGGGTCCCTCAATGCCAGTTAGGTAGGGTCCCAATCAATGCCAGTTAGCTAGGGTCCCTCAATGCCAGTTAGCAATGTGCCAGTTAGCTAGGGTCCCTCAATGCCAGTTAGCTAGGGTCCCTCAATGCCAGTTAGGTAGGGTCCCTCAATGCCAGTTAGCTAGGGTGCCAGTTAGCTAGGGTCCCTCAATGCCAGTTAGCCCTCGATGCCAGCTAGGCAGGGTCCCTCAATGCCAGTTAGCTAGGGTCCTCAATGCCAGTTAGGGTCAGGGTAGGGTGCCTCAATGCCAGTTAGCTAGGGTCCCTCAATGCCAGTTAGCTAGGGTCCCTCAATGCCAGTTAGGCAGGGTCCCTCAATGCCAGTTAGGTAGGGTCCCTCAGTGCCAGTTAGGTAGGGTCCCTCAATGCCAGTTAGCTAGGGTCCCTCAATGCCAGTTAGCTAGGGTCCCTCAATGCCAGTTAGGCAGGGTCCCTCAGTGCCAGTTAGCTAGGGTCCCCTCAGTGCCAGTTAGGTAGGGTCCCTCAGTGCCAGTTAGCTAGGGTCCCTCAATGCCAGTTAGGTAGGGTCCCTCAATGCCAGTTAGCTAGGGTCCCTCGATGCCAGTTAGCTAGGGTCCCCTCAGTGCCAGTTAGGTAGGGTCCCTCAATGCCAGTTAGCTAGGGTCCCCTCAGTGCCAGTTAGCTAGGGTCCCTCAATGCCAGTTAGGTAGGGTCCCCTCAGTGCCAGTTAGCTAGGGTCCCTCAATGCCAGTTAGGTAGGGTCCCCTCAGTGCCAGTTAGGTAGGGTCCCTCAATGCCAGTTAGGTAGGGTCCCCTCAGTGCCAGTTAGGTAGGGTCCCTCAATGCCAGTTAGCTAGGGTCCCCTCAATGCCAGTTAGCTAGGGTCCCTCAATGCCAGTTAGCTAGGGTCCCTCAATGCCAGTTAGCTAGGGTCCCTCAATGCCAGTTAGCTAGGGTCCCTCAATGCCAGTTAGCTAGGGTCCCTCAATGCCAGTTAGGTAGGGTCCCTGAATGCCAGTTAGCTAGGGTCCCCTCAGTGGCAGTTAGCTAGGGTCCCTCAATGCCAGTTAGCTAGGGTCCCCTCAGTGCCAGTTAGGTAGGGTCCCTCAATGCCAGTTAGCTAGGGTCCCCTCAGTGCCAGTTAGGTAGGGTCCCTCAATGCCAGTTAGCTAGGGTCCCTCAATGCCAGTTAGGTAGGGTCCCTCAATGCCAGTTAGGTAGGGTCCCTCAATGCCAGTTAGCTAGGGTCCCTCAATACCAGTTAGGCAGGGTCCCTCAGTGCCAGTTAGCTAGGGTCCCTCAGTGCCAGTTAGGTAGGGTCCCTCAATGCCAGTTAGGCAGGGTCCCTCAATGCCAGTTAGCTAGGGTCCCTCAATGCCAGTTAGGTAGGGTGCCTCGATGCCAGTTAGGTAGGGTCCCCTCAATGCCAGTTAGCTAGGGTCTCTCAGTGCCAGTTAGGTAGGGTCCCCTCAATGCCAGTTAGCTAGGGTCCCTCAATGCCAGTTAGTCAGGGTCCCTCAATGCCAGCTAGGTAGGGTCCCTCAATGCCAGTTAGGTAGGGTGCCCTCGATGCCAGTTAGGTAGGGTGCCCTCGATGCCAGTTAGGTACGGTCCCTCAATGCCAGTTAGGTCGGGTCCCCTCAATGCCAGTTAGCTAGGGTCCCTGAATGCCAGTTAGCTAGGGTCCCTCAATGCCAGTTATTCAGGGTCCCTCAGTGCCAGTTAGCTAGGGTCCCTCAATGCCAGTTAGCTAGGGTCCCCTCAATGCCAGTTAGCCAGGGTCCCTCAATGCCAGTTAGCTAGGGTCCCTCAATGCCAGTTAGCTAGGGTCCCCTCAATGCCAGTTAGCTAGGGTCCCTCAATGCCAGTTATTCAGGGTCCCTCGATGCCAGTTAGCTAGGGTCCCTCAATGCCAGTTAGGTAGGGTCCCCTCAATGCCAGTTAGGTAGGGTCCCTCTGTGCCAGTTAGGTAGGGTCCCCTCAATGCCAGTTAGGTAGGGGTCCCTCAATGCCAGTTAGGTAGGGTCCCTGAATGCCAGTTAGCTAGGGTCCCTCAGTGCCAGTTAGCTAGGGTCCCTGAATGCCAGTTAGCTAGGGTCCCTGAATGCCAGTTAGCTAGGGTCCCTCAATGCCAGTTAGGTAGGGTGCCTCGATGCCAGTTAGGCAGGGTCCCTCAGTGCCAGTTAGGTAGGGTCCCTCAGTGCCAGTTAGCCAGGGTCCCTCAGTGCCAGTTAGGTAGGGTTCCTCAATGCCAGTTAGGCAGGGTCCCCGATGCCAGTCAGCTAGGGTCCCTCAGTGCCAGTTATTCAGGGTCTCTCGAGCCAGGGTCCTCAATGCCAGTTAGCTAGGTGCCCTCAATGCCAGTTAGGTACGGTTCCTCAATGCCAGTTAGGCAGGGTCCCTCAGTGCCAGTCAGCTAGGGTCCCTCAGTGCCAGTTATTCAGGGTGTCTCGATGCCAGTTAGCTAGGCTCCCTCACTCCCAGAAGGATACTGGGGGGCTGGATTATGGCCAGAGAAGGGCAACCATGCTGGGGAAGGGTGTGGAGAGCAGGGCTGGGGAGGAGCAGCTGAGGGAGCTGGGTTGTTCAGCTGGGGAAGAGGAGGCTGAAGGAGACCTCATTGCTCTGTGCAGCTCCCTGGGAGGAGGCTGGAGGCAGGTGGGGGTTGGGCTCTGCTCCATGGTATCAGGTGATGGAACACCACAAAACAGTCTCCAGCTGCAGCAGAGGAAGTTTAGGTTGGACCTGAGGAACAATTTCTGTGCTGCAGGAGTGGTCAGGGGTTGGCACAGGCTGCCCAGGGAGGTGGTGGAGTCCCCAGCCCTGGAGGTGTTCCAGTTACCTGTGGCCATGGCAGCTGGGGCCATGGCTTGGTGGCCACAGTGGGGTTGGGCTGCTGGTTGGACTGAGTGACCTTAGAGGCCTCTTCCAACCCAGACAGCTCCATGATACAGCATGATGAGGAAGGGCCTAAAGCTAGGGACATTAGCTGGTGGGAATGGGTAGGAACTGGAGGAGTTTTGCCACTGGGGGCTTCCTTTGCCATCTGCCTTTGACTTCAGATCTGGGATCTCCTGCTCTTGCCCTCAGAAACCATCTCCAGCAGCACTGTGGCTCTGCAAGGGTTGGGGCACACTGCCAGGGCCCCAAGGCTGGGCTAAGGGCAAAAGCTGCCCAGTGCCCTGCAGCACAGGAGAGCAGAGAGGCCCTGCTGCCTAAAGGGCCTGACACCAGGAAGGGCTGAAACACTCAGATCCTGGGCAGCTCCTGCCCACACTGATCTCATCTCCTGCCTCTGGTCCTACTGACAAACACAGAGCATGACCTGAGCTGACAGCACAGGGAGCAGCTCCCTGCTCACACTGCTGCTGGAAGGGCTTCAAATGGAGACTCACAGGAGGAATCACAGAAGTGTTTGGGTTGGAAGAGCCCTTTCAGATCATGCAGGCCAGCCCCTAACCCAGCACTGCCAGGGCACCACTGAACATGGCCCTCAGCACCACATTGCCACAGCTCTGACACCCTCCAGGGATGGAGGCTCCACCACTGCCCTGGGCCAGGCCTGGACAACCCTCAAGGGGCAGAAATTGCTCCTCATGTCCAACCTAAACCTCCCCTGGGGCAACCTGAGGCTGTTTCTTCTTGTCCTGTCCCTTGTTCCTTGAGAGCAGAGCCAAACCTCCAGCTGGCTCCAGCCTCCTCTCAGGGAGCTGCAGAGAGCAAGGAGGCCTCTCCTCAGCCTCCTCTTCTCCAGGCTGGACACCCCCAGCTCCCTCAGCTGCTCCTCCCCAGCCACCAAAGCATACACAGCACCAAGGTCTGTAGAATCCCTGCAACCACACTGCCCTGTCCCTGTCTATAAATACACTGCAGTTAAAAGGAGGAGGATCAAAGGAAGCCCAGAGCCCCAGGGTGACACTCCCCAGCCCCTGCACACAACTCCCTGCTGCCCAATCTGCTGCCAGTGTCACCATCAGAAGAGAAGGCAGCAGGAAACTCCTGGCTCCTGATCTAGACAGAGCATTAGCAGCAAGCTCCAGGAGAGCAGAAGTCACTGAGTTCAGGTCGAAAATGCCTTCTTCTCTTCATCTTATTGCACTCCCAGTGTCCAGGCCTCTTGTTCCATTACCTAACCCACCAGAACAGCTGCAGCAGCAGCCAGAGCTCCCATTTCCCCAGGCCTGGCAGCAGGCCAGACCCATCCACTGCTGGAAGATTTACAGCACCCTGGTGCTCAGCAGAGGAAAGGGTGGGTCAAGGCAGAGCTCCTCATCCTCCATCCCCAGCTGGCTCCCTCCCTAGCCCAGGGGGATCATCTCCTTCCTTTGCTCCAGCCTGGCAGGTGGCAGCACACAGCCTCCAGCAGCACAGAGAGCATCAGAAACCTTCCCACATCCCAGCCCCAGGACAGCCCAAGTCTCCTTCATGGCTTCTGAGACTACCCTGAAAGCCTTTCCATGCCAATCATGTGGTGGCTGCTGCTCAGAAGTGACCCTCAAAGGGCATCTTGTCCAACCCCTGCAGGCAGCAGGGACAGCTCCACCTGGAGCAGGCTGCCCAGGGCCACATCCACTCTGACCTTGAATGTCTGCAGGATCAGAGCCCCAACCTCCTCCCTGGGCAGCCTGTGCCAGGCCCTCCCCAGCCTCACTGTGCAGAGCTTCCTCCTGATCCCCAACCTAACTCTGCCCTGCTCCAGGTCCAAACCACTGCTCCAGGTCCTGCCCCCAGAGGCCCTCCTGAACAGATGGAGTCAGGATGGGCAACAACCAGTGGAGCCAAGAAGGGGAGAAGGAAGCAAAGGCAACATGCAAACAAGGAAGCCAGCAGCAGCAGGGGGAGGCTGTCCTCACCACCAGGATGTCTCCCTGAGAGTCACTTCTTGAGAAGAGAAAGAGGCTGCTTGGCACAGCTGAGGCACTCAGGCACTGCTGCCCTCCATCTCCCCAGGCTCCCAAGTGCTCACTGCTCCAGCCCAGGCCACCCAGAGCCCTCCGACCTCCAACAGCACCCAGGCCAGCACCCAGATGTCTGACAAGGGCCCAGGGATTCCAGCACCACCCAGGGGCACGCTGAGCATTCAGCAGGCCTGGGACACCAGAGCATGGCCACCACCCAGGCTGGGCTGAACTGAAGGCTGCAGGACCCTGGAAGGCTGAGCAGCTGCTGGTCCATGGGACAGCCCTGGGCAGCAGGCACATGGAGGGCACAGTGGCCTGAAAGCTGAATCAAGGCAAGAAAGCACCCAGCAAATGACAGCAAGGCCACACACACCTGGGCAATGTCCCATGGGACTCTACCCCTGACAGGGGGCCTAAGGCCAGCCAGGCCTAGCCCCATGGAGCCACAAGAAAGGAAGCTGAGCTGCCCTGCCCTGCCCTGCCAGCAGCAGCACAGTGCCTATCCCAGCACCAGCCCCCTCTCTGTCCCCCAGCACCAACCCCCTCTCTGTCCCCCCCCAGCACCACCTCCCTCTGTCCCTCCCAGCCTCCTCTCTGTTCCCCCAACCCCTTCTCTGCCCCCCCCAGCACCAGCCCCCTCTCTGTCCCCCCCCTCTGTGTCCCCCCCCAGCACACTCTTCTTCCTCACCAGCTACAACAACCCAGGACCTTCTGCACCTCCCTCCTGACTCCTCCAGCAAGCACTTCCCCAGAGCTGGACTGCCAGCTGGAGTGGAGCGGGTGGGCAAGGCTGAGAAGGGCTCTGGAGCTGTGTTCATCACCATGGGGTCTGGGAGTGGGCTGGAAGGGACCTTGAAGCTCATGCAGCTCCAAGCCCTGCCCCAGGCAGGGACACCTCCCACTGGACCCAGCTGCTGGAGGTCTGCTGTGTGACCTGCCCTGGGGCATCCTGCCTGGGGAGGAGGGTTGGGCTCCATGAGGTCCAGAGGTCCCTCCCACCCCTCCCACCCTGTGACCTCTCCCAAGCTCTGCACTGCATTTCCCCTCTGAGTGCCCAGCTGCAGACACCCACAGTGCCCACAGCCCCTGCAGGGCAGAGCAGGTTTGGGGCAGCTGGGGCCATGCCCTGGGGGCAGCTTCTCCTGCTCCTGCCCTACAGAAATCCGTCCCCAGAGGTGGACAGAACCTCTTAGCTGCCAACTCTCCATCCCTGCACAGCTTCCAAGCATCCCAGCCCTGAGCATCCATCCCCCTGGCAGGCTCTGCAGCTGCCCAGGGAAAGAGTCACCTTCTGACCCAGATCCTTCCCATCACAGAGGGTGGCTGCAGCAGCTCTGATCCTCCCTAAGCTCCTCCCTGCAGAAGGTGCCTCTGAAGGACACAGAATCACAGAACTGCCAGGGCTGGAAGGGAGCTCAAGGCTCAGCCAGCTCCAACCCCCTGCCATGGGCAGGGACACCTCACACCACAGCAGGTTGCTCACAGCCACCTCCAGCCTGGCTGCAAACACCTCCAGGCAGGAGGCTTCCACCACCTCCCTGGGCAGCCTGGGCCAGGCTCTCACCACCCTCCTGGGGAACAACTTCTTCCTCACATCCAATCTCAATCTCCCCACTTCTAGTTTTGCTCCATCCCTCCCAGTCCTATCCCTCCCTGACACCCTCAGAAGTCCCTCCCCAGCTTTCCTGGAGCCCCCTGCAGCTCCTGGGAGGCCACAATGAGGTCTCCTCAGAGCCCATCTCAGTGCCTCTGCAGGGTGTGAGGTCACTGGGGGGCCAGCAACGGGCAGCCCCCTGCAGCAAGGCCCCCAGTGGACACCTGAAGAGATGGAGGATGGAGTCAAGCCTCAAAATCTGGCCCAAGCAGGCTCCTCAGCACCTCACTGCCCCTTTGCCCTGCTCCCCATCAGCTGGCACTGAGCTGGGTACCTGGCACAAGGTGGCAGCTGCTCCAGAGGCACAGTGAGAGTCCAATTAACACAGGCAATTAGAAGCAGCCTAAGAGCTGGCTGTGCTGCAGAGCCTCTGCTGAAGGCCTCAGCCAACCAGCCTCCATGCACCACTGCTCCACAGACAGGGACACCAACCCACCCTTGCTTCTAACCCACCCAGGAGGCACTGCCAGAACCCTGGAATGGGACCTGCCAAGGTCATCAGGTCCAACCTGCAGTCAGCAGGGACACCTGGGGCTGCTCAGAGCCCCAGACAACCTCACCTGGAATGGTTCCAGGCATGGACATCTCCCACCTCTCTGAGCAGAGCCTGGCCCCAGCCTCTTGCCCCCCACAGCTCCTTTAGCTCTTGCTGAGCATTGCTCAGCTCCCCTCTGGGGCTGCTCTTCTGCAGGCTCTCAGCCCCAGGGCTCTCAGCCTTTGCTGCTCCCAGAGCTGCTCCAGGCCCCTCAGCAGCTTCCCAGCCTCTCCTGGACTCTCTCCAGCAGTTCCTGTCTCTCTTGACCTGGATCCAGGACTGCAGGTGTAGCCTCACCAGGGCAGAGTAGAGGAGCAGGAGAACCTCCCTGTGTGACCTGCTGGCCATACTCTTCATGCACCCCAGGAGGCCACTGTCCTTCCTGGCTACAAGAGCACACTGCTGGCTCATGAGCAACTCCTCGGCCCCCAGCACTCCCAGCTCCTTCTCCCTGGAGCTGCTTCCCAGCAGGTCCCTCCCCACCTGTCCTGCTGCAGGAGGTTGTTCCTCCCCAGGGCCAGGACCCTACCCTTGCCCTGGTTGAACTTCATGAGGTTCCTCTGCCCAGCTCTGCAGCCTGCCCAGGCCTGGCTGGGTGGCAGCACAGCCTGGGGGGAGTCAGACACTGCTGCCAGCCTGGGCTCAGCAATACATCCCTCAACCCCTGCCCCTGAGGGCACTGCTGTGGAACAGAGACAAAGCACCTGCAGGAACCAGCAGCTGACCCTCACCTGCCTGCTGCACCCCCAGACCCCCAGCACCCACACTGCTCCTCCTGGCACAGAGACTGCTGGTGGCTGACTGTCTGCAGGACCCCAGACCACCCCTGTGCCTCTTCCACCCCAGCTCAGTTTGTTCCTACACTCACTCTCAAGCTCCACAGCTTCAAACAGAAGCTCAGAATGAACCTAGCCCAGAGAGTGGTGGTGAATGGTGCCACAGCCAGCTGGCAGCCAGGCACCAGTGGTGTGCCCCAGGGAGCAGTGCTGGGCCCCAGCCTGATCAATATCTTTATTGATGATCTGGATGAGGGCATTGAGTCCATCAGGAGTGAGTTTGCAGCTGACAGCAAGCTGGGGGCAGGAGTTGATCTGCTGGAGGGTGGAGAGGCTCTGCAGAGGGACCTGGACAGGCTGGGCAGATGGGCAGAGGCCAAGGGCAGGAGATTGAACACATCCAAGTGCCAGGTTCTGCACTTTGGCCACAACAACCCCAGGCAGTGCTGCAGGCTGGGGGCAGAGTGGCTGAGAGCAGCCAGGCAGAGAGGGACCTGGGGGTAGTGGTGGAGAGCAGCTGAACAGGAGCCAGCAGTGTGCCCAGGGGGCCAAGAAGGCCAAGGGCATCCTGGCCTGCAGCAGGAAGAGTGTGGCCAGCAGGAGCAGGGAAGTCCTTGTGCCTTGTGCTCAGCACTGGTTGGGCCACACCTTGAGTCCTGTGTCCAGTTCTGGGCTCCTCAGGTTAGGAAGGAGGTTGAGCTGCTGGAAGGTGTCCAGAGAAGGGCAAGAGAGCTGGGGAGGGGTCTGGAGCACAGCCCTGGGAGGAGAGGCTGAGGGAGCTGGGGTTGCTTAGCCTGGAGGAGGCTCAGGGGAGACCTTCTTGCCCTCTCCAACTCCCTGAAGGGAGGTTGGAGCCAGGTGGGGGTTGGACTCTTCTCCCAGGCACCCAGCAGCAGAACAAGAGGACACAGTCTCAAGCTGTGCCAGGGGAGGTTCAGGCTGGAGGTGAGGAGAAAGTTCCTCCCAGTAAGAGAGATTGGCCCTTGGGAAGTGCTGCCCAGGGAGGTGGTGGAGTCCCCATCCCTGGAGGTGTTTAGGAAGAGCCTGGATGAGGCCCTTGGTGCCATGGTTGAGTTGATCAGATGGTGCTGGGTGAGAGGTTGGACTTGATGCTATCTGAGGCCTTTTCCAACCTGGTTAATTCTCTTCCAGCTGGAAATCACTTCTCCTTTCCCTAAACCATGGAATTTTCTCTCCAACTTGTCTCTGCTTCCAGCCTAGAGGCAGGCTGCCCCCAGCCCCAGCTGCTATTCCTGGAGCACAGCAAGCAGGGATATTTTTCCACCCTGAGAGTGCTATTTTGGGCTCCTTCTTCACAGTTACTTTTCTATTTTACATTCATTGAAATTCTTGCAGTCATCTTTCCCCTGCAGGCACCTGGGTTGTGGCTTGGGAGGAAAGAAGTGGAGGGGGGTGGGGAGAGAAAAATCCCCCTGCTGCCACCCCCCCCTCAAAGGAGTTTGGGAGTGCTGTGGAGGGCATCTGAGGGCTAAACCTCACTGAATCATTTAACAGAGCTGGTTGCACACTTGGGGGCCTCTGCTTGTGCTTCCTGCATGCACACAGATGGATGGAGACACATAGCAGCACCAGAGCCCAGCATGGTGTGGCTGGAAGGGACCTCTGCAGCTCAGCCAGCCCAACCCTTGCTCCAGCAGGGCACCCACAGCACCCTGCCCAGCAGCACAAGGCCCAGGGGGGGTTGGAAGCTCTCCACACCAGGACACTCCACAACCTCTCTGGGCAGCCTGCTCCAGGCCTCAGCACCTCACACCAAACAACTTTCTCCTCCTGCTCAGCTCCAACCTCCTGGGTTCCAGTCTGTGCCCTCTGCCCCTTGGCATGGCCCTGGGCACCACTGAGCAGAGCCTGGCCCCAGCCTCTTGCCCCCCACAGCTCCTTTAGCTCTTGCTGAGCATTGCTCAGCTGCCCTCTGGGGCTGCTCTTCTGCAGGCTCTCAGCCCCAGGGCTCTCAGCCTTTGCTGCTCCCAGAGCTGCTCCAGGCCCCTCAGCAGCTTCCCAGCCTCCCCTGGACTCTCTCCAGCAGTTCTCTCTCTCTCCTGAACTGGGGAGCCCAGAACTGGACCCAGGCCTCCAGACATGGCCTCACCAGGGCAGAGTACAGAGACAGAAGAACCTCCCTTGGCCTGCTGGCCACACTCTCCTGCACCCCAGGAGACCCTTGGCCTTCTTGGCTACAAGAGCACACTGCTGCCTCCTGCTGTCCCCCAGCACTCCCAGTTCTTCTCCTTGGAGCTGGTTTCCAGCAGGTCACTCAGCAGCTGTCCTGGGGCAGGGACACACTGCTGGCTGACCCCCAGACCCTCCATGGACAACCAGAAACTCTGCTACCACACAGCCACTCCCCTGGGTCTCCACCTTTCTTGACCAGCTGGGTTCTGGGAAGATCTTCTGCTCTTAATCCTGGCCAAAGCTGGACTCTGCACCACTTGGCAGAGGTCTGTGTGGGGGGAGAGATTCAGACTCACAGAATGGTTCAAGCTGGAAGGGATCTCGATGATGACCCAGCTCCAGCCTCCTGCCCTGGGCAGGGACACCTCCCACCAGCACAGGCTGCTCAAGGCCTCATCCAGCCTGGCCCTGAGCACCTCCAGGCAGGGCACAGCCACAGCCTCCCTGGGCAGCCTGTGCCAGAGTCTCCCCAGCCTCACTCTCAACAATTTCTTCCTCATCTCCATTCTCAGTCTCCTCTCTCCCAGCTCAAAGCCATTGTTCCTCATCCTGTCACTCCCAGCCCTTGTCCAAAGTCCCTCCTCAGCTCTCCTGGAGCCCTTCAGGCACTGGAAGGTTGCTCTGAGGTCTCCCTGGAGCCTTCTCTCCTCCAGGCTGCACAGCCCCAGCTCTCCCAGCCTGTCCCCACAGGAGAGGTTCTGCAGCCCTCTGATCATCTTTGTGGCCTCCTCTGGACCAGCTCCAGCAGTTCCAGATGCTCACAGAGCTCTTCTCTAAAGCCCAAAAAAGGAAGGGGCCAAAGATGCTCCAGGCCCAGGCTCTGCACAGGAGATGGAGCTGATAACCCTTTCAACCCTTCCTGAAGCAAAGAGGGGAGGGAGAAATCCTCCCACAGCAGCTTCTGCTTTCCTGTAGGCAGCTTTATGGTCCTGCAGGAGAGGCAGCAAACCTCTCCCCTCTCCAGGTTTTCTTCCAGTTCTCCAAACAATTCAAAAGCAGCTTCAGAACCAGGGGGGGAAGGTGGGGAGATGTGGGCTGGCATTAACACTATTTGCTCTGTCCCACCAGAAAGGCAACATGGGACTTTCCCAGGGCTGTGCTGATTTAGCAGAGCTTATAAATAACACTGAGCTGCCAGTTCTTACCAGCTGAGAAAGAGGAAAAACAGAGAGAGTAATGAATAAAAGGAAAATGGCATCAGATGGTGACAAATAAACCTCCCTCAGCTGAATTTCCTCCACAGCTGAGCTCTCTAAACAGTTCTGCAGACAGTGAGCCAAGAGCACCTACCCCAGAGAGCCAACCTCCCCCCAGCCCTGGGACCCCAATCCTGGGCCCAGGCTTGCCCAACATCCCTGGGGGTGCCATGGACAGTGGCACTGAGTGCAGCCTCAGCAGGGTTGCTGATGACACCAAGCTGTGTGGTGCAGCAGACAGCTGGAGGGAAGGGATCCATCCAGAGGGAGCTGGGCAGGCTGGAGAGGTGGGCACAAGCCAACCTCAGGAGGGTCAACAAGAGCAAGGGCAGGGTCCTGCAGCTGGCTGGAGGCAATCCCAGGCACAAATGCAGGCTGGGCAGGGACTGGCTGGAAAGCAGCCCTGAGGAGAGAGCCTTGGGGGTGCTGGGGGAGGAGAAGCTCCCCAGGAGCTCTCAGTCTGCACTTGCAGCCCAGAAAGCCAAGCAGAGCCTGGGCTGCAGCAGGAGAAGTGTGGCCAGCAGGGCAAGGGAGGTGATTCTCCCCCTCTGCTCAGCCCTGGGGAGACCCCACCTGGAGTCCTGCCTCCAGTTCTGCAGCCCCTATGGCAAGAGGGATGTGGAGGGGCTGAAAGGTGTCCAGAGTAGGGCCAGGAGGATGAGCAGAGGGCTGGAGCTGCTCTGCTGTGAGCACAGCCTGAAGGAGTTGGGGCTGTTCAGTCTGGAGAAGAGAAGGCTCTGAGGTGACCTCATTGTGGCCTTCCAGGATCTGCAGGGGGCTCCAAGAAGGCTGGGGAGGGACTGCTCAGGATCTCAGGGAGTGCTAGGCCTAGGGGGAATGGAATGAAGCTGGAGGTGGGGAGGTTGAGGCTGGAGGGGAGGAGGAAGTTCTTCCCCATGAGAGTGGTGAAGCCCTGGACTGGGTTGTGCAGGGAGGTGGTTGAGGCCTCAGCCCTGGAGGTGTTTGCAGCCAGGCTGGCTGAGGCTGTGGCCAGGCTGCTCTAGTGTGGGGTGTCCCTGCCCATGGCAGGGGGGTGGAGCTGGCTGAGCCTTGTGGTCCCTTCCAACCCTGACTGATACTAGGATACTATGAACCCCTGCCTGCCTCTGCCTAGGGGAATGTTTCATGTGCAGAACAAACCTGCCCTGACTGCTTCTCTGGTAAGAAGCCACTGTAGAGGAGCAGCCACCAGTGCACTCCAACAGCCCAGCCTTGGAGAGGCAGGAAAGAGCCTGGCAGCACAGCCAGCAGCACCTGCCCTCAGGTGGAACCCTGCAGGGCAAAGCCCCTCTCAGCCCTGCTCAATGAAACCCACACTCAGCAAGAAGAGGGCTGGAGCCCAGGGTCCCCTCCAGCTCCCTTCCCTTTCCCTGCTCACAAGCAATTGAAAACAAGGTGCTGGGGGGCTGGGACATCAGTGCTGAGGAAAGGCTGAGAGGGCTGGGGCTGGGAAAGAGCAGGCAGAGGGGGAGCTCAGCAATGCTGAGCAAGGGGGGGGGCAGGAGGATGGGGTCAGGCTCTTGGCAGTGGTGCCCAGGGACAGGGCAAGGGGTGACAGGCACAGACCTGACCATAAGAACCTCCTTCTAAACATGAGGAGGAGCTTCTTGAATCTGAGGGTGGCAGAGCACTGAACAGGCTGCCCAGAGAGGTGGTGGAGTCTCCATCTCTGGAGACATTCCAAACCCACCTGGATGTGCTCCTGGGTGACCTTCTCAGGCTGACTCTGCCCTGGCAGGGGGGTTGGACTGGATGCTCTCCAGAGGTCCCTTCCAAACCCACCCCCCATCCCCCCCATGATTCTGTGAGCCAGCATCACCCCCTCAGAAGGCCAAGGGAGCTGTGGGGGGGTTTCCCAGCCCACCCCCTGCCCCCAGGGCCCCCTGAGCAGCAGGATACTCACGGTGCTGTAGACAGCAGAGACGGTGGGCGTGAAGATTCGCTCCTCCAGGGGCTGCTGCACAGGGCCTCGGGGGATTCTGCAACACAGCACGTCAAGGAAAGCAGCCTGCCAGCAAGGGTGGGCCCCACACACAGCCAGGCAGCAGGACACCTCCCACACTCAGGCAGACACCCCAACACCCACCAGGTGCTCTCCATGCAGCCAGGTCCCTCAGGGTCCTCCACCCAAGGAGCAGAGCCTGGCTGGCAGCAGTCACCACGGGACAGAGCGAGAGGGACTGGCAGCAGAGCAGTCCCTGACCCAGCCACAAACCTTCTCCCTGTCACAGAGAATCCTTCACCCCTTATTTTTTAGGTTGATTAGACACCCCAACACCCACCAGGTGCTCACCATGCAGCCAGGTCCCTCAGGGTCCTCCACCCAAGGAGCAGAGCCTGGCTGGCAGCAGTCACCACGGGACAGAGCGAGAGGGACTGGCAGCAGAGCAGTCCCTGACCCAGGCACAAACCTCCTCCCTGTCACACAGAATCCCCCACCCCCTTTTTTTTGTTGTTTGGTTTTTAGAAAGCAAGGGGGGGGAAGCCCCAAGCCCTGGGCATTGAGTGAGACAAAGAGTGCTGATCAGCAGGGCACTGCTGACAAAGGCAGCTCCTGTCCTGCCAGCACCCAGCGGGCGCCTGAGAATTGTTTCCTTGTTTGCCTCGCTGCAGCCACTGACTCCTTCCCTCCTCCACCCACCAGGGCTGCCTCTCAAAGGGGCTGCCAGGGAGAGCTCCACTTTGCAGGATCTGCTGCAGGGCTGCCCACAGGCTAAGCTGCAGGGCTCCTCTGAAAACTGGAAAGGGTTGGGGGAAGGGGAAAGGGAAGAAGACTTCAAGTACTGAGGAGATGAGGCAGCATCTGGACTGGAGAGCTGCAGGTACCTCATGGAGTCATAGATGGCTCAGGCTGGAAGGGAACTCAGAGATCATCCACTGCAACCTCCCTGCCATGCCCAGGGACACCTCCCAACTAGACTCAGCTGCTCAAGGCCTCATTCAGCCTGGCCTTTAATTCTTCCAGGGAGGACAAAGCCACAGCCTCCCTGGGCAGCCTGTGACAGAGGCTCAGCAGCCTCACACTGAAGAACTTCTCCCTCAGCTCCAAACCCTTCCCCCTTGGCCTGGCTCAGACCCCCTCAGCAAAAGTCTCTCTGCAGCCTTCCTGCAGGATCCCTTCAGCTCCTGGCAGCAGCTCTGAGCTCCCCCTGGAGCCTTCTCCTCTGCAGGCTGCACAGCCCCAGCTCCCTCAGCCTGTGCTCACAGCAGAGCTGCTCCAGCCCTTGGAAGCAGAAAGCCCCTGGCTGAGCTAACAGCTTGTGGCCTTCTGGCCAACATATGCACATTCACCACCCACCCTCAGCCAAAGGCCCTGCTGAACTCACTGCAGGGTTTTCCACTGCAAGACACACTCAGCCTTCACCTTCCTGCTGCTTACAGTTTGCATGTCAGAGGCTCCTGGAGAAGCAGAACAGGCTGAGGGCTCCTGGCTGCCCAGGCACACACAGCCCTGGCTGCCAACCTGACAGCAACTGCTTCAAACCCCCCAAGTGCCAGGGAAACATCTCTGGGGTTTGATTCAATGAGGACATCAACACCCTCAGTTAAATTCTGACCCTAGGAGATTAGTCTGGGTCCTTCAAGAGTCACAGAAGCATCAAATCCCACTATGACAGGGGGTGGGAAGGGACCCCTGGAGCTCAGCCAGCCCAACCCCTGCTCCAGCAGGGCACCCACAGTACCCTGCCCAGGAGCCAGGGGGGTTGGAAGCTCTCCACACCAGGACACTCCACAACCTCTCTGGGCAGCCTGCTCCAGGCCTCAGCACCCTCACACCAAACAACTTTCTCCTCCTGGGTTCCAGTTTGTGCCCTCTGCCCCCTGGCCTGGCCCTGGGCACCACTGAGCAGAGCCTGGCCCCAGCCTCTTGCCCCCCACAGCTCCTTTAGCTCTTGCTGAGCATTGCTTAGCTCCCCCCTGGGGCTGCTCTTCTCCAGGCTCCTCAGCAGCTTTGGACCCCACTGGACTCTCTCCAGTAGCTCTCTGCCTGTCCCTGAACTGGGGAGCCCAGATCTGGCCCCAGGATTCCACTGGGGCAGACTGGAGGGGCAGATGAACCTGCTGGCCACGCTCTGCCCTTCACACTCCAGTCTGGTCTCCACAGGACACTACTGCCTGAGCCTTTGCAGGGCCCAACAGCACTGTGGCAGCACAGCCAAGACTCCAAGGTGATGCCAGCTCCCCAATCCCACCCTTCCCCTTCCCTTCCCCAGGCTGCAGCACAGCCTCTTCCTGTCGCAGCGTGAGCACTGCACTGCACTGCACTGCAGCACGCCGCAGCTGGATCCTCTCCTCCAGGAGCAGTGCTCAGGCACAGCACAGCCCAACTCAGGCAGCTTTCATCCCCAGCACCTCACTCAGGAGGTCAGCAGGCTGAGCAATTGGTCTGAAGCCTTGGTCCTCTGCTGGCTGTGTGCAGGCCAGGCAGGCTAAACCCTGCAGACAGGACTAGAGGCAGCCGAGGAGCTGCGGAGCTGCACCGCACCTCTGCTGGCAGCTGTGACACAGGACACCCACCCCAGCTCTGCACCCACCACAGCCACAGCAGGGGGCACTGCTGGCTCCCAGCATGGTGCTCACCCAGCCTGCACCTCCTGGGGCCTTTTTCAATCACAGAACTGCCCAGAGCAGAAAAGACCTTCAGGAGCCTCCATCCATCAGCCTGGCACTGAGCAGCCCGGCACTGAGCAGCCCGGCACTGAGCCCTGTCCCTCACACCACACCTCCAGCCATGGGGACTCCACCACCCCCCTGGGCAGCCTGGGTCGATGCCTAAGAAGCCTTCCTGGGAAGAAATTCTTCCCAACAGCCAACCTGAACTTCCCTTGGCACAACCTGAGGCCCTTTCCTCTCATTCCATCACTTAATACTCGGCAGGAGAGACCAACCCACAGCTGGCTCCAGCTGTGGCAATGCCAAGAGCCAGAAGGTCTCCCCTCAGCCTCCTTTTCTCCAGGCTCAACTAGCCCAGCCCTCTGCAGGGTCTCAGGCTCCTCTTCCCTTTGCAGCCTTTGCCATGGTTTGGTAAAAGAAGGGTCCTGAGAACCCAACCAGCTGCCAAACCCTGCCCTCCAGCAGCACACCAGGAAGAGCTGCCCCAGGCTGCAGCAGAGCCACTCCTGCCCTCCAGAGGTGCCCTGCCAGCGGTGCCACCCCCACCCTTCATCCTGAGCACCCTGCTTCACTCCTGAGCTTCAGCAAACACCAAGAGAAAGCCAGAGTTTGGGAGATGAGGATTAGAAACAAGACCACAAGCTCAGGGCTGCTCTGCAGGCTGCCACTGCAGCACCCTGCCCTGCCCTGCCCCCCACAGGCATCCTCTGGGGAGGGAAGGGGGAAGGGAGGCAGGGTTTGGAATCCCACCCAGCTGAGACTTCCAGCCTGACAACTGCAGCTTCCAAAGGGATCCTTCCTGAGTTGGGAAAAACTGCTTCAGCCTCCAGCAGGTTGGGATTTATTTTCTTCTTTTAGACCTTATATAAGGCAGGAGGAATTAATCTGCTTTGAGCAGGGCAACCTCCCTTTTGGCACCCAGCAGCAGCTGCCCAAAGGAAGGAGCAGCTCAGGTGGGCTTTCAGAGTTGGGGGCTGCTCCTCAAGCTCACAGCTGGGAGGTGATGAGTCCCAGCAGATGACAAAGAAGCCTTTGAAGGCCTTTTCCCCAAGGAGGTGAGGCTGACAGAGACAAAAATCCCTTCACTCCCAGGCAGCCTTCGTGAGCTGCAGTGCTTGGGGAAGGCCATTCCTGCCCACATCTAACTCCTGGCACCTCTGGAGTGATTCCCTGCAAAGAGCTGGGCTGGTGGAGGGGTCACCACTTCCCCACAAGCTCCCTGGAGCCTCCTTCAGCCCCCTGCTAGAAGTGGCTGCCCTCCTTCCCCTTCTACCTGCCAAAGGAGCCTGGCCTGGGCTAAGAGTTGCTGTGACTTCAGAAGTGTGCCAGGGCAATGGCAAAAGCTCATCAGCAGCCTCCTCCTAACGAGGCTCCCTCTCCTAGGAGAGTGATGGCACAGAAGACTCCACCACAGGATGTGAATGGGTCAGGGCAGGCAGGAAACTGCAACCATCCTCACCCTCACCAGCCACAGCCAACCACCCTCATCTTCCATAGCAAACCCACCTTCACCATCCACAGCAAACCATCCTCATCCTCCACAGCCAACCATCCTCCCCTTCCACAGCAAACCATCCTCATCCTCCACAGCCAACCATCCTCCCCTTCCACAGCAAACCATCCTCATCCTCCACAGCCAACCATCCTCCCCTTCCACAGCAAACCATCCTCATCCTCCACACCCAACCACCCTCATCTTCCACAGCCAACCATCTTCCACAGCAAACCACCTTCACCACCCACAGCCAACCATCCACACCCTCCACAGCCGACCATCCTCATCCTCTTTCACTGCAGAGGTGTCAGCAGCATCCAGAGCTGCCCAGCCCAAGCTGCCCTGCAAACCAGCCCAGTGCTGCCCCCCCAGTGCTGCAGAAGCCCAGGCTGGCCCTGTGGCAGCCCTTGGGGAGCCCCAGTGCAGAGACACGGAGGCCAGGCTGCCTGATTCCGGCAGCTCCTTCCTGTTACTATTCCGGCACGCCGGGATCCAATTCAGGAGGTTCCTCTGCCCTCCCTCCTCCTCGCCACCCACGTCACCCTCTTCAGCTGCACTGATTCAACTCTTTGTGCAGCCTTGCTCTGAAATGATCCAGGAGGGTGGGGAGTGGGGGGGGGGAGTGGCAAAGCCAAGCTAAGGCCGAAGCTCACCCGGTTGGCAGAGAGCCTCCCATCGCCGCGGGGACAGCGCCGAGGCCAACGCCGAGCCAGAGGGGCAGGAGCCAGGGGCAGCTCTTCAATCGCCTCCCAGCCAGCAGGTTGGGAAGGTGGAACTCAAGCTCTGCTCTCCACGCTCGTGTGGGGCTGAAGGACTCTCTGCAGCTCCCCCTCCTCCAGCGGCAGCTGGCCAGCAGGAGGGCAGCCAGCGGGGAGCGCTGACTCTGGCCTCTCCTCCTGGCTGCTGGGGCTCAGGAACTGAGGAAATAAAGGGATTTCAAAAGGCAGGGAAGAGAGCTCCTCCTGGCAGAGGCAAGGGGACTTCCACCTAGTCCCCATCTGGCTGCAGCAGGGATGGCAAGCTGGGGAATTTCAGGAGCTATTAAAGCCCTGGTGGGAGAAGGCAGGCAGAGACAGCAGCGGCTGGAGAGGAAACGCAATCTCGGTGGAGACCAGAGCTCTCCCCTGAAAGGAGGAGGGGATCTTTTAATCAGCTCTGTGACATCCCTAGAACAGGATTAAAAACCACCCAGAGCAGAGCTGCCTGGCTGCTGGGGTGCTGAGAAACACAGGGTTAAATGCAAGTCAGGAGCAATCCCTTGCAGCAAGCTCCCCCCTTGCACCACTGCCTGTGGCAAGCGTGCTCCAAAACCCAAACGCTGCAAGCTGCTGCTGGGTCCTCTCCCAGCCGTGGACACCCTGAGAGCAGGCAGCTAAATACAGCAAGAATTTGTACAGGCTCTGCTGCTCCCAAGACTGGGAGGGGAAAGGAACTCCACTATTCCATCTTCCCTCCAGCTGGATTCATTTCCCACCCAAACAGCGCTCCTCACCTAAGCTCATTCTCAGTAACCATCTTCCCCCCAGCACAGGCTGCTGGCCTCTGCTGGTGCTTCAGGTACCCAAGGGAGCACTGCTCAGAGGAATGCAGCACCTGCAGGTAGCCACGGGTGTGGTTTAGAGCAGCACCAGCCCAGAAGGCAGGCTTTTGGTGCCTTGCACAAGCCAGGGAGTGAGGCTCCCCCCTGCCACCCCCGGGGTTATGTAAGCCTGGCCCCGCGTGCTCCCACCCCAGCAAAGCCCTCCAGCACCAGGGCATAACCCTCCAGCGAGACCACAGAGGGGCAGGGAAGCCCAGCAGATTCCCCCACTTCTCTCAGCTGCCTGGTGCAAGGCATGCTTAAACCCCTCCAAGCAAGGAGCAATGATGGCAGAGAGCAGGCAGAGCAGGCAGAGCAGGCAGAGCAGCCTCCTCCTCCCCTGCAGCCTCTCCTCTCCCTAAGGCGCGACCGAAGCGCCGGCGAGCAGAAGCGCCTCGGTGAGCAGCCTCAGGCACCACCCCAGCCAGGGACAAGCTGCCCCAGGGCCAGCAGATTGCTGAAACCTCCCCAGCATCAGCCCAGCATCTCCCCAGCCTCTGCAGCTCTGCCACCCTGCAAAGCCTTCCGCTGGGCGTGCTCCACCCTACCTGGCAGCCGGCTCCGTCAGCGAGCCTCAGGCGCCAGCTCCGCTCCCTGCATCCTCCAGCAGCAGAGCCCTGGGCTGCAGCTGAGCCATCCGGGGATGAGTCCTCAGCTCCTGCCTGCCCCTTGCAAGCAGAGCTCTTGCAGTGCTGGTGCTCTTAAAGAGGCAGTGCCACGGGGGGCTCAGGGACAGCTGGGGGGGTTGCACCCAGGAGCATTCCCGCTGCTGAAATCCCTCTGCTGCTCCCCGGGCAGCGGAGCGGAGCTGGGAGGCAGCACCACGCTCCTCTTGGCTGCCACAGCACACACAAACCAGGGCAGGCTTAGCAAATAAAGCAGAAGGGGGAAAGCTGAACTCACCTACAGCTGGCTGTGCTCCAGAAAGCTGCATTGCACTGCAGGGAGAGCTGGGGAAGTGCAGATGCTCCCTGTGGAACAGGAATCCAACCCCAGCCCAGGCTCCTCAGGAGGGGATTCTGGAGCCTGCTGCCCTCAGCTTTCTGCTCACCGCCCCAAGAGGCAGCGACACCCAGCCCTGAATTTAGCCAGAGCATCAGGAATCCATTTCTCCTTCTCAGTCCATTTGCCTTTCCAGAATTCCAGGGCAGGAATGCTGCTCCAACCAGCTGCAGCCTTGCAGAGGAACAAAAGCGAGCCCAAAGTGCACCAAGTGCCACATCACGTGGGGAAGAAAGAAGCAGCTCACAGCAAGCCAAGACCACCTGCTCTCCGCAAGCTGAGATCCTCACTCCAGCCAAACAAAATCCATCCAGAGTGGGGGGATTAATGGAACAAAGCAAACAAACCCCAGCTTAGGCAAAACCAGGATGAGGGCTGCCCAAGCCCCCACAGCTCGATCCCCCTGGGAGGAGGCAGAACCAGCCCTCAGTTCCAGAGCTGAGGCTGGGTCCCCTGGTGTCCCTGCCACCTCACACCCCCCACTGCCAAGCACCTCCTGCTAATAAGAGAGGAGAGAGAAAGGAACAGCACCAAAATCAAAGGCAACAGAACTCAAGGGCTGTGGAAAGTGTCTCAAAGCTGAAGAAGAAGCCAATGAAAGCCCAGGCTACTGCTCAGCCCTCTCTGACCCCTCACTGCCCCAGCCCCAGCAGGCTGCCAGACACCCAACACCTTCCACCCTTTGCAGAAGTACCAAATCCCACCACGACTCGGGGTGGGAAGGGACCTCTGCAGCTCAGCCAGCCCAAGCCCTGCTCCAGCAGGGCACCCACAGCACCCTGCCCAGCAGCACAAGGCCCAGGGGGGGTTGGGAGCTCTCCACACCAGGACACTCCACAACATCTCTGGGCAGCCTGCTCCAGGCCTCAGCACCCTCACACCAAACAACTTTCTCCTCCTGCTCAGGTGCAGGTTCCAGTTGGTGCCCAGTGCCCCTTGGCCTGGCCCTGGGCATCACTGAGCAGAGCCTGGCCCCAGCCTCTTGCCCCCCACAGCTCCTTTAGCTCTTGCTGAGCATTGCTCAGCTCCCCTCTGGGGCTGCTCTTCTGCAGGCTCTCAGCCCCAGGGCTCTCAGCCTTTGCTGCTCCCAGAGCTGCTCCAGGCCCCCCAGCAGCTTCAGAGCCTCCCCTGGACTCTCTCCAGCATCTCCCTGTCTCTCCTGAGCTAGGAAACCCAGAACTGGATCCAGGACTCCAGCTGTGGCCTCCCTGGGACAGACCAGAAGGGGAGGGGAACCTCCCTTGGCCTGCTGGCCACACTCCTCTTCACGTACCCAGGACACCATTGGCTTTCTTGGCCATGAGGGCACAATCCTGGCTCATGAGCAACTTGTCCCCCAGCACTCCCAGGTCCCTCTACATGGAGCTGGTTTCCAGCAGGTCAGCCCTCAGCTGCACTGCTGCAGGGGGTTGCTCATGCCCAGGACCAGGATCCTTCACTTGTCCTTGTTAAGCTTCCTGAGGCTCCTCTGCCCACCTCTGCAGCCTGTCCAGGCCTGGCTGAATGGACTAGCAGCCACTCCTCCCAGTTCTGGACCATCTGAGGGTCCCCTCTGCCCCTTTGTCCAGGGCACTGATGATGTTGAGCAAGCCTGCCCCCAGTCCTGATCCCTGGGGAACACCAGCAGCTGCAGGCTTCCAGCTACACTCTGCCCCAGGGCTGACAACCAAACCCACCTCTGCACCAAGCCTTGCAGGGATCTCACCTGGGGTGGGCTGGGGCTGGGGTCGCTTTCTCTGGGGCTGTTTTGTTAGCAGATTCCTGCTGCTGGGACCCCCAGGAGGGAGCTGCTCCTCTGCCCTGAGAGGTCATTCCCCTGGGGTTGTTTTTGCTCTCTGAGCTGGCTGCAACTGGCCTTGTGCAACGTGCTGGGATGTCAAAACAAAGCCTGATTCAGAGCCCTGACTGGACCACAGGTCAGAGCCCAGGGGGGGCTGCTGGCTTCGGTGTTTAGTGTGATTAGAGCAGGAAAACATCAATCCAGCTCGGTGCTGGCACTCACACATCTGATCTGAGTTCAGAGCTGCAGGTGAGGAACTGCTCAGCAGACCCTGCCAGCTCCACAGCACCACATAGCTGGGACATCAAGGACAGACCCTGCCAGCTCCACAGCACCACTTAGCTGGGACACAGCACCTCTCCTATGAGGACAGACTGAAGGAGTTGGGGCTGTTCAGTCTGGAGAAGAGAAGGCTCTGAGGTGACCTCATTGTGGCCTTCCAGGATCTGAAGGGGGCCTACAGGAAGGCTGGGGAGGGACTGCTCAGGATCTCAGGCAGTGCTAGGACTAGGGGGAATGGAATGAAGCTGGAGCTGGGGAGATTGAGGCTGGAGGGGAGGAGGAAGTTCTTCCCCATGAGAGTGGTGAAGCCCTGGACTGGGTTGTCCAGGGAGGTGGTTGAGGCCCCAGCCCTGGAGGTGTTTGCAGCCAGGCTGGCTGAGGCTGTGGCCAGGCTGATCTAGTGTGGGGTGTCCCTGCCCATGGCAGGGGGGTTGGAACTAGATGATCCTTGTGGTCCCTTCCAACCCTGACTGATACTATGAGACTATGACATTAAGGACAGACCCTGCCAGCTCCACACCCCCACTTAGCTGGGACATCAAGGACAGACTCTGCCAGCTTCACCTCACCATTAAGGACATTAAGGACAGACCCTGCCAGCTCACAGCACCATTAAGGACATCAAGGACAGACCCTGCCAGCTTCACCTCACCATTAAGGACATTAAGGACATCCTTCTGGCCAGGCAACTACTTTAAAGAGAAGGCAACAGAACAAAAGGTGTTTGGGAAGTAGCAAACCTGGGGGCTCTGGTTTCAAAGTCCCAAGCTATGTCAGCAGGAGGAGAGGCTGAGGGAGCTGGGAGCTCCTCCACAGACCCTTGACTGGAGATGGACAGTGACCACCACATGCAATAGAACCCAAGTGGTGCTGAAGAGCTGCCCTGGGGCCAGGAGGCCAAGAAGGCCACCGGCACCCAGGCCTGGATCAGCAAGGGACTGTGGCCCTGGACTGGGCAGCCTGCTGTCTGCCAGCTCTCCCAGGTCCTTCTGCACAGGGCTGCTCTCCAGCACAGCCATCTCTCCCATTCCAGGGCCTGGAGCACCTCCCAGGAGGACAGGCTGAGAGCCCTGGGGCTGTTGAGCCTGGAGAAGACAAGGCTGAAAGGAGACCTTGCAGGCTAGAAGCACCTGAAGGGTGGCTCTCAGGGGGATGCAGCCAGGCTCTCTGCAGTGATACTCAGGGACAGGACAAGGGGCAGCGGACAGAAACTCCACCACAGGGAATTCCACCTCACCATGAAGAGAAACTTCTTTACTGTGAGGGTGCTGGAGGCCTGGAGCAGGCTGCCCAGGGGCTGTGGAGTGGCCTTCTCAGGAGAGTTTCAAGACCCATCTGGATGCACTGCTGTGTGGCCTGCCCTAGGTGGAAGTGCTTGGCAGGGGCATTGCACACAATGGTCTCAGAGCTCCCTTCCAACCCCTAGCACTCTGTGAGTCTCCCACCTCCCATCTGGCTCATCACCAGTGATTATAAAACCAGAGCAGGCCTTTGGCCCCTGAGTGCTGCAGCCCAGCCCCCTGGGGGTGTAACACACTTGGCTGCCCAGCACCAGCAGCTCCTCTCAGCCTTGGCTAACATCTCCCAGCCAGGCCAACTGGGAGCACCAAAGCAAAGCTGGGGGGGAGAGGGGAAGATAACAACAGAACACAGCCCTCCCCCACCACCACCCCTTGCTGCCAATGAATTGTGTTTCCACAGCCCACCCATCCCATAATGCTTGCAAATAAATTCAGCAGGGGCTGCAGGCAGCTGCACCAGCTACACCTGCAGACAAGCACCTCATTACCCAGAGCTCATTACTCCCAGGCTCAGCTTTGCATCTCTAAATGAGAAGGAGCTGGAGCCAGCTCAGCAGCAAGGGCCTCCCCCTGCTGCCCCTCCCTCAGCCCAGGAGCCAGCAGCTGGCAGCCCCTGGCCCCACCACACTGCAACCCCCAGCAACTCTCTGCCCCTCAGATGGGGTTCTGAGGGCAGCCAAATTTGAGTACTTCAGCTCCATCTGATTCACAGATGGATGGAATGGGCTGGGTTGGAAGGGAGCTCAAAGCTCAGCCAGTGCCAGCCCCCTGCCAGGGGCAGGGACACCTCCCCCCAGCCCAGGCTGCCCAAGGCCTCATCCAGCCTGGCCTGAACACCTCCAGGCAGGGCACAGCCACAGCCTCCCTGGGCAGCCTGTGCCAGAGTCTCCCCAGCCTCACTCTCAACAATTTCTCCTCCTCTCCAGTCTCAGTCTCCTCTCTCCCAGCTCAAAGCCATTGTCCTCATCCTGGCACTCCCAGCCCTTGTCCAAAGTCCCTCCCCAGATCTCCTGGAGCCCTTGGGGTCCTGGAAGGCTGCTCTGAGGCCTCCCTGGAGCCTTCTCTTCTCCAGGCTGCACAGCCCCAACTCTCCCAGCCTGTCCCCACAGGGGAGGCTCTCAGCCCTCTGATCATCCCCATGGCCTCCTCTGGAGCCTCTCCAGCAGCTCCAGGTCCTTCTTGTGCTGGGGGCCCCAGAGCTGGAGGCAGTGCTGCAGGTGGGGGCTGAGCAGAGCAGAGGGGCAGAATCCCCTCCCTGTGCTGCTGCTCTCCCTGCTCTGGCTGCAGCTCAGCACTCAGCTGCCTCTGGGCTGCCAGGGACCAGTGCTGCCTCCTGGGGAGTTTGTGACCACCTGACACCCCCAAACCTTTCTCCTCCAGGCTGCTCTCAGCTGCCACCCCAGCAGCAAGGCACATCAGCTATTTTCAGCTCAAATCTGGAAAGGTTGTTTGAGGTGGAAGAAAGCTATGTCTGACCCTTGCTAATCCTGCTGGGCTTTTCCTGCCAGCATGGTGCCTGGGGGGGGATGGCTCTGGGAGCCACAGGCCTGAGGACTGCTGTGACTGGGAGCTTTGTCCTGGCTGTGTTTTGAGCCACAGCACCTCCAAGACGTGGCTTTTCCACACACAGCCTCAGCAAGTTTAACTCCAGGCCCAGAGCAAGCTGCAGACAGCTCAGGTCCTGTCTGTGCCAGCTCAGGTACCAGCAGTGTGCCAGGAGAGCCTCTCTGCCTCAGCTGGAGAGCTCATGGAGTGGTTCTGGGTGGGAAAGACCTTTCAGCCCAGGCAGTCCAAGCATTCTCTAACCCAAAGGTTTGGGCTGAACCATAGCCCTCAGCACCACATCGGTGCAGCTTCTCAGCCCCTCCAGGCAGAGGGACTCCAGGCCTCTCAGCAGCTGCCTTGGGTTAGCAGCACAAAGCACCAAGCACTGCAGGCTCCCCAAAGCCCTGCTTTGCTCCTGAAGCCTGTGGGCAGAGATGCTGAGGGGCCTGGAACACCTCTGTGACGCTGCAAGCCTGAGAACTGAGGCTGGGTAGGCTGGAGAAGAGCAGCCTGAGAGGGGCATCTCAGCAGTGCTGAGCAAGACTTCAGGGGTGGGGGGCAGGAGGATGGGGCCAGGCTCTTAGTGGTGCCCAGGGACAGGGCAAGGGGTAAGGGGCACAGACCTGACCACTGGAAGTTTCATCTAAACATGAGGAGGAACTTGTTGGATTCAAGGGTGGCAGAGCCCTGGAGCAGGCTGCCCAGAGAGGTGGTGGAGCCTCCATCTCCATGCTACACCCAGCTGGATGTGCTCCTGGGTGACCCTGCCTTGGCAGGGGGGTGGGACTGGATGATTTCCAGAGGACCCTCCCAGCCTCTAAGGTTCTGTGATTGACTCTTCCAAGAGATGCAGAAGTCAACAGATTTCATCAGCCCCTTGCAGCTGGGAGCCATGGTGCTGCCTCTCCAGGGAGGCAACAGCATCCTGGGGCATATGCTGGTGGGGCCTCACAATCCCTTTTCACTGAGGAGGGTTTGTTAAGTCCATGCTTAATGAAACCTCCCACTCCAGCACACCAAAGAGGCTCTGCCCAGCAGCCTCAAACAGCCCCAAGAGCCCTCAGTGGCCCTGCCCTGCTCAGCCACCACCCCCACTGCTCACAGGGATTTCTCCTGGTCCTCCAGCCACAGCCCCACTGAGGCACCTTGTAAAGAGCCCAGACTATTGACATGGGGGGACAAGACCCAAGAGGGTGAGCCTTGGTGCCCAGCACTGAGCCAGGCTGAGCTCTGGAGGCTCTGCTCTAAGGTACAGAGGACCAACATGGGCCAGATGAAGCCTGCACTCCAAAACCCACCTCAGAAACCAGCAGCAGGGATGTGCTGTGCCAGCCCCAGCACATCCTGCCAGCTCTGAACTGCTGAGAGACAAGAACCAAGCCCACAAGTGCCAGGCAGGGAGATGCCAGGGAGCTGGGCCCAAGCCAGGCCATGCTGGGCTGAGGGCTCTTCATTCAGGCCTCCTCTGCTGGGGCTCTGCTGCTCTCATCAATCACTCAGCTTCCCTTTGCCTTCTGCCCCAGAAGAGAGGGTGAGGCTTGCAAGGCTTTGGGTGGTGCTGCTCTTTGTGCTCTGGGGATCTGCTGCTCTGGATTTATCAGCCTGTGCCTAAGCCCAAAGCAGCACAGAACCACAGAACTGTCAGGGACAGAAAGGACCTCAAAGATCATCCAGCTCCAGCCCCCTGCCATGAGCAGGGACCCCTCACACAGCCTCCCTGGGCTACCTGTGCCAGAGTCTCCTTACCCTCACTTGAAAGACTTTCTTCCTCATCTCCACTCTCAGTCTCCCCTCTCCCAGCTCAAAGAATCACAGAGCCACAGAACTGGCAGGGCTGGAAGGGACCTCAGGGCTCAGCCAGTCCCAACCCTCTGCCATGGGCAGGGACACCTCACACCACAGCAGGTTGCTCACAGCCACATCCAGCCTGGCTGCAAACACCTCCAGGGATGGGGACTCCACCACCTCCCTGGGTAGCCTGTGCCAGCCCAGCCAGCAGCCCAGCACCACCACAGCTCAAACATGACCTCCAGGGATGGGGACTCCACCACCTCCCTGCCTGAGGGCACTGGGCTCCCTCTGCCTCTGCCACCTGCACTGGGGCAGCTTTCATGGCATCCCTGCCCCAGCCCAGCTGCTCCAGCCCCAGGCCCCTGCCAGCTCCCTGCTGGAAGCAGAGAGATCACAAGGCTGTGCCCAGCTCAGCACTGACTCAACACACAGCTATTTTTTTTCAGTGGATTCCATGAGCTGCTTTAACTCACCCAAGGCTCACATGATGGTGACAGCCCAGGCAAGGCAGCCAGCACCAAGACACAGCCCAGTGACAGCAGATCCACCCTCTCAGCTGCAGCTCATGGCTCCATCCCCTTCACCCTGATGTGAAGCTACAGCCAGCAGAGCACCCAAGACCCCCAGAATTCACCACAGCTCCACAGATTGCACTGGGTTGGAAGTGACCTCCAAAGGGCATCTTGTGCAACCCCCTGCAGGCAGCAGGGACACAGCCAGGCTGAGCTTGGATGACTCCAGGGCTGGAGCCTCCACCACCTCCCTGGGCAGCCTGTGCCAGTGCCTCCCCAGCCTCCCTGTGCAGAACTCCCTCCTGATCTCCAACCTAACTCTGCCCTGCTCCAGTTCCAAACCACTGCCCCACAGCCCCTCCTGCACAGCCCCTCCTGCACAGCCCCTCCCCAGCCTGCCTGTGGGTCCCCTTCAGCTCCTGTCAGGTTCTAAGAACACTGAGGCAGAGCTGGGCATCATTCCCAGCTGAGGCAGAATCCTCTGCCTTGCTCAGTGGCTCTTCCTCTCTTGTGTTGGAGTAGAGGAGCTGGGCATGGCAGAGCTCAGCTGAGCACACACCAAGCTCTCCCTCACCCTGTTTCCACACCTCTGCCAGCCTGCTGCAGGCCCTGCCAGAGCCATGCATAAGGGCCCAGAGGATCCAAAATGAGTTCTGGAAGCTATGAGACAGGAAGGCAGCAAAGCAATGGCTGTGTTCACACCAGCTGAAGGAGTTCTGGGATCCCCCAAGACTGTTTTTCTCCTTCAGGAGGGAGAGCAGAGAGGTGAATCTGAAGGGCAAGCCTAAAGAACAAGCTCTGCTGGCCCTGGGGCTGTGCCATGCCAAGTGGGGAACTGCAAGTGAGAAGGAGGTTGAGGGGAGACCTTCTGGCTCCCTGAAAGGAGCTTGGAGCCAGGTTGGGGGTTGGGCTCTTCTCCCAAGGGCCAAGTGACAGGACAAGAGGAAACAGCCTCAAGCTGCCCCAGGGGAGGTTTAGGTTGGACATGAGGGCTGTCAAGGCCTGGCCCAGGCTGCCCAGTCCCCATCCCTGGGGAGGATGTGGTGCTGAGGGCCATGGTTTAGTGGTGCCCTGGCAGTGCTGTGTCAAAGGTTGGACTCAGTGACCTCAAAGGTCTCCCCCAACCAGGACTCCGTGGCTCTGGGTTTCCCACCTGGCTCCCAGGTGTGTTTGGAGGCTGCACAGCAACACTGCAGGACCTGAGCAGCAGCCAAGGTTGCTCCCAGGTCAAGCTGCACTTCCACACTCTGCAGAGCTGCAGGGGGCCCTGCTGAGGAATCCTACACCATCCACCTTCTGTGTTAGGGCTGAGGCTGCTCTGGGAAAGGAGGCCACCAGGACTGGGGCAGGGAGTGAGAGCAGACCACAGAGAGGGTTCAGGTGGGGGCCCCCTGCCCCAGTCAGAGCCACACTTCTCTTGCTGCAGCCCAGGCTCTGCTTGGCTCTCTGGGCTGCAAGTGCTCCCTGCTGGCTCCTGTTGAGCTTCTCCTCCCCCAGCACCCCCAAGGCCTTTTCCCCAGGGCTGCTCTCCAGCCAGTCCCTGCCCAGCCTATAGCAGTGCTTGGGATTGCCCTGCCCCAGCTGCAGGACCTACATCCTACAGTGCTGATGGGCAGTGCCCAGCAAAGCTGCTTGGGTACAGCAGGATGAGTCCTGCAGGAGCTTCTTCCTCAGAGCCACAGGAACCAGGCAGAGCTCCCTGGTTGGTGCAAGCAGAGGAACCAGTTAGGGGCATTTGTCCTCACAACAGCCTTTGTGCCAGCCACCAGAAAGCTTCTCCTATCCCTCTACCCTGCCCCAGGAGGCCACCTCTGGAGTCCTGGGTCCAGTTCTGGGCTCCCTAGTTCCAGGACAGGGAAATGCTGAAGAGAGACCAGTGGAAGCTGGGAAGCTGCTGAGGGACCTGGAGCAGCTCTGGGGGCAGCAAAGGCTGAGAGCCCTGGGGCTGAGAGCCTGCAGAAGAGCAGCCCCAGAGGGCAGCTGAGCAATGCTCAGCAAGAGCTAAAGGAGCTGTGGGGGGCAAGAGGCTGGGGCCAGGCTCTGCTCAGTGGTGCCCAGGGCCAGGCCAAGGGGCACTGGGCACAAACTGAGCCCAGGAGGTTGGAGCTGAGCAGGAGGAGAAAGTTGTTTGGTGTGAGGGTGCTGAGGCCTGGAGCAGGCTGCCCAGAGAGGTTGTGGAGTGTCCTGGTGTGGAGAGCATCCAACCCCCCCTGGGCCTTGTGCTGCTGGGCAGGGTGCTGTGGGTGCCCTGCTGGAGCAGGGGGGGTTGGACTGGCTGAGCTCCAGAGGTCTCTTCCCACCCCCCCGACTGGAACTCTCTGATTCAGACCATCATTATGAAGCTCCCCAGTGGGGACTCTCTTTCACAGGGAGCTGTTACAGCCTGTTTAGCTCAGGAGCAGTTAAAGCCTCCCCACACTACACAGCAGCAACACAGGGATGGAGGTTTTTAAGCTGATTTAACTCAAAGCCATTTGTCATGGGTGCATGAAGCACTGTGTGTGGCTTTCCAGCAGCTCCCACAGCCCTCCCTGCACCAAGAGCTCATTCCCTGACCTTCCATAACAGCTCAGCTGAGAAGGATCCCACCCTTCCCCTTCCTCCCTCCTTCCCTTGCTCTAAGGCCCTCTCTCCTTTCACAGCAAATGAAACTATCACAGCACACTGAGACTTCTCCTGGCAAAGAGAATCACCTGATGGCAGCAGAAGGGGGAGGTGTCACCACCACCGACCCACCTGAGAGGCTTCAACACAAGGCAGGAGCTCCTGAGGGCAGCCCCTGCCTGCCCAGCCCAAACACAGCCTGGCTGGGCTGAGCTGCTCCCAGCCAGCAAGCAGCAGGAGGCAAACTCACCCCAGGGGCAGCTGTGCTGCCGGCCAGCCCCGGGCCGGTTGGGGATCCCCTGCACCACGGCAGCAGGGAACAGCTGGGGCTGGAACAGACTTTGAAGCTCACCCAGCACGACTGCTCCTCAGCTCTGCCAGAGCTGGGGCTAAGCCACGGCCCTCAGCCCCACAGCCCAACTGCTCCTCAGCTCTGCCAGAGCTGGGGCTAAGCCATGGCCCTCAGCCCCACAGCCCAACTGCTCCTCAGCTCTGCCAGAGCTGGGGCTAAGCCATGGCCCTCAGCCCCACAGCCTAACTGCTCCTCAGCTCTGCCAGAGCTGGGGCTAAGCCACAGCCCTCAGCCCCACAGCCCTCAGCCCCGCAGCCCTCAGCAGCTCAGCCCCGCAGCTCAGCACCGCAGCCCTCAGCCCCACAGCCCTCAGCAGCTCAGCCCCACAGCCTTCAGCACCGCAGCTCAGCCCCACAGCCCTCAGCCCCGCAGCCCTCAGCCCCACGGCCCTCAGCAGCACAGCCCCACAGCCCCGCAGCCCTCAGCCGCGCAGCCCTCAGCCCCACGGCCCTCAGCAGCACAGCCCCACAGCCCCGCAGCCCTCAGCCCCGCAGCCCTCAGCCCCGCAGCCCTCAGCCGCGCAGCCCTCAGCCGCACAGCCCTCAGCCCCGCAGCCCTCAGCCCCGCAGCCCTCAGCCGCACAGCCCTCAGCCCCGCAGCCCTCAGCCGCACAGCCCTCAGCCCCGCAGCCCTCAGCCCCGCAGCCTCAGCCGCACAGCCCTCAGCCCCGCAGCCTCAGCCCCGCAGCCCTCAGCCCTCAGCCCTCAGCCGCGCAGCCCTCAGCCCCACAGCCCTCAGCCGCACAGCCCTCAGCCGCGCAGCCCTCAGCCGCGCAGCCCTCAGCAGCACAGCCCTCAGCCCCGCAGCCCTCAGCCCCGCAGCCCTCAGCCGCACAGCCCTCAGCCCCGCAGCCCTCAGCCGCACAGCCCTCAGCCCCGCAGCCCTCAGCCCCGCAGCCTCAGCCGCACAGCCCTCAGCCCCGCAGCCTCAGCCCCGCAGCCCTCAGCCGCACAGCCCTCAGCCCCGCAGCCCTCAGCCCCGCAGCCCTCAGCCGCACAGCCCTCAGCCCCGCAGCCCTCAGCCCCGCAGCCCTCAGCCCCGCGGCCCTCAGCCGCGCAGCCCTCAGCCCCACGGCCCTCAGCCGCGCAGCCCCACAGCCCCGCGGCCCTCAGCCCCGCAGCCCTCAGCCGCGCAGCCCTCAGCCGCGCAGCCCTCAGCAGCACAGCCCTCAGCCCCGCAGCCCTCAGCCCCGCAGCCCTCAGCCGCACAGCCCTCAGCCCCGCAGCCCTCAGCCGCACAGCCCTCAGCCCCGCAGCCCTCAGCCCCGCAGCCCTCAGCCGCACAGCCCTCAGCCCCGCAGCCCTCAGCCCCGCAGCCCTCAGCCGCACAGCCCTCAGCCCCGCAGCCCTCAGCCCCGCAGCCCTCAGCCGCACAGCCCTCAGCCCCGCAGCCCTCAGCCCCGCAGCCCTCAGCCGCACAGCCCTCAGCCCCGCAGCCCTCAGCCCCGCAGCCCTCAGCCCCGCAGCCCTCAGCAGCGCAGCCCTCAGCCGCACAGCCCTCAGCCCCACAGCCCTCAGCCGCACAGCCCTCAGCCCCGCAGCCCTCAGCAGCACAGCCCTCAGCCGCACAGCCCTCAGCCCCGCAGCCCTCAGCCCCGCAGCCCCGCAGCCCTCAGCCCCGCAGCCCTCAGCCGCACAGCCCTCAGCCCCACAGCCCTCAGCAGCGCAGCCCTCAGCCGCACAGCCCTCAGCCCCGCAGCCCTCAGCCGCACAGCCCTCAGCCCCGCAGCCCCTCAGCCCCGCAGCCCTCAGCCGCACAGCCTCAGCCCCGCAGCCCTCAGCCCCGCAGCCTCAGCCCCCGCGGCCCTCAGCAGCGCAGCCTCAGCCCCACGGCCCTCAGCCGCGCAGCCCCACAGCCCCGCGGCCCTCAGCCCCGCAGCCCTCAGCCGCGCAGCCCTCAGCCGCGCAGCCCTCAGCAGCACAGCCTCAGCCCCGCAGCCTCAGCCCCGCAGCCTCAGCCCCGCAGCCTCAGCCGCACAGCCCTCAGCCCCGCAGCCCTCAGCCCCGCAGCCCTCAGCCCCGCAGCCCTCAGCAGCACAGCCCTCAGCCGCGCAGCCCTCAGCCGCGCAGCCCTCAGCAGCACAGCCCTCAGCCCCGCAGCCCTCAGCCGCACAGCCCTCAGCCCCGCAGCCCTCAGCCCCGCAGCCCTCAGCCGCACAGCCTCAGCCCCGCAGCCTCAGCCCCGCAGCCCTCAGCCGCACAGCCCTCAGCCGCACAGCCCTCAGCCCCACAGCCCTCAGCCGCACAGCCCTCAGCCCCGCAGCCCTCAGCAGCACAGCCCTCAGCCCCGCAGCCCTCAGCCCCGCAGCCCTCAGCCCCGCAGCCTCAGCCCCGCAGCCCCGCAGCCTCAGCCCCGCAGCCCCGCAGCCCTCAGCCCCGCAGCCTCAGCCGCACAGCCTCAGCCCCACAGCCCTCAGCAGTGCAGCCCTCAGCCGCACAGCCCTCAGCCCCACAGCCCTCAGCAGCGCAGCCCTCAGCCGCGCAGCCCTCAGCCCCACAGCCCTCAGCAGCGCAGCCCTCAGCAGCGCAGCCCTCAGCCCCGCAGCCCTCAGCCCCACAGCCCTCAGCAGCGCAGCCCTCAGCCCCGCAGCCCTCAGCCCCGCAGCCCTCAGCCCCACAGCCCTCAGCAGCACAGCCCTCAGCAGCGCAGCCCTCAGCCCCGCAGCCGTCAGCCCCGCAGCCCTCAGCCCCACAGCCCTCAGCAGCACAGCCCTCAGCAGCGCAGCCCTCAGCCCCGCAGCCCTCAGCCCCGCAGCCCTCAGCAGCACAGCCCTCAGCAGCACAGCCCTCAGCCCCGCAGCCCTCAGCCGCACAGCCCTCAGCAGCACAGCCCTCAGCAGCGCAGCCCTCAGCCCCGCAGCCCTCAGCCCCGCAGCCCTCAGCAGCACAGCCCTCAGCAGCGCAGCCCTCAGCCGCACAGCCCTCAGCAGCACAGCCCTCAGCAGCGCAGCCCTCAGCCGCGCAGCCCTCAGCAGCACAGCCCTCAGCAGCGCAGCCCTCAGCCCCGCAGCCCTCAGCAGCACAGCCCTCAGCCCCGCAGCCCTCAGCAGCGCAGCCCTCAGCCCCACAGCCCTCAGCAGCGCAGCCCTCAGCCCCGCAGCCCTCAGCAGCACAGCCCTCAGCAGCGCAGCCCTCAGCCCCGCAGCCCTCAGCCCCGCAGCCCTCAGCCCCACAGCCCTCAGCAGCACAGCCCTCAGCAGCGCAGCCCTCAGCCCCGCAGCCCTCAGCAGCACAGCCCTCAGCAGCACAGCCCTCAGCAGCACAGCCCTCAGCAGCGCAGCCCTCAGCCCCGCAGCCCTCAGCAGCACAGCCCTCAGCAGCACAGCCCTCAGCAGCACAGCCCTCAGCAGCGCAGCCCTCAGCCCCGCAGCCCTCAGCAGCACAGCCCTCAGCAGCACAGCCCTCAGCAGCGCAGCCCTCAGCAGCACAGCCCTCAGCAGCGCAGCCCTCAGCCCCGCAGCCCTCAGCAGCACAGCCCTCAGCAGCACAGCCCTCAGCAGCACAGCCCTCAGCAGCACAGCCCTCAGCAGCGCAGCCCTCAGCAGCACAGCCCTCAGCAGCACAGCCCTCAGCAGCACAGCCCTCAGCCCCGCAGCCCTCAGCCCCGCAGCCCTCAGCCCCACAGCCCTCAGCCCCGCAGCCCTCAGCAGCGCAGCCCTGCCGCCTGGAGACAGCTCCAGGGTGGGGACTCAGCCACCTCCCTGGGCAGCCTGGGCCAGGGCTTGAGAGCCCTTTCAGCGAAGAAGTTTCTTCTCATGCCTAGCCTGACCCCTGGGGCAACTTGAGGTCGTTTCCTCTTGTCTTGTCTCTTCTTACTAGGGGGAAGATGGTAAGCTGAACATGAGCCAGCAGTGTGCCCAGGGGACCAAGAAGGCCAAGGGCATCCTGGCCTGCAGCAGGAACACTGTGGCCAGCAGGAGCAGGGAAGTCCTTGTGCCCTGTGCTCAGCACTGCTCAGGCCACACCTGGAGTCCTGTGTCCAGTTCTGGGCTCCTCAGTTTCAGAAGGACATTGAGAGACTTGAAGGTGTCCAGAGAAGGGCAACAAAGCTGGGGAGGGGTCTGGAGCACAGCCCTGGGAGGAGAGGCTGAGGGAGCTGGGGTTGCTTAGCCTGGAGAAGAGGTGGCTCAGGGGAGACCTTCTTGCTCTCTCCAACTCCCTGAAGGGAGGCTGGAGCCAGCTGGGGATTGGTCTCTTCTCCCAGGCAGGCACCCAGCCCCAGAACAAGAGGACACAGTCTCAAGCTGCACCAGGGGAGGTTTAGGCTGGAGGTGAGGAAGAAATCCTTCATAAAGAGAGAGATTTGCCACTGGGATGTGCTGCCCAGGGAGGTGGTGGAGTCCCCATCCCTGGAGGTGTTCAGGAGGAGACTTGATAGGCTGCTTGGTTGCATGGTTTAGTTGATTAGGTGGTGTTGGATTGGTTGATAGGTTGGACATGATGATCTTGAAGGTCTCTTCCAACCTCATTTATTCTTCTATTCTATTCTATTCTATTCTATTCTATTCTATTCTATTCTATTCTATTCTATTCTGCCACGCCTCACCTGGCTCCAGCCTCCTTTCAGGGCCTGCATAGGCAGCTCTCCCCCCAGCCTCCTTTTCTCCATCAATCAACTCTTCTCATTCCTTACAGGCTGTAACAGTAACGGCCACTCGGAGCCCCAGGAGCAGCCACTTGGAGCCCCAGGAGCAGCCACTTGGAGCCCCAGGAGCAGCCACTTGGAGCCCCAGGAGCAGCTACTTGGAGCCCCAGGAGCAGCCACTTGGAGCCCACTTGGAGGAGCAGCTACTTGGAGCCCCAGGAGCAGCTACTTGGGAGCCCCAGGAGCAGCTACTTGGAGCCCCAGGAGCAGCCACTTGGAGCCCCAGGAGCAGCCACTTGGAGCCCCAGGAGCAGCCACTTGGAGCCCCAGAAGCAGCTACTTGGAGCCCCAGGAGCAGCCACTTGGAGCCCCAGGAGCAACCACTTGGAGCCCCAGGAGCAGCCACTTGGAGCCCCAGGAGCAGCACTTGGAGCCCCAGGAGCAGCCACTTGAAGCAGCCCCCCAGGAGCAGCCACTTGAGCAGCCACTTGAGCCCCAGGAGCAGCCACTTGGAGCCCCAGGAGCAGCCACTTGGAGCCCCAGGCAGCCACTTGGAGCCCCAGGAGCAGCCACTTGGAGCCCCAGGCAGCCACTTGGAGCCCCAGGAGCAGCCAGCAGGAGCAGCCACTTGGAGCCCCAGGAGCAGCCACTTGGAGCCCCAGGAGCAGCTACTTGGAGCCCCAGGAGCAGCTACTTGGAGCCCCAGGAGCAGCCACTTGGAGCCCCAGGAGCAGCCACTTGGAGCCCCAGGAGCAGCCACTTGGCCCCAGCAGCCAGAAGCAGCTACTTGGAGCCCCAGGAGCAGCCACTTGGAGCCCCAGGAGCAGCACTTGCCCCAGGAGCAGCCACTTGAGCCCCAGGAGCAGCCACTTGGAGCCCCAGGAGCAGCCACTTGGAGCCCCAGGAGCAGCCACTTGGAGCCCCAGGAGCAGCCACTTGGAGCCCCAGGAGCAGCCACTTGGAGCCCCAGGAGCAGCCACTTGGAGCCCCAGGAGCAGCCACTTGGAGCAGCCACTTGGAGCCCCAGGAGCAGCCACTTGGAGCCCCAGGGCAGCCCCCCAGGAGCAGCCACTTGGAGCCCCAGGAGCAGCCACTTGGAGCCCCAGGAGCAGCCACTTGGAGCCCCAGGAGCAGCCACTTGGAGCCCCAGGAGCAGCTACTTGGAGCCCCAGGAGCAGCCACTTGGAGCCCCAGGAGCAGCCACTTGGAGCCCCAGAAGCAGCTACTTGGAGCCCCAGGAGCAGCCACTCAGGAGCAGTTAGAAGCTTTCCATCCACCTTTGGCAGAGCCCTCTCCAGGCTCTGCAGCCTCTAATAACAGGGCTGCCTTCCTGGCCCCCCCACCCACCACTGCAAACCAGCTCCTTTCATAACCCAGCCCCTGGTACCAGCTCTGCCAGCACAGCTTGCACCAACCCTCGCCTCAGGGTAACCCCAGAAGCACTGAAGGGGGGGGAGGGCTGGAAGGGACCTCTGAAGATCACCTGGTCCAACCCCTCAGCTAGAGCAGGCTCACCAAGAGTAAATCCAACAGGAGCACATCCAGGTGGGGTTGGAATGGCTGCAGGGAAGGAGACTCCACCACCTCTCTGGGCAGCCTGCTCCAGGGCTCAGCACCCTCACACCAAACAACTTTCTCCTCCTGCTCAGCTCCAACCT
Source organism: Melanerpes aurifrons (assembly GCA_011125475.1). NCBI lineage: Eukaryota > Metazoa > Chordata > Aves > Piciformes > Picidae > Melanerpes > Melanerpes aurifrons. The sequence goes on along the minus strand of WWNC01000042.1, from coordinate 1,736,683 downwards.
CCTGGGTTCCAGTCTGTGCCCTCTGTCCCTTGTCCCATCACAGGGTGCCAGTGAGCAGTCTGGCCCCATCCCCCTGACACCCTTTAGGTATTTACAAGCATCCATGAGGATCCCCTCTCAGCCTCCTGCTCTCCAGGCTCAACAGCCCCAGGGCTCTCTCTCTGCCCACAGGATGTTCCAATCTCCTCAGCACCTTCATGGCTCTCTTCCCACGTCCAGTTCTGACCTGCTCTCCAACACCTGCTGATGTTCAGCACTGGGGATGGGCACAGCCAGACTGCCACCCCAAGTGTCCCCCATCTTCAGCCACAAATGACCACTCTCACAGTCTCACAGCCTCACAGCATCACCAAGGTTGGAAGAGACCTCAAGATCATCGAGTCCAAGCTGTCACCACAGACCTCACGGCTGAACCATGGCTCCAAGGGCCACATCCAATCCCCTCTTGAACACCTCCAGGGATGGGGACTCCACCACCTCCCTGGGCAGCACATTCCAATGGCTAACAACTCTCTCTGGGAAGAACTTTCTCCTCACCTCCAGCCTAAACCTCCCCTGGCACAGCTTGAGACTGTGTCCTCTTGTTCTAGTGCTGGGTGCCTGGGAGAAGAGACCAACCCCCACCTGGCTCCAACCTCCCTGCAGGGAGTTGGAGAGAGCAAGAAGGTCTCCCCTGAGCCTCCTCTTCTCCAGGCTAAGCAACCCCAGCTCCCTCAGCCTCTCCTCACAGGGCTGTGCTCCAGACCCCTCCCCAGCTCTGTTGCCCTTCTCTGGACACCTTCAAGTCTCTCAATGTCCTTCTGAAACTGAGGAGCCCAGAACTGGACACAGGACTCCAGGTGTGGCCTAAGCAGTGCTGAGCACAGGGCACAAGGACTTCCCTGCTCCTGCTGGCCACACTCTTCCTGCTGCAGGCCAGGATGCCCTTGGCCTTCTTGGCCCCCTGGGCACACTGCTGGCTCATGTTCAGGCAGCTGTCAATCAGCACCCCCAGGTCCCTCTCTGTTTGGCAGCTCTCAGCCACTCTGCCCCCAGCCTGGAGCTCTGCCTGGGGTTGCTGTGGCCAAAGTGCAGCCCCTGGCACTTGGACTTGTTGAATGCCATCCTGTTGGCCTCTGCCCATCTGCCCAGCCTGGCAAGGTCCCTCTGCAAAGCCTCTCTGCCCTCCAGCAGATCAACTCCTGCCCCCAGCTTGGTGTCAGCTGCAAATTTACTGATGCCTGACTCAATGCCCTCCTCCAGATCATCAATGCAGATGTTAAAGAGCACAGGGCCCAGCACTGCTCCCTGGGGCACACCACTGGTGCCTGGCTGCCAGCTGGCTGTGGCACCATTCACCATCACTCTCTGGGCTCAGCCTCCAGCCAGTTCCTAACCCAGCTCAGTCCTGCTGTCCAAGCCAGGGGCTGACAGTTTAGACCAGGATCCCCTGAAGCAAGCTGAAGCACTCTAGTTCAGTCAGTGCTTAGTATCACAGTATCAGTCAGGGTTGGAAGGGACCACAAGGCTCAGCCAGTCCCAACCCCCCTGCCATGGGCAGGGACACCCCACACTAGAGCAGCCTGGCCACAGCCTCAGCCAGCCTGGCTGCAAACACCTCCAGGGCTGGGGCCTCAACCACCTCCCTGCACAACCCAGTCCAGGCCTTCACCACTCTCATGGGGAAGAACTTCCTCCTCACCTCCAGCCTCAATCTCCCCACCTCCACCTTCATTCCATTCCCCCTAGTCCTAGCACTGCCTGAGATCCTGAGCAGTCCCTCCCCAGCCTTCCTATAGCCCCCTTCAGATCCTGGAAGGCCACAATGAGGTCACCTCAGAGCCTTCTCTTCTCCAGACTGAACAGCCCCAACTCCTTCAGTCTGTGCTCATAGGAGAGGTGCTCCAGCCCTCCAGAGCACCACCAACACAGCTCTTCAGAGGGCATCTCAGCTCATTAAACCTTGCAGCTGTCCAAGCTGAGCTAAGCTGTGCACAACTTTTCCTGGGCATTCCCTAAATGGATTAAGAGAAAGCAGAGAGAAGGCCACAGCCCCTCCCAGCAGACACCCAGTGTGCCACTGCAGGAGGCACTGCACCATGTCTCAGGGTGGTTTGGATGTGGTGCTTGGGGCTGTGGGTTAGGGGTTCTGGGTTGGACCTGGTGATCCTGAGGGTCTCTTCCAACCTGAATGTTTCTGTGATTGAAGTTCCTGCTTGGTGCTGCTGTGTTGAGGAACAGAAAGAGACCTTCCCCTGCTGTCAGTCTGCTCAGGCCACACCTGGAGTCCTGTGTCCAGTTCTGGGCTCCTCAGGTTAGGAAAGAGGTTGAGCTGCTGGAAGGTGTCCAGAGAAGGGCAACAAAGCTGGGGAGGGGTCTGGAGCACAGCCCTGTGAGGAGAGGCTGAGGGAGCTGGGGTTGCTTAGCCTGGAGAAGAGGAGGCTCAGGGGAGACCTCATTGCTCTCTCCAACTCCCTGAAGGGAGGTTGGAGTCGGGTGGGGGTTGGGCTCTTCTCCCTGGTAACCAGCCCCAGAACAAGAGGACACAGTCTCAAGCTGTTCCAGGGGAGGTTTAGGCTGGAGGTGAGGAGAAAGTTCTTCCCAGGGAGAGTTGTTGGCCCTTGGAATGTGTTACCCAGGGAGGTGGTGGAGTCCCCATCCCTGGAGGTGTTCAGGAGGGCACTGGATGTGGCACTTGGAGCCATGGTTTGGTTGTCAGGAGGTGACAGCTTGGACTTGCTGAGCTCTGAGATCTTTTCCAACCTTACTGATCCTATGATCTATGTCCTTGGCCAAAGGCTTCTGAAACACCAAGGCACAAACTGGGCCTGGTTTCTGCAGGGTTTCTTAGGCAGCCAGCATCAGGGCAGAGCTTGCTGCAGAAGCTGCTTCTCCAAGGAAGTGGAACATCAGTGATGATGGCCTCTCATCCCTGAAATCCAACCAGAAGTGACCCCAGGTGCAGACAGAAAGGGAACCACTGGAGAGAGTCCAAGAGAGGCTCCAAAGCCGCTGAGGAGCCTGGAGCAGCTCTGGGAGCAGCAAAGGCTGAGAGCCCTGGGGCTGAGAGCCTGCAGAAGAGCAGCCCCAGAGGGCAGCTGAGCAATGCTCAGCAAGAGCTAAAGGAGCTGTGGGGGGCAAGAGGCTGGGGCCAGGCTCTGCTCAGGGGTGCCCCGGGCCAGGCCAAGGGGCAGAGGGCACCAACTGGAAGCCAGGAGGTTGGAGCTGAGCAGGAGGAGAAAGTTGTTTGGTGTGAGGGTGCTGAGGCCTGGAGCAGGCTGCCCAGAGAGGTTGTGGAGTCTCCTGGTGTGGAGAGCTTCCAACCCCCCCTGGGCCTTGTGCTGCTGGGCAGGGTGCTGTGGGCTGGGCTGGCTGAGCTCCAGAGGTCCCTTCCAACCCCTACCAGTCTGGGACTCTGTCCATACACCTTGGGAATGCTTCATGGGCCTGGTGGTGAGCTGATGCCCCTTGGGGTGAGCTGATGTGTCCTGGGCTGGATCCCTCCATATTTGAAGAGCACAGTGCCCAGAGAAACTCCTTAGCAAGTTCAGTTCTTTCATCCCCCATCTTCACATTCCCACACCACCACCACCACCCTTCTTCCCTCCCATGCCATACTCAGAGAGCACTCTGAAGGGGAAATCCAGCTGGAAATCCCCACCAGGATCTCCAGACCTCGAATTCCAATTCACTGAATCAAACTTGCCAGAGCCTGAAGGACTTGGCCTTGCCTGCAGCAAAAGGCCTTTCTTGCCCTGCTCGTTTCAAAGGCCACTTACAGCTGAGCTGACCTGCACCACATGCCCTTAGAGCTGCTGCTTCATCAGGGTGAACAGGCAAAAGGCCTTCCCTACAGGCAAGAAGCCAAGCCCCTTCTGCTGGGAGAAGCAAGGCTCTGCAGATGGATGGAGAGCAGAAAGGAGGTTCCCCAGGCAGAGGTCACTCAGGCAGGTGGGCAGTCAGAGAATCCCAGAACAGGGAGGGCTGGAAGGAACCTCCAGAGCTCATCCAGTCCAACCCCCCTGCCAGAGCAGGGTCACCCAGGGCAGGTCACCCAGGGACACATCCAGGTGGGGCTGGAAAGGCTCCAGAGCAGGAGACTCCACAGTCTCCCTGGGCAGCCTGCTCCAGGCCTCCAGCAGCCTCACACCAACAACTTTCTGCTGCTGCTGAGGAGGAGCTTCCTGGGCTCCACCTCTGCCCACTGCCCCTTGTCTTGCTCTGAAGGCTGAGCTGCTGTCTCCTGCTGGCTCTTCAGAGCACAGGAGCTGGTTCCTGGGCTGAGAACAGGGGAGACCTCATTGCCCTCTACCTGAAAGGTGGTTGGAGCCAGGTGGGGGTTGGTCTCTTCTCCCAGACACCCAGTCCTAGAACAAGAGGACACAGTCTCAAGCTGTGCCAGGGGAGGTTTAGGCTGGAGGTGAGGAGAAAGTTCTTCCCAGAGAGAGTTGTTAGCCATTGGGATGTGTTGCCCAGGGAGGTGGTGGTCCCCCCATCCCTGGAGGTGTTCAGGAGGGGATTGGATGTGGCACTTGGAGCCAGGGTTTAGTTAGTCAGGAGGTGCTGGGTGACAGCTTGGACTTGCTGATCTCTGAGGTCTTTTCCAACCTTATTGATTCTGTGATTGAACAGCAGAGCTGGCACTCAGCCCTCACTTGGTCTGTCTCTGAGCTCAGGTGATTCATACTAGAGCTGAGGTCTCACCTGGAGGACATCCCCTCCTCCTCTTCCTCCTCCTTCTCCTTCTCTTCCTCTTCCTTCTCCTCCTCCTCCTCCTTTCCTCCTCCTCCTCCTCTTCCTCCTCCTTCTCCTCTTCCTCTTCCTCCTCCTTCACCTCCTCCTTCTCCTCACCAAGCCTTGAAGCACTGACTGAAGCCATCCCTCCAAGCCCACACTCAGCTCTGTGCAAGCACAGCCAAGCCTGGGCACACCTCCCCTGGGAGCTGCTGCAGACACAGCAGGAGGAACAAGGCACTCCTTAACTTCCTCCAAGTGTCCCAGCAAGAAGCAGCAGCCCTGGCAGAGCAGCTGAGCCAGCAGCTAAGGCTGTGCCCTTTGCATCTCAGCTCCTGCCCTCTCTCCTTCTCAGCTGCCAACCAAGTGCCACAGGCTGCACTCAGCAGCACCAGGGCAGCCACTGCTTCACCCAGCTCCCCCCAGCTTCCATGCTGGAGGAGAGCATCCCCAGGGCAGCCTTCACACCCTGCACACTTCTGAAGCCTCCTGGTTTTCAATGCTTCTCCCCTCTGAGGGTGAAGCACATCTCCCCTGGCTCACAGCAGCTCTTCTCTGGGGGAAGGATGGCTGGAAACTGCCCAGCAAAGCAAACCCTGGGGGGGGGGCTCAACAACAGCAGCTGAACAGGAGCCAGCATGGGCCCAGGGGGCCAAGAAAGCAACCAACATCCTGCCTGGACTGGCAATAGTGTGGCCAGCAGGAGCAGAGAGCTCATCCTGCCCTGTGCTCAGCACTGCTCAGGCCACACCTGGAGTCCTGTGTCCAGTTCTGGGCTCCTCAGGTTAGGAAAGAGGTTGAGCTGCTGGAAGGTGTCCAGAGAAGGGCAAGAAAGCTGGGGAGGGGTCTGGAGCACAGCCCTGGGAGGAGAGGCTGAGGGAGCTGGGGTTGCTTAGCCTGGAGAAGAGGAGGCTCAGGGGAGACCTTCTTGCTCTCTCCAACTCCCTGAAGGGAGGTTGGAGCCAGGTGGGGGTTGGGCTCTTCTCATAGACACCTAGTACTAGAACAAGAGGACAAAGTCTCAGGCTGTGCCAAGGGAGGTTTGGGCTGGAGGTTAGAAAGAAATTCTACCCAGAGAGAGAAATTGGCCATTGGGATGTGCTGCCCAGGGAGGTGGTGGAGTCCCCATCCCTGGAGGTGTTCAGGAGGGGATTGGATGTGGCACTTGGAGCCATGGTTTGGTTGTCAGGAGGTGCTGGGGATTAGGTCACAGGTTGGACTTGATGACCTCTCCTGTGAGGACAGACTGGAGGAGTTGGGGCTGTTCAGTCTGCAGAAGAGAAGGCTCTGAGGTGACCTCATTGTGGCCTTCCAGGATCTGCAGGGGGCTCCAGGAAGGCTGGGGAGGGACTGCTCAGGATCTCAGGCAGTGCTAGGACTAGGGGGAATGGAATGAAACTTGAGGTGGGGAGATTGAGGCTGGAGGGGAGGAGGAAGTTCTTCCCCATGAGAGTGGTGAAGCCCTGGACTGGGTTGTGCAGGGAGGTGGTTGAGGCCCCAGCCCTGGAGGTGTTTAAGCCCAGGCTGGCTGAGGCTGTGGCCAGGCTGCTCTAGTGTGGGGTGTCCCTGCCCATGGCAGGGGGGTTGGGGCTGGCTGAGCCTTGTGGTCCCTTCCAACCCTGACTGATTCTATGATACCTCTGAGCTCTTTTCCAACCTGGTTGGTTCTATGATTAAGTTGGGTCAAGACTCCTCCTATCTCATCTGCACCAATCCATCCCCAGCCCCCCCAGTGCTGTTCCCCTTCTCTGTGCTCCACCAAGGCTCCCAGGGATGAGCTGAGCAAGGTGGGAGCCCCTGGCTGCTGTGGCAGTGTGACCAAGGCCTCCTTCCCTCCCACCCCAAGGCAGGCCCAGGGCTGGCACTGCTGCTCTGGAAGCAGAGCCCTGTGTGCCTGAGCACCAGGCCTGCCTGGGGAGGCCACACTCACATCCCAGAGGGGCAAGGGAGCAAGGAGAAGGGCACCCAGGGACAACAGCTCCAGCAGGGCTTCTAACCCCCCCCTCATGACAGCAAGCCTTCCAGGCAGGCTTGGAGGAAGGTGGCAGGGTCCTGCCTGCCCAGAGGAAGCAGAGGAAGCTCAGCAGGGCTGCAGTGCCAGGGCCAAAAGGAAGCCCTGGGGTGAGGCTTGGCAATGACTGAAGCACAGCCTGGGCTGAGCAGCTCTGGGGCAGAGGGGATGAGAGGAGCACATCATGGAGTGGTAGGGGGTGGAAGGGACCTCTGGACACAGCATGGGGTTGTGGACCCAGCCCTTGGCCTTGTTGAACATCATCCCACTGACCCTGCCCCAGCCAGCCTGGCCAGACCCCTGTGCAGAGCCTTCCTACTCTCCAGCAAGTCAGCCTCCCCCCCAGCCTGGGGCACCTGCAGGCTCCCTGAGGCTGCCTTGCTCCCCTCATCCAGAGCCCTGCTGAAGATGTTAGAGTCCCAGTGCTGAGCCCTGGGGCACACAGCTTGCAGCTGGCCACCAACTGGCTTGAACTCCACTCACCACCACCCTCTGGGCCTGGGCCCTCAGCCAGTGCTCATGTCCCACCTGTAGGCATGCCCTGAGCTAGGGAATGCTGCCTGCCCCAGGGCCTCACCAGCCTCATGGGGAAGAGCTTCCCCCTGTCTCATCTCAGCCCAGCCAGCAGCCCTCCTCCTGTGCCTCCCTGCCTCTGCAGCAGTCCTTCCCCAGCTCTGCTGCAGGCTGCTGCTGGATGAGTTTTCAGCTGTTGACTCTCTCCAGCTCTGCCACTTAGCAGCAACAGCAGGGTTCAGCAGAGCTTAGGCCCTTAGCTGGCTAATGCAGTAACAACATTAACCAGGGCAACACAGAGCCTAATCCCCCAGGGCTGGGGAAGGCCTCTGAGCACTGCCAGGAGCCTCCTGCACAGCCCTGCAGCTGCCTGCAGCCCCTGCTCTTCCCTGCAGAAGGCACTAAGGGAAACCTTCTGCAGAGGACACAGAATCAGAGTCACAGAAGGGTAGGGGCTGGAAGGGACCTCTGGAGCTCAGCCAGTCCAAGACCCCTGCCAAGTCAGGACCACCCAGGGCAGGGCACTCAGGATCACAGCCAGGAGGGTTTGAATCCTCTCCAGAGGAGACTCCAGCACCTCTCTGGGCAGCCTGCTCCAGGGCTCTGGCAGCCTCACAGTGGAAAGCATTTTTCTCCTGTGGAGATGGGATTTCCTCTGGCTGAGTTTACATCCCCTGCCCCTCACCCTGTCCCTGGCTATCACTGCAGAGAGCCTGGCTGCATCCTCCTGACTGCCACCCTCCAGCTGGTTGTAGACACAGAATCACAGAATCAACCAGGTGGGAAGAGACCTCAGAGTTCAGCAAGTCCAAGCTGGCACCCAGAAGGAAGAGCACTAAAAGCAAGGTCCCCCCTGAGGTGACTCTCAGTTGAACCTCTGAGGAAGGCAGCAGCTGCTGCCACACACCAGCCTCAGACCACAGCCTGCAGGGAGACAGCAAAGGAAGCAGCCAAGCAACCACCAACTGCTGACTCAGGCCTCAATGGGCAGCTCTGGCACTAGAACCACAGGTGCTGTGGTGAGGAAATTCTCCTTCACCTTCCTGAGCCAGAGGCTGCTGTGGGGAAGATGAGGAAGGGATCACAGAATCAGGAAGGTTGGAAGAGACCTCAGAGCTCAGCAAGTCCAAGCTGTCACCCAGCACCTCCTGACAGCCAAACCATGGCTCCAAGGGCCACATCCAATCCCCTCCTGAACACCTCCAGGGGTGGGGACTCCACCACCTCCCTGGGCAGCACATCCCAATGGCTAACAACTCTGTCTGGGAAGAACTTCCTCCTCACCTCCAGCCTAAACCTCCCCTGGCACAGCTTGAGACTGTGGCCTCTTGTTCTGGTGCTGGGTGCCTGGGAGAAGAGCCCAACCCCCACCTGGCTACAACCTCCCTTCAGGGAGTTGGAGAGAGCAAGAAGGTCTCCCCTGAGCCTCCTCTTCTGCAGGCTAAGCAACCCCAGCTCCCTCAGCCTCTCCTCCCAGGGCTGTGCTCCAGACCCCTCCCCAGCCTCCTTGCCCCTCTCTGGACACCCTCCAGCAGCTCAACCTCTTTCCTAACCTGAGGAGCCCAGAACTGGACACAGGACTCCAGGTGTGGCCTCAACGAGGTCTCCTCTCAGGCTGCTTTCCTTGCAGGCTGAGCAGCACCAGGGGCAGCAGAGACAGCCTCTGCTCCCCAGCTTCTTGCAGCTCTCCCTGCAAGCTGAGCAGACCAAATGAAGGCAGCAAGAGGCAGCTCCTGAGATGCATTAACAATGCAGGAGAGGGCTGCCCAGGGAGAAAGGGGGGCACTGGAACTCTTAACAAAAGCCCACAGCACACTGGCTGCAGCTAAAGCTAGAGCCTGAAAGACCTCTTTGTCCCTGTGGTCAATGCAAGCCTATTCAAAGGCCCATATGTAGCAGAAAGAAAGTGAGGGTGGGAGGAAGAAGAGTCCTGTCTCTTTAGGGGACGTCTCCTGGGCTGCCAGGCTGGGAGGCAGGCAGAGGAGACTCTTGCAGGGCCACAGAGCTGCTCTCCAGCCAGCCCAAGGCACTGTGCACCACCAAGCAGCCACTGGAAGGACACACTCTGCTCACACCCAGCCTGCCTCCCCCCAGGGACACAGGCTCCAGGAGCTCAGCATCTGCTGCCCAGAGAGCCTCCAAGTGCACTGGCAGCAGGCAGCTACAGAAACCAGCAGCCTGCCAGTACCTGCAGGGCTCCAGAGGAGCTGGGGAGGGACTGTGGACAAGGGCTGGGAGTGACAGGATGAGGACAATGGCTTTGGGCTGGGAGAGAGGAGACTGAGAGTGGAGAGGAGGAAGAAATTCTTGGCAGTGAGGCTGGGGAGACTCTGGCACAGGCTGCCCAGGGAGGCTGTGGCTGTCCCCTGCTTGGAGGTGTTCAGGGCCAGGCTGGATGAGGCCTTGAGCAGCCTGGGCTGGTGGGAGGTGTCCCTGCCCGTGGCAGGGGGCTGGAGCTGGCTGAGCTTTGAGCTCCCTTCCCACCCAACCCATTCTATTGATCTGTGAAACCCAACCCCCTGCTGCTGGGAGTCCACTTGCCCTCCTGCAATCCCTCCCTCCCCACAATGAGCTTTTGTTCCACTGCTGGGACTGAGGAAGTGTTTGTGTTCCTTCTCCTGGCCCTTCACACCCAGGGACCTGCTCCTCATTTCCAGAGGATGACAAAGCACAGCAGCCTTCCACAGCTCCAGAGAAAACAAACTGCACATTGATCTCCCCAAGGCAAGCCAACATCCCTCTCATTTGCTCAGTGCTACCAGAAAGCTCCACCAGTGGTCAGCAGCCACCCAAAACCCCTCAGGAACAGCCAAGGAGGAGGGGCCCAGCTGCTGCTGGGGGACCACATCACCCAGCCATGCAGCACCACCAGCTTCCAACCCAGGAGATGAAGCTGAGCACAACCTCCCAGAGTCTGAGGCCTGCTGGGGGAGATTTCTTCCCCCAGATGCTGAAGTATGGCCACAGAGCAGCACCTCACCCCAGCCACAGCCACCAGCAGTGTCCTCACACCCCCCCAAGGCTGAAACCTCCCCAGCACTCAAGATGTGCAGGGCCTGCAAGGTCCTGCAGCTGGGGCAGGGAATCCCAAGCACTGCTCTAGGCTGGGCAGGGACTGGCTGGAGAGCAGCCCTGGAGAAAAGGCCTTGGGGGTGCTGGGGGAGGAGAAGCTCAGCAGGAGCCAGCAGGGAGCACTTGCAGCCCAGAGAGCCAAGCAGAGCCTGGGCTGCAGCAAGAGAAGTGTGGCCAGCAGGGCCAGGGAGGGGATTCTGCCCCTCTGCTCCACTCTGCTCAGACCTCCCCTGCAGCTCTGGGGCCAGCTCTGGAGCCTCTGTGCCAGGAAGGATCTGGAGGGGCTGGAAGGTGTCCAGAGAAGGGCCAGGAGGAGGAGCAGAGGGCTGGAGCTGCTCTGCTGTGAGCACAGCCTGAGGGAGTTGGGCTTGTGCAGGCTGGAGAGGAGAAGGCTCCCAGGAGACCTCATTGTGGCCTTCCAGGATCTGCAGGGGGCTGCAGGAAAGCTGGGGAGGGACTTGTGAGGGTGTCAGGGAGGGATAGGACTGGGGGGGATGGAAAACAAACTAGAAATGGGGAGATTGAGATTGGCTGTGAGGAAGAAGTTGATTGTATGTGGCCAGCATGGACCCAGGGAACAGAAATGCTCTGCTGTAAACCCCAGGGGAGGTGACTGCTACATCCAGGCTCTTTGGGCATGCTGGAGCCTGCAGGCAAGGGGCCAGGATGGAACTCTCATGACCCTGCTATGGAAGAGGGACCTCTGTGCTTCACAGACCTGCTCAGAGGAAACCTGAGTGCCCAGGCTTCATCTTCCTACAGCAGCCTCACTTCACATCACTGAATGGTTTGGGTTGGAAGGGACCTCCAAAGGTCATCCAGCCCAGCCCCCCTGCAGGCAGCAGGGACATCCTGCACTACAGCAGGCTGCTCAGAGCCTTGTCAAGTCTGACCATGAATAGCTCCAGGGATGGAGCCTCCACCACCTCCCTGGGCAGCCTGTGCCAGTGCCTCCCCAGCCTCACTGTGCAGAGCTTCCTCCTGGTGTCCAACCTAACTCTGCCCTGCTCCAGTTCCAAACCACTGCCCCTCAGCCTATCCCCACAGCCCCTCTGAGCAGTCCCTCCCCAGCCTGCCTGCAGCTCCCCTGCAGATACTGAAATGCAGCTCTGAGGTCTCCCTGGAGCCTTCCCTTCTCCAGGCTGAACAGCCCCAGCTCCCTCAGCCTGTCCCCAGAGCAGAGCTCTACCCCTTGATCATTTCCATGGCCTCCTCTGGACCCTCTCCAGCAGCTCCAGGTCCTTCCTGTGCTGAGGGCTCCAGAGCTGGCCCCAGCCCCGCAGAGCAGAGGGGCAGGATCCTCTCTCTCCAGCTCTGCCTCTGCTGCAGCTCAGGATGCAATAACCACAAGGAAGGCAAAGTTGTGGAGAACTTAAAGGTCCTTTCCTACCCAAACCATTCCTGGGATTCCATAGCCCCCTGGGGTTCTGCACCCCCAAAGCCACAGAGCTGCCTCTGAGCCCTTCACTCTGGGGCCCTCTGCAGCTGTTTGGGTGTTAGCCAAGGGCCAAGACCTTTCCTCCTGAAAAGAAGCAAACTGATTTCTCAGCCTCAAAACCAAGGGCTCCTTCATTGCAATCCCAGCGACAACTGCTGCAGGAGCAGCTTGGCCAGACACAAACTCTTTCCTCCCCCCTCATGTGCAGCTGGACTAGGAGGGAGTCAAGCTCTGCGGTAACCACAGCTTTAATTAAGCTTGATTGATGGCCCATTAGTGAAGCACGCACAAAGCCACAGCTCGCCCAGGATGCTCTCTCCCCGCAGGTTCTGCACTCCAGAGAGGCCTCCTGCACCTCACCCTGCAGACAGAGATCTCTTGAGCAGTGCTGATCTGCTGCTCCCCGGGGAGAAGGAGGAAGGCCTCACTACAAAGAGCCAGCTCTGCAAAACCTTGCTGCTCCCCTGGCACCCCGAGGGAGGATGCAGGGGAAGGGCCCAAGCCTGCTGCCCCCAGCGCTGTGCCAGCAGCACAAAGAGCTATTGGCAGCACAGAGGGCAGGCTGCTGCAGCCTCCCCTCCTGGACTGCGGGAGCAATTTGTGCCTCCTTTGTTCCTTCACAGGTGGGAAGCAGCAGCGTGGAGCAGGCTGCTGGGCAAAGGGGAGGGGAAGAGGAGCTTGAAACACAACCCCCCTGGAGCTGCAGTCGGGAGTGTCTGTGCCCCTGCAGCAGTGCATTCTACAGCAGGCTCATGGATCACACCTTGGCTTTGCCCCAGGCTCCTGGCTGCCCACTTACTGAAACACCCTCCAGAAGGAGAAAGGGAAAACAACAGAGCAGGAAGAGCACTAACAGCAAGGTCCCCCCGAGGTGACTCTCGCTTGAACCTCTGAGGAAGGCAGCAGCTGCTGCCACACACCAGCCTCAGACCACAGCCTGCAGGGAGACAGCAAAGGAAGCAGCCAAGCAACCACCAACTGCTGACTCAGGCCTCAATGGGCAGCTCTGGCACTAGAACCACAGGTGCTGTGGTGAGGAAATTCTCCTTCACCTTCCTGAGCCAGAGGCTGCTGTGGGGAAGATGAGGAAGGGATCACAGAATCAGGAAGGTTGGAAGAGACCTCAGAGCTCAGCAAGTCCAAGCTGTCACCCAGCACCTCCTGACAGCCAAACCATGGCTCCAAGTGCCACATCCAATCCCCTCCTGAACACCTCCAGGGATGGGGACTCCACCACCTCCCTGGGCAGCACATTCCAAGGGCCAACAACTCTCTCTGGGAAGAACTTTCTCCTCCCCTCCAGCCTAAACCTCCCCTGGCACAGCTTGAGACTGTGTCCTCTTGTTCTGGGGCTGGCTGCCTGCCTGGGAGAAGAGCCCAACCCCCTCCTGGCTCCAACCTCCCTGCAGGCAGTTGGAGAGAGCAAGAAGGTCTGCCCTGAGCCTCCTCTTCTCCAGGCTAAGCAACCCCAGCTCCCTCAGCCTCTCCTCACAGGGCTGTGCTCCAGACCCCTCCCCAGCTTTCTTGCCCTTCTCTGGACACCTTCAAGTCTCTCAATGTCCTCCTTAAACTGAGGAGCCCAGAACTGGCCACAGGACTCCAGGTGTGGCCTGAGCAGACTGACAGCAGGGGAAGGTCTCTTTCTGTTCCTCAACACAGCAGCACCAAGCAGGAACTTCAATCACAGAAACATTCAGGCTGGAGGAGACCCTCAGGATCACCAGGTCCAACCCAGAACCCCTAACCCACAGCCCCAAGCACTACATCCAAACCACCCTGAGACACAGCCAGGCTTGGGGACTCCACCACCTCCCTGGGCAGCACATCCCAAGGCCTGGATAAAAAATGCCAATAAAAACTCTTCACTCCAAAGTTCCAACACTGCCACCACAGACAACCTCAGGAAGCACATTCAGTGTTCAGGCAATCACAGAACTGTTTGGGTTGGAAAAGGCTTTTAGGATCACTGAGGCCAACCATCAGCCCAACCCCACCGTGGCCACCAAACCCTGGCCCCAGCTGCCATGGCCACAGCTCTCTGGAACACCTCCAGGGCTGGGGACTCCACCACCTCCCTGGGCAGCCTCTGCCAATCCCTGACCACTCCTGCAGCAGAGAAATTGTTTCTCATGTCCAACCTAAACCTCCCCTGCTGCAATTTCAGGCTGTTTCCTCTCCTTCTATCACCTGAGACTAGGGAGAAGAGACCAATCCCTGGCTGGCTCAAACCTCCTTCTCTTCTCCAGACTAAACACCCCCAGCTCCCTCAGCTGCTCTTCCCCAGCCCTGCTCTCCAGACCCTTCCCCACATCTGTTGCCCTTCTCTGGACCTGCTCCAGCCCTCAGTGTCCTTCTTGGAGTGAGGGGCTCAAAACTGAGTCCAGGATTCAAGGTGTGGCCTCAGCAGTACCCAGTACAGGGGCACCACCACTTGCCTACTCCTGCTGGCCACACTCTTGCTGATCCAAGCCAGGATGCTGGTGGTAAATCAAGATGTAAACACCTGTGATCAAAGCTAATGCACATTTGGAGGTGCAGCTATGAAATGCACTCAGAAACCAAACCACCTGCAGGAAAAGTCACTCAGTGGAAGAACCAGGAGGGAAGTCCCACAGAGGTTCTCCCACAGGCTGCAGCAGGGCCTGGGGGAGCTGCACGCTGCTGCTTGTGCCTGAGAGCTCAGCTGGGAAACACTGAGAGCCAAGAGGAAGGGCAGCAGAGCTGGCCTGGAGAACAGGTCTGGTGAGGAGCAGCTCAGGGAACTGAGATTGCTCAGCCTGGAGAAAAGGAGGCTGAGTGGTGACCTCATTGCTCTCTACAGCTCCCTGACAGGAGGCTGGAGCCAGGTGGGGGTTGGGCTCTTCTCCCAAGCAACAAACAATAGGACAAGAGGAAATGGCATCAAGTTGCCCCAGGGGAGGTTTAGATTGGACATGAGGAACAATTTCTTCCCCTTGAGGGTTGCCAAGCTCTGGCCCAGGCTGCCCAGGGCAGTGGTGCAGTCCCCATCCCTGGGGGGGACGGGTTTCAAAGCCCTGGAGATGCGGTGCTGGGGGCCATGGTTTGGTGGTAACTTGGCAGTGCTGCCTTAAGGGCTGCACTCAATGATCTTGGGGAGGCCTTTCCCAAGCTTCATGATTTTGTCATTGTATGAAAAGCCAGATAGAGATCCTCATTAAGTTTATCAAGGCCAGCAGAAGAGCTCCAAGTGCAGCTGCCACAGCCCAGGCAGATTTAAGGACAGCTGCTGGGCTCTTTGCTGCTTTGGGTATGAGCACAGCAGCCTCACCACCACCAGCACTGAAACAAGCGACCAAGACCACGTGTCAGCCCAAGGAACCTCTTCAGAGTGCTGTCATTTCCTGGGTTTATGTGCCCTGCTCTCTGAGCTGTAAACAGCCCCAGGGCTGAGGCAGGTTTTGGGCAGAGAGCCCTCAGCAGCTCCCCGATTTCCCCTCCCTCGCCCCACAGCTGCCCGCGGCGGCTCTCAGACGCTCTCCTGTCCCCTGGCACCAGGCAAAGTCACCACACCAACCTCTCCTTTCCCAAGGCCAGGGGCATGAGAGCCTGCTCTCTGAGCCCACCTGCTTCTAAAGCTTCACACACAGCATTTGAGGCCTCCACCTGGGGTGTCTCTCCCAGGCGGCTTCACATCACTGCTGTGGTCAGGCTGCCAGCGTGGCCCAGAACGCTGCTGCTCCAAGTGTTCCTCCTGGGCACAGCAGAGAGAAGCCCTGCCTGGGAAGGAAGCACCACAGATGATCACACTTCCAGCTTCTTGCTTGGAGGCACAAGATGAGCTTGATGCCAGCCTTGGCCTTTTCCTGTCCATGCTGACACTGCAGGGTTCCAAGGAGAGGCTGATCCTGTTACAAGACCCAACCAAACTGCCAGCAGCAGGCAGCCCCTGCCAGGCACACTGGGCTGGCTCCTGCTTTGGAGCAGTCACTCTGAAGCCTCTCTCAGACTCTTTTGTTGCTATTTCTCTGCTCTTAAGAGGAGTTTAGGAAATCAGGAGCTCCAACTCTCTCTGCAGCCAAGGTCTAGCAACAAACTAAGGGAGCTCCCTTAAACAACCCACTCATTCACCTCCCCACTCTCCTTCACTTAATCCCTTCCTAGTCAGGCTTCTGCTGGACCTGCTGGAGCATGTCCAGAGCAGGGCCACAAGGATGAGCAGAGGGCTGGAGCTGCACTGCTGTGAGCACAGCCTGAGAGAGTTGGGCTTGTGCAGGCTGGAGAGGAGAAGGCTCCCAGGAGAGCTCATTGTGGCCTTCCAGGATCTGCAGGGGGCTGCAGGAAAGCTGGGGAGGGACTTTTGAGGGTGTCAGGGAGGGATAGGACTGGGGGGGATGGAAAACAAACTAGAAATGGGGAGATTGAGATTGGATGTGAGGAAGATGTTGTTGCCCATGAGGGTGGTGAGAGCCTGGCACAGGTTGCCCAGGGAGGTGGTGGAAGCCTCCTGCCTGGAGGTGTTTGCAGCCAGGCTGGAGGTGGCTGTGAGCAACCTGCTGCGGTGTGAGGTGTCCCTGCCCATGGCAGGGGGTTGGAGCTGGCTGAGCCTTGAGCCTTCCAGCCCTGACAATTCTATGATTCTATGACCCAACAAACAGCAGTGATAAGCAAACAGCCTTAGCTGCTTCCACACACCCCTCCTGGTCCAGTGCTCTCTTCAGCTTTAATCCAGAGGGCAGTGACTGCTTAAAACCAGACAAGACTCACTGGTCACACCAGGGGACACTCACTGCTTCCCCAGCTGAAGACAGAAAGCTACAGCAAAGAAAGTTTTGTGCCCACCTTTAGGCACCAAACATCAGGGACACCCTGTGCTGAGCACCAGGAACTCTATCCCCATCCTCACCAACACTGCTGCCCTGGGGGCACTTGGCAGGGACACCTCCCCCCAGCCCAGGCTGCCCAAGGCCTCATCCAGCCTGGCCCTGAGCACCTCCAGGCAGGGGACAGCCACAGCCTCCCTGGGCAGCCTGTGCCAGAGTCTCCCCAGCCTCACTCTCAACAATTTCTTCTTCATCTCCAGTCTCAGTCTGCTCTCTCCCAGCTCAAAGCCATTGTCCTCATCCTGTCCCTCCCAGCCCTTGTCCAGAGTCCCTCTCCAGCTCTCCTGAAGCCCTTCAGGTACTGAAATGCTGCTCTGAGGTCTCTCTGGAGCCTTCTCTTCTTCAGGCTCACCAGCTCCAACTCTCCCAGCCTGTCCCCACAGGGGAGGCTCTGCAGCCCTCTGATCATCCCCATGGCCTCCTCTGGAGCCTCTCCAGCAGCTCCAGGTCCTTCTTGTGCTGGGGGCCCCAGAGCTGGAGGCAGTGCTGCAGGTGGGGGCTGAGCAGAGCAGAGCAGAGGGGCAGAATCCCCTCCCTGTGCTGCTGCTCTCCCTGCTCTGGCTGCAGCTCAGCACTCAGCTGCCTGCTAGGCTGCCAGTGACCACTGCTGCCTCATGGGGAGTTTATCACCAGCTATACCCCCAAGCCCTTCTCCTCCAGGCTACCCTGGAGCCACTCCTCAGCCAGATGGGCTGAAGGAGCAAGTACCAAGCTGGAAAAGATCCATTTAGATCAGAGCAACAGCACAGAGGAGCTGGGGAGTGGCACAAACTGATCCTGAGCTAAAAATACCTGTTGGCAGGAGTGCCAGTCAATTGGAGCTCCACTATCCAAGCCTTGATTAAATCTAACATTGAGAAGATTTCTTAATCAATCTGCCTCAAGTGACTGCTCAAAGGCTAATCTCTCACAGCCTTTTTCTTTTCCAGGGTAGAGGAGATCCTTCTGCAGCCTTAACACTCCAAGGAGCAGGTACAATGTGAAAATGATTATCCACAAAGCCTGCTCTTTCCAAAGCTGCTTGGCCCAGCTCTGGATTCTTCTTCTTTGTCTGTTTCATATAAACATGATGGAAAACACAGCTAAAACAAAGGCTCCAAATGCCCTCCAGCATCTAAACAGGAACCAGGCTGAGAGGGAAGAAAGCATCTTGCACTGCTGGCACTTCTCAGCGTGGTGGAGCAAGCATGAAGGCCTTGGGATCCTGTTAGCCACATTCGGGTTTGCAGTTAGAGCAAGAGAAGGAGGGAAAGTGATGGAGCAGATTATCCTGGGGGCAATAACTGCACACCTGAAGGATGGCCAAGGGCTCAGGTCCAGCCAGCATGGAGTTAGGAAGGGCAGGTCCTGTCTCTCCAACCTGATCTCCTTCCATGCCCAGGGACTGCCTGGTGGCTGTGGGGCAGGCTGTGGATGTGGTCTGCCTGGACTGCAGCAAGGCCTTTGCCACCATCCCCCACAGCAAACTCCTGGCCAAGCTGTCAGCCCCTGGCTGGGACAGCAGCTCTCTGAGCTGGGTTAGGAACTGGCTGGAGGCTGAGCCCAGAGAGTGGTGGGGAATGGTGCCACAGCCAGCTGGCAGCCAGGCACCAGTGGTGTGCCCCAGGGAGCAGTGCTGGGCCCTGTGCTCTTTAACATCTGCATTGATGATCTGGAGGAGGGCATTGAGTCAGGCATCAGCAAGTTGGCAGCTGACACCAAGCTGGGAGCAGAGGTTGGTCAGTTAGAGGGCAGAAGGGCTCTGCAGAGGGACCTTGCCAGGCTGGGCAGATGGGCAGAGCCCAACAGGATGGCATTCAACAAGTCCAAGTGCCAGGGGCTGCACTTTGGCCACAGCAACCCCAGGCAGAGCTACAGGCTGGGGGCAGAGTGGCTGAGAGCTGCCAAACAGAGAGGGACGTGGGGGTAGTGATCGACAGCTGCCTGAACATGAGCCAGCAGTGTGCCCAGGGGACCAAGAAGGCCAAGGGCATCCTGGCCTGCATCAGGAAGAGTGTGGCCAGCAGGAACAGGGAAGTCCTTGTGCCCTGTGCTCAGCACTGCTTAGGCCACACCTGGAGTCCTGTGGCCAGTTCTGGGCTCCTCAGTTCAAGAAGGACATTGAGAGACTTGAAGGTGTCCAGAGAAGGGCAAGAAAGCTGGGGAGGGGTCTGGAGCACAGCCCTGGGAGGAGAGGCTGAGGGAGCTGGGGTTGCTTAGCCTGGAGAAGAGGAGGCTCAGGGAAGACCTCATTGCCCTCTACAACTACCTGAAAGGGAGGCTGTAGCCAGGAAGGGGTTGGTCTCTTTTCCCAGGCACCCAGCAGCAGAACAAGAGGACACAGTCTCAAGCTGCACCAGGGGAGGTTTAGACTCAAGTTGAGGAGAAAGTGCTTCACTGAGAGTCATTCATCATTGGGATGTGCTGCCCAGGGAGGTGGTGGAGTCCCCATCCCTGGAGGTGTTCAAGAGGGGATTGGATGTGGCACTTGGTGCCATGGTTCAGTCAAGAGGTCTGTGGTGACAGCTTGGACTCGATGATCCTCAAGGTCTCTTCCAACCTTGGTGATGCTGTGAGACTGTGATCTCCATCACCTGAAAGAGAAGTGCCCCAGCAGGTGGGCCAGGCCCTCTGGGCCATGGTTCAGTGCCCATGGTGGTGCTGGGCTGATGGCTGGACTCTTAGAGGGCTTTTCCAACCAAAACTGTTCTATGGTTCTGTATCTCAGCACTGCTTGTTCCTCTGAAGCTCCTCCCAGCCAGCCTCTGGTTACCAAGCACTTGGGAAGGGTTAGAAGCATCTTTAGGTAAGGAACCAACCTGCAGAGACACAGCCAGGAGCTCCCAAGCCCCCCAGGCACACACACAGTCGACCCTCAAAGGTCATCTTCTCCAACCCCCTGCAGGCAGCAGGGACACCTCCAACCCCAGCAGGCTGCTCAGGGCTCCATCAAGCCTAACCTTGAATGTCTCCAGGGACAGGGCCTCCACCACCTCCCTGGGCAGCCTGTTCCAGTGTCTCCCCACCCTCACTGTGCAGAACTTCCTCCTGATGTCCAACCTAGCTCTCCCCAGCTCCACTTTCAAACCACTGTTGCTCATCCTGCCCCCACAGGCCCTTCTGAAGAGCCCTTCCCCAGCCTGCCTGTAGGTTCAGTATCTCCAGGTACTGAAATGCTGCTCTAAACCTTCTCTTCTCCAGGCTGACCAGCCCCAATTCCCTCAGCCTGTCCCCACAGCAGAGCTTCTCCAGCCCTCAGATCATCTCAGTGGCCTCCTCTGGACCTGCTCTGGCAGCTCCATGTCTCTTGTGCTGTGCAGGGACTCTGCACACTGCAAACCTCCCCCTAGGGAGGATGGCTGCAGAGACTCTGCCAAAAGGCTGCTCCAGCTGCTGCCACTGAGCACACTTCTGCCCTGGCTGATAACCACCACCATGCTCTGAGCTGCTGCACCCCACCCTGCTTCTGTCAGCTCAAAGCCAGCCCATTCCTCCTCACCCTGCCTCAGCCAAGGGAGCATTGTTTAAAACACTGAAAGATGGAAGGGTGAGGAGAAAAAGAAGAAGTGAGCTGCACAACATTCCTGCTCCTTTTATCAAGCAAAGCCACCAAGGCAACTCACTGCCAGGGGAGATGGAAGATGTTCATGCCAGATGGGCAGCAGGTCAGAGGTGGTCAGATCACCCCCAGAGAATGTGGAGCAGGGAAGAACTACAGCAGCCAAGCAAGATGGAAGGGGGAAAGGCAGGACTCTTGCATAGGAGTTAAGTATTCAATGAAGAACATCACAGCCACAGTGGCCAAGGAAGAGCTGAGGTGACAAAGGCAAGCTTGACACAACACCAGAGCCAGAACTTGTGCCAGCTGCTGGACTTTCCTTTATCACATCATGAAGGGGCAACAAAAGCAGCAGCAGCATGCCCCTGAACAGCAGCTGTGCAAGGCTGAGGCTGAGCACACCCTGGGGAAGGCTGTGAGGGCACCCAGCTGACCGAGCCCACAAGGAGCACTCAGCAGCCAGGGCAGAAGGCTTCCAGCTCCTCTCTGGCCACGGCCACACACCAGCCCACCCCCTCCTGGGCTTCCTGAGCCCTTTGGTCTGTCCCAGCACTAACAGGGGCAGTGCTTCAGCTGGAGTGCTCCCTGCACATCTAGCTTGGCAGAAGAAATTGTAGTTCTCCTAAATGCCACCAAGAAGACAGCAGAGCTAAAGGCACTGGCATCCAGAACCCTTACATAGAAGTGACAGAACAGAGCAGGTTGGAAGAGACCTTCGAGATCATCATATCCAACCCATCAACCAATCCAACCCACCTAACCAACTAACCCATGGCACCAAGCACCCCAGCAAGTCTCCTCCTGAACACCTCCAGGGATGGGGACTCCACCACCTCCCTGGGCAGCACATCCCAAGGGCCAATCTCTCTTGCTGGGAAGAACTTCTTCCTAACATCCAGCCTAAACCTCCCCTGGCACAGCTTGAGACTGTGGCCTCTTGTTCTGGGGCTGGCTGCCTGGGAGAAGAGACCAACCCCCACCTGGCTCCAACCTCCCTCCAGGCAGTTGCAGAGAGCAAGAAGGTCTCCCCTGAGCCTCCTCTTCTCCAGGCTAAGCAACCCCAGCTCCCTCAGCCTCTCCTCCCAGGGCTGTGCTCCAGACCCCTCCCCAGCTTTGTTGCCCTTCTCTGGACACCTTCCAGCAGCTCAACCTCTTTCCTAACCTGAGGAGGCCAGAACTGGACACAGGACTCAAGGTGTGGCCTAACCAGTGCAGTGTACAGGGGCAGGATGAGCTCCCTGCTCCTGCTGGTCACACTGTTCTTGAAAGCAGGCCAGGATGCCATTGGCCATCTTGGCTGCCTGGGCACACTGCAGGCTCGTGTTCAGCCTACCTTCATGTGCTGAGTGAGGCTGAGAGCCCTGGGGCTGCTTAGTCTGGAGAAGAGAAGGCTGAGAGGGGAGCTGATCAATGCCTGCAAAGATCTGAGGGGTGGGTGTCAAGAACAGGCCAAGCTCCTTTCAGTAACAGGAGAAGGAGCAGCAGGCACAAGCTGGAACCCAGGAGGTTCCACCTGAACAGGAGGAGAAACTTCTTTGGTGTGAGGGTGCTGAGCCCTGGAACAGGCTGCCCAGAGAGGTGGTGGAGTCTCCTTCTCCAGAGAGCTTCCAACCCCCCCTGGATGTGTTCCTGTGGCAGGGGGGCTGGACTGGCTGACCTCCAGAGGTGCCTTCCACCCCCTACCATCCCATGCTCTGCAGTGCAGCTGCTGCTGGACCATTTCTCATCAAACACTGCTGCATTTCAACTCATTGAGCTTGAAGCAATTCCCCCCCAACATCCAAACCCTGCAGGACCTCACTCAAACCAAATCCCACTCCAAAGCAAACTAACAGCCCCAACTTCAGGACCCTTCTGACCCTGATTAGCAGCTGGAGCAGCAGCTCCTGGCCCGATACCAGCCACACACACGCTCACAGAGGGGCTCTGACCTGCCTGGCCACTGCCTGTGTGCTGCTTTGAGGTAACTGATAAACACTCTGAAGAATCTGGATGGGAGGTCTGGAGGGGCTGTTAGGGTGCTGGGGCAGGATGGATTACACCAGGCAACACAGGGAGTCAGAGGAGCAGCTCCTCCATCCCCAACAGCAAGGCAGGAGCAAGATTGTTTGCCCTGGGGGTTTGGTTTTCTGCCTTCAGAAGAGTCACCTGACACACACAGAGCTTTACCACGCTGAGTTTATCCTGCAAACACATCACCAGCTAAGAACACTGAACTCCAAACAGAGGAAGTGATGAGAGAGCTAGAGAGAGACACTTGGAGGAAGGCAGAGCAGGAGGAAACCTGTCTCACTGCAGAGGAAGGTTACTCAGGTCCTGCTCAGCCTTTATTCAGCTTACAGCCTGGCCCAAACTGCTGGGGGGGCTGCACTCTGCCTTCCTTCAGGAAACCTCCCATGTCCACCCTCCCTCCAGCACCAACCACCTCCTCAGGGCATGTTGTAATAGGACTGGAAAATAAACTTTGGAAAATGAAGTGGACCCTTATGGCCAAGAAGGCCAAGGGCATCCTGCAGGGCATCAAGAGGAGGGAGGCCAGCAGGCCAAGGGAGCGTCTCCTCCCCTTCCCCTCTGCCCTGGTGATGCTACAGCTGGAGTACTGGCTCCAGTTCTGGGCTCTCCAGTTCAAGGAGAGTAACCTGCTGGAGGAGGCACAGAAAAGGGCCACAAAGATGCTGAGGGGCATGGAACATCTCTGTGGTGAGGAAAGGCTGCTTAGTCTGGGAAAGAGCAGCCTGAGAGGGCAATCTCCTCAGTGCTGATCAATACTGCAAGGAGGATGGGGCCAGGCTTTTGTCAGTGGTGCCCAGGGACAGGACAAGAGCCAATGGGCACAAGCTTCAACAGAAGAAGTTCCATCTAAACATGAGGAGGAACCTCCTGAATTTAAGGCTGATGGAGCCCTGGAGCAGGCTGCCTAGAGAGGTGGGAGTCTCCACCTCTGGACACATTCCAAACCCACCTGGATGTGTTCCTGTGTGACCTTCTCTAGGTGAACCTGCCTTGGTGGTGGGACTGGACAGGATGTTATCCAGAGGCCCCTTCCAATCCTACCACTCTGTGATTCTTGAAGGCTCCCCCCACAGACACAAGAAGCACAGAGCTCATGTGTGGCAATTCCCATCCAAGAGCCTGCAGTTCTGTGCTGCCCTACAGCACAGCTTTGCTGCCTCTCCCTTCCTCAGCACCTTCTTACCACAGCACTCCCCCAGCCCACTCGCCTCAAGCTTTGCACCCTAAACCCACAAATAACCTAGAGCAGCTCACAAGGCTACAGCCATCTCTCCAGGGATGGTCACTGCTTGCACCCCTGAGGGTCTGGGACCCTACAGCACCAGCACCTAATCCCAAAGGAGGCTTTCAGCTGGAGAGAAGCAGGAGCATCAAGCAGCCTCCTCGGGTACCGCCGACGCTGCCTGCCGACGCTGCCTGCCGAGCCTCTACAGCCTCACGCTGTGGCTTCATGAGAAAAGGCAATGCTCTGCTGGTCAACCTGTCAGGAAGTGTGGTGGTGACAGCAGCCTCATCCCCCAGACTGATGGTCCTTCCAGCAGCTCAGCAGTGAGTTCCAGCAGCAGGCTTCCCGAGAGCACGGATGCTCATCGCCAGCCCCCCTGCCGCAGCACCTCGCGGTTCCCCCCCTGCCGTGGGCTTTATTGCAGCCATCAGTCAACAGCAGCTGAAACCCTCAGCACCCTCTGGCCACACACAGCTGCTGGTTCTCCCCACACGCTGTCCCATGGCACACAAATGCAGCTGACTGGGGAAGGCAGCCCAGGGCACCTCACTCTGCCACAGAGATGTGCCTCATCCAGGAGCTCAGGGCCTCCCTGCTCCAGCCCTCCACAGGCTCAGGTTTCCCTCACAAGGCCTCCCAAGTCACACACCTGACACTCCCCTCTGCAGGGGGCTTCACCTAACAGAATGCCAGCAACAACCTGGGACTGCAGCTGGCTGGAGGCAACCCCAGGCACAAATGCAGGCTGGGCAGGGACTGGCTGGAAAGCAGCCCTGAGGAGAGAGCCTTGGGGGTGCTGGGGGAGGAGAAGCTCCCCAGGAGCTCTTAGTCTGCACTTGCAGCCCAGAAAGCCAAGCAGAGCCTGGGCTGCAGCAGGAGAAGTGTGGCCAGCAGGGCAAGGGAGGTGATTCTCCCCCTCTGCTCAGCTCTGGGGAGACCCCACCTGGAGTCCTGCCTCCAGTTCTGCAGCCCCTATGGCAAGAGGGATCTGGAGGGGCTGGAAGGTGTCCAGAGCAGGGCCAGGAGGAGGAGCAGAGGGCTGGAGCTGCTCTGCTGTGAGCACAGACTGAAGGAGTTGGGGCTGTTCAGTCTGCAGAAGAGAAGGCTCTGAGGTGACCTCATTGTGGCCTTCCAGGATCTGAAGGGGGCTCCAGGAAGGCTGGGGAGGGACTGCTCAGGATCTCAGGCAGTGCTAGGCCTAGGGGGAATGGAATGAAGCTGGAGGTGGGGAGATTGAGGCTGGAGGGGAGGAGGAAGTTGTTCTCCATGAGAGTGGTGAAGCCCTGGACTGGGTTGTGCAGGGAGGTGGTTGAGGCCCCAGCCCTGGAGGTGTTTGCAGCCAGGCTGGCTGAGGCTGTGGCCAGGCTGCTCTAGTGTGGGGTGTCCCTGCCCATGGCAGGGGGGTTGGGACTGGCTGAGCCTTGTGGTCCCTTCCAACCCTGACTGATACGATGATAACCTCTGAATGCCAGCTGAGCCTGAAGATGAGCAGTGCAGCAGGCTGGGAGCATTTCCCGTGCCCAGGAGTGCTGCTTTGGCTTCCATCAGCTCTGCCTGCTGATCTCAGGACACAAGCAGGGAGGTCAAGCACAGGGAAGGCTGCAGATGGCATTAAGGAAGATTTCCAAGCACCCATCCCTCCTGCTGCACAAAGTGAGGCTCTGAGGCTATCACAGGAATCCCAGACTGGTTTTACTGGGACTTAAAGATCATCCAGTTCCAAGCCATGGAACTGCAGGGACACACTAGCCCAGGGTGCTCAAGGCCTCACCCAGCCTGGCTTTCAATGCACCCTGGCCTGGAGTCTCCACAACTTCTATGGACAACCTGTTCCAGTGCCTCACCACAGTACCACAGCAGATCAGAGGTCGGAAGGGACCTCAAGAGATCATCCAGGCCAACCCCCCTGCTAAAGCAGGATCACTTAGATCACTTAGTCTGCACAGGAATGCATCCAGGTAGGTTTTGAAGGTCTTCAGAGGAGGAAACTCCACAACCCCCCTGGGCAGCCTGCTCCAGGGCTCTGGGACCCTCACTGGAAAGAAGTTCCTCCTCATGGTGAGCTGAAATCTTCTATGTTCAAGTTTGACCCTGGTGTTCCTTGGCTGATTGCTGTCCACCACCCAAAAGAGCTTGGCCCCCTCCTCTTGACACCCACCCCTCAGATATTGATAGCCATTGATCAGATCCCTCTCAGCCTTCTCCTCTCCAGACTGAACAGCCCCAGGGCTCTCAGTCTCTCCTCACAGGGGAGATGCTCAACTCCCCAAATCATCCTCATGGCTCTCCCTTGGACTCTCTCCAGCAGGTCTCTGTCTCTCTGGAACTGGGGAGCCCAGAACTGGACACAGGATTACAACTGTGGTCTCAGCAGGACAGAGTAGAGAGGTACAGGAACCTCCCCAGCCCTGCTGGCCACACTCCTCTTGCTGCACCCCAGGACCCCATTGGCTCTCTCAGCCCCCAGGGCACATTGCTGTCCCAGGCAGAACTTGCTGCCCACCAGCACCCCAAGGTCTCTCTCCATGGAGCTGCTCTCCAGCAGGGCAGCCTCTAACCTGCCCTGGTGCCTGCTGTTGTTCCTCCCCAGATGCAGGACCCTGCACTGGTCCTTACTGAACTCCATGAGGTTTGCCTGCAGCCAACTCTCAGCCTGTCCAGGCCATGTTGGATGGCAGCACAGGCTGAGGGGTGTCAGCCACCCCCAGTTTGGGATCATCAATGAACTTGCTGAGGGCACACTCAATGCCCTCAGCCAGGACATTGATAAAGACATTGGACAAAACTGGCCCCAGTGCTGAGCCCTGGGGAACACCACTGGCCACAGGCCTCCAAGTTGACTCTGTGCCACTGCTGACCGCGCTCTGAACTCTGCTGCCTGTGTTCCCCCACCCTCAGGGGGAACAACTTCTTCCTCATGTCTCATCTAAAGCCAGCTTCTTCCAGTCTGAAGCCATCACCCTGTCACTCCACACCTCTGTCACAAGCTCTCCTGTAGAACCCTTCAAATCCTGGAAGGCAGTTCTAAGCCTTCTTTCCTCCAGGCAGAGCAACCCCAACTCTCTCAGCCTGCCTTCTTAGCAGAGGTTCCAGCCCTCAAAGCATCCTCATGGCCTCCCCTGGCCCTGCTCAAACAAGTCCATGTCTGCTGTGCTGATGACTGCACAGCTGGACCCAGCACTGCAGATGGAGGGGCAGAATCCCCTCCCCTGACCTGCTGGCCAGCAGAACCAACACCCTCCACAGCAAGGCTCCCCAGCTGCAGCAGCACACAGGTCAGGATGTCTCTGATGTGCTGTCCCACACAGGACAGAAATGGGAACTTCAGGACCCAAGCCCTGCCTCCTGCTTGCTCAGGACCATTTGAGTCAGTGGGACACAACTGATCTAAAGGTCAAGGGTGATTGACCTAAAGGCCTTAAGTGATCTTAAGCGCAATGGGAGACAAGCAAGGATGGAGTTAGACCCAAGAAAGCAATCCAGGCCTGATGAGCACACTCCCTGCTGACAGGAAGCATTCCCAATCTCCTCCTCCCAGAGACATCAGCTCAGCAGACTTCTTCAAGATCTTCCAGACTCTGAGAGACTTTTTAGCATTCCAGCTCAACCAGCAAGGCCTCAGACTCCCTGATGGAGACCAAGAGTTCTCTCTCCTTTCAGCACCCTTCCCCCAAACTCCTTCCAAACAGCCAAGACACACCAGCAGTGCTGATGGAGAAGCAGCTCTCCAGCCCCCTCTGGTTCTCTCCTGCTCCCCTCTTTTACTGCCATGCTCCAGTGCATAGATTCAAAGCAGGGTCTGGGTTAAAAGGGTCCTTAAAGCTCATCCAGTTCCAGCCCCCTGCCATGGGCAGGGACACCTCCCACCAGCCCAGGCTGCTCAAGGCCTCATCCAGCCTGGCCTTCAACAGTGAGAGTGGTGAGACTCTGGAATGGGTTGTCCAGGGAGGTGGTTGAGGCCCCGTCCCTGGGGGTGTTTAAGACCAGGCTGGCTGAGGCTCTGTCCAGCCTGATCTAGTGTGGGGTGTCCCTGCCCATGGCAGGGGGGTTGGAACTAGATGATCCTTGTGGTCCCTTCCAACCCTGAATGAAACTATGAAACCTCCCAGGCAGGAGACAGCCACAGCCTCCCTGGGCAGCCTGTGCCAGAGTCTCCCCAGCCTCACTCTCAACAATTTCTTCCTCATCTCCAGTCTCAGTCTCCTCTCTCTCAGCTCAAAGCCATTGCCCCTTTTCCTGGCACTCCCAGCCCTTGTCCAAAGTCCCTCCCCAGATCTCCTGGAGCCCTTCAGGTACTGGAAGACTGCTCTGAGGTCTCTCTGGAGCCTTCTCTTCTCCAAGCTGAACAGCCCCAGCTCTCTCATCTTGTCCCCACATGGGAGGTTCTCCAGCCCTCTGCTCATATTCAGGGCCTCCTCTCAACCCTCTCCAGCAGCTCCAGGTCCTTCTTGTGCTGGGGGCCCCAGAGCTGGAGGCAGTGCTGCAGGTGGGGGCTGAGCAGAGCAGAGGGGCAGAATCCCCTCCCTGTGCTGCTGCTCTCCCTGCTCTGGCTACAGCTCAGCACACAGCTACCTGCTGGGCTGTCAGCAACCAGTGCTGGCTCCTGAGGACTTTGTCACCCCCAAATCCTTCTCCTCCAGGCTGCTCTGGAGCCACTGCTCAGCCAGGTTGGATTTGTGCTGGGGATTGCCCCAAGCCAAGCCCTTCACAGTTAACACCCATCCTGGATGATCAGCAGTCTCAGGGCTCAGGCCCTTCCAGCACTCCACACCATCACTCTTATTAAAGCACACATTTTGCTAGAAAGCTTTCTGCTGACTGCTCCCACTGCTGCCATCCAGGCCATTCAAGAAGGCATTCTGGACAGAGGGTCTGGCTATAAAACTCCCATGCTCTTCAGCTGCCAGAAGGGCAGTTTGGTGACAGTGCAATTCATTCAATTCTTTAATGATCCTAACTTCAGCCTGAGCAGATACATTCTGCTTTGGCTTCAGCCAGCAGCGGTGGGGACCGTGCCAAGGGCCAGCAACAACTGCTTGGGTGACTGCTGCAGCACCAGCTACCACTGCCACAGGCACTGCAGCTGAACCCTGCCATGCCAAGAGCCAGCAACAACTGCTTGGGTGACTGCTGCAGCACCAGGTACCACTGCCACAGGCACTGCAGCTGAACCCTGCCATGCCAAGGGCCAGCAACAACTGCTTGGGTGACTGCTGCAGCACCAGGTACCACTGCCACAGGCACCACTGCCACAGGCACTGCAGCTGAACCCTACCATGCCAAGGGCCAGCAACAACTGCTTGGGTGACTGCTGCAGCACCAGCTACCACTGCCACAGGCACTGCAGCTGAACCCTACCATGACAAGGGCCAGCAACAACTGCTTGGGTGACTGCTGCAGCACCAGCTACCACTGCCACAGGCACTGCAGCTGAACCCTGCCATGCCAAGGGCCAGCAACAACTGCTTGGGTGACTGCTGCAGCACCAGCTACCACTGCCACAGGCACTGCAGCTGAACCCTGCCATGCCAAGAGCCAGCAACAACTGCTTGGGTGACTGCTGCAGCACCAGCTACCACTGCCACAGGCACCACTGCCACAGGCACTGCAGCTGAACCCTACCATGCCAAGGGCCAGCAACAACTGCTTGGGTGACTGCTGCAGCACCAGCTACCACTGCCACAGGCACCGCAGCTGAACCCTGCCATGCCAAGGGCCAGCAATGATTGCTTGGGTGACTGCTGCAGCACCAGGTACCACTGCCACAGGTACCACTGCCACAGGCACCACAGCTGAACCCTGCCATGCCAAGAGCCAGCAACAACTGCTTGGGTGACTGCTGCAGCACCAGCTACCACTGCCACAGGCACTGAACCAGCTACCACTGCCACAGGCACTGCAGCTGAACCCTGCCATGCCAAGGGCCAGCAACAACTGCTTGGGTGACTGCTGCAGCACCAGCTACCACTGCCACAGGCACTGCAGCTGAACCCTGCCATGCCAAGAGCCAGCAACAACTGCTTGGGTGACTGCTGCAGCACCAGCTACCACTGCCACAGGCACTGCAGCTGAACCCTACCATGCCAAGGGCCAGCAACAACTGCTTGGGTGACTGCTGCAGCACCAGCTACCACTGCCACAGGCACCACAGCTGAACCCTGCCATGCCAAGAGCCAGCAACAACTGCTTGGGTGACTGCTGCAGCACCAGGTACCACTGCCACAGGCACCACAGCTGAACCCTGCCATGCCAAGAGCCAGCAACAACTGCTTGGGTGACTGCTGCAGCACCAGCTACCACTGCCACAGGCACCACAGCTGAACCCTGCCATGCCAAGAGCCAGCAACGATTGCTTGGGTGACTGCTGCAGCACCAGGTACCACTGCCACAGGCACTGCAGCTGAACCCTGCCATGCCAAGAGCCAGCAACAACTGCTTGGGTGACTGCTGCAGCACCAGCTACCACTGCCACAGGCACTGCAGCTGAACCCTGCCATGCCAAGGGCCAGCAACAACTGCTTGGGTGACTGCTGCAGCACCAGGTACCACTGCCACAGGCACTGCAGCTGAACCCTGCCATGCCAAGAGCCAGCAACAACTGCTTGGGTGACTGCTGCAGCACCAGCTACCACTGCCACAGGCACTGCAGCTGAACCCTGCCATGCCAAGGGCCAGCAACAACTGCTTGGGTGACTGCTGCAGCACCAGCTACCACTGCCACAGGCACTGCAGCTGAACCCTGCCATGCCAAGGGCCAGCAACGACTGCTTGGGTGACTGCTGCAGCACCAGCTACCACTGCCACAGGCACTGCAGCTGAACCCTGCCATGCCAAGGGCCAGCAACAATTGCTTGGGTGACTGCTACAGCACCAGGTACCACTGCCACAGGCACCCCTGCCACAACATTCAACAGGCATTCAACAAGTCCAAGTGCCAGGGGCTGCACTTTGGCCACGGCAATCGCAGGCAGAGCTACAGGCTGGGGTCGGAGTGGCTGGAGAGCTCCCAAACAGAGAGGGACCTGGGGGTGCTGATTGACAGCCACCTGAATATGAGCCAGCAGTGTGCCCAGGGGACCAATAGCATCCTGGCCTGCATTAGGAAGAGAGTGGCCAGCAGGAGCAGGGAAGTCCTTGTGCCCTGTATTCTGCTTTGGTTAGGCCACACCTTGAGTCCTGTGTCCAGCTCTGGGCTCCGCAGTTTAAGAAGGACATCGAAACACTGGAGCGTGTCCAGAGAAGGGCAACATGGCTGGGGAGAGGCCTTGAGCACAGCCCTGTGAGGAGAGGCTGAGGGAGCTGGGGTTGCTTAGCCTGGAGAAGAGGAGGCTCAGGGGTGACCTCATTGCCCTCTACAACTACCTGAGGGGTGGTTGTGGCCAGGAAGGGGTTGGCCTCTTCTCCCAGGCACCCAGCAGCAGAACAAGAGGACATAGTCTCAAGCTGTGCCAGGGGAGGTTTAGACTCGAGGTGAGGAGGAAGTTCTTCACCAAGCGAGTCGTTCGTCATTGGAATGTGCTGCCCAGGGAGGTGGTGGAGTCCCCATCCCTGGAGATGTTCAGGAGGGGCTTGGATGTGGCACTTGGTGCCATGGTCTAGTCATGGGGTCTGTGTTGATAGGTTGGACTCGATGATCCTCGAGGTCCTTTCCAACCTAAGTTATACTGTGAGACTGTGATACCACTGCCACAGACACCGCACCAGGCACCCCTGCCACAGGCAGCAGCACCCCTGCCACAGGTGCTGCACCAGGCACCCCTGCCACAGACACTGCAGCTGAACCCTACCATGCCAAGTGCCAGCAACAATAGTTTGGGTGACTGCTGCAGCACCAGGCATCCCTGCCACTGGCAGCACTGCCACAGACAGCACTGCCACAGACACCAGGTGCCCCTGCCACAGACAGCACTGCCACAGACACTGCACCAGGTGCCCCTGCCACAGACAGCACTGCCACAGACAGCACTGCCACAGACACCGCACCAGGCGCCCCTGCCACAGACAGCACTGCCACAGACACTGCACCAGGTGCCCCTGCCACAGACAGCACTGCCACAGACAGCACTGTCACAGACAGCACTGCCACAGACACTGCACCAGGTGCCCCTGCCACAGACAGCACTGCCACAGACACCGCACCAGGTGCCCCTGCCACAGACAGCACTGCCACAGACACCGCACCAGGTGCCCCTGCCACAGACAGCACTGCCACAGACACTGCACCAGGTGCCCCTGCCACAGACAGCACTGCCACAGACAGCACTGCCACAGACAGCACTGCCACAGACACTGCACCAGGTGCCCCTGCCACAGACAGCACTGCCACAGACACTGCACCAGGTGCCCCTGCCACAGACAGCACTGCCACAGACAGCACTGCCACAGACACTGCACCAGGTGCCCCTGCCACAGACAGCACTGCCACAGACACTGCACCAGGTGCCAGACAGCACTGCCCAGGTGCCCCTGCCACAGACAGCACTGCCACAGACACTGCAGACACTGCACCAGGTGCCAGGTGCCCCTGCACCAGGTGCCCCTGCCACACTGCCACAGACACTGCACCAGGTGCCCCTGCCACAGACAGCACTGCCACAGACAGCACTGCCACAGACACCGTACCAGGCGCTGCTGCCACAGACAGTGCAGCTGAACCCTACCTCCTGGGGGGCAATGGCAATGACTGCAGGTCAACCTTGCTGCACAACCTCAGAACCAAGCACACAATGGTAGGGGTTGGAAGGGACCTCTGGAGATCTTTGAGTCCAGCTCCCTTGCTGGTCACACAGAAACACATCCAGATGGGTCTTGAAAGTCTCCAGAGGAGACTCCACAAGCTCTCTGGGCAGCCTGCTCCAGGGCTCCAGCACCCTCACAGTAATGAAGTTTTTCCTCAAGTTGAGGTGGAACTTCCTGGGTTCCAGGTTTGCATCCACTGCCCCTCACATCCTATCACAGGGTACCACTGAAATGAGCCTGGTTCCTTCCTCTTGAGACTCCCCCTTCAGGTATTTGTAAACACTCATCAGATCTCCTCTCAGGCTGCTCTTCTCCAGGCTGAACAGCCCCAGGTGGCTCAGCCTTTCCCCATCACACAGATGTTCCAGACCCTTCAGCATTGGTTGAATGTTAGGAAGAAGTTCTACACAGAGAGAGTGATTGCCCATTGGAATGGGCTGCCCAAGGAGGTGGTGGAGTCCCCATCCCTGGAGGTGTTCAGGAGGAGATTTGATAGGGTGCTTGGTGCCATGGGTTAGCTGTTTGGGTGGGCTGGATTGGTTGATGGGTTGGACACGATGATCTTGAAGGTCTCTTCCAACCTGGTTTGGTTTATTCTAAATAAAGCATCCTCCCAGCCTCTGCTGGACTCTCTCCAGTAGTTAGTTCCCTTTCCCTCTTGAACTGGGAGCCCAGAACTGCATCCAGGACTCCAGATGTGGTCTCACTTGGACAGAGTAGAGGGGAAGAAAAACCTCCCTCTGTGATCTGTTGGCCACACTCTACTTCACAAGCCCAAGGACACCATTGGCCTTCTTGGCCACAAGGGCACATTGCTGCCCCATGGATATCTTACTGCCCACAAGGACTCCAAGGCCCTTCTCCATGGAGCTTCTTTGGGAATTAACTCTTGTGGTTGTTGTTAGAAAAGGTGGTTTGGAGGTGCAATGAATACTCTTAACAAACACAATTAATGAACACAATTGAGCTGAACAGCTTCAGCTCTCTGAAAGTGACACTTGGTGTCTTCTTTAAGGGACAGCTGGAAGGTGACAGCTGGGCACCTTAAAGCACACCCCTGGAAAACAGAAACTCCAAGTTTCAGAGGAAGCTTGACAGCATCTCACAGATCTGGAACTGCCCCAAATAAGTATTTCATAGAATCCTTGAATGGCTCAAGTGGGAAGGGACATCAGAGATCATCCACTGCAACCTTCCTGCCACAGGCAAGGACACCTCTCAACTAGCCCAGGTTGCTCAAAGCCTCATCCAGCCTGGCCCTGAGCACCTCCAGGCAGGAGGCAGCCACAGCCTCCCTGGGCAGCCTGTGCCAGAGTCTCACCACCCTCCTACTGAAGAAATCTTTCCTCAGCTCCACTCTAACCCTGCTCTCCCTCAGCCTCAAACCATTCCCCCTTGGCCTGTCTCAGACACCCTCATGAAATGTCCCTCTGCAGCCTTCCTGGAGGATCCCTTCAGCTACTGGAAGGCAGCTCTAAGGTCCCCACAGGATCTTCCCCAGCTGAACACCCCCAGCTCCCTCATCCTGTCCTCACAGCAGAGGTGCTCCAGCCCTTGGATCATCCTTGTGGCCTCCACCAGCACATTTGAAGAGAGCCCATCCTGTAACTGGTGCTTGTATCTGTGAGCACTGGTGAGAAAGGAAGGATGACAGCAACTGAAGGCAGTGTTGCCATCCACAGCAAGCTGAACTGAGAAGATGCCTCACCAGCTCGAGACAGCCACAAGAACCTTCAGGACAATTCACCCAAAGGGGGCTGCTCAAACCCCCTTTTCCCAGCCTGCTGCAGCTTGATATGCATCCAGCATTTCCATTAGAAGTTACAACCAAGATGCCTTCAGTGCTTCTTGATTTCAGCTCTTGCCTTCCCCCCTCAAAGCAAACAGTAGAGGTTCTCTCCCCCCAGCTGGAGCACCCTGCTGAGCTCCCTTCCAAAGATAACACAGATCTTGAAGCTGTCAATTCATCAGCTGCAGAACAAAGGGCCTGCTGTGCACATCACAGTGTGCCCAGGTGGCCAAGAAGGCCAAGGGCATCCTGGCCTGCATCAGGAACAGTGTGGCCAGCAGGAGCAGGGAAGTCCTTGTGCCCTGTGCTCAGCACTGCTGAGGCCACACCTTGAGTCCTGTGGCCAGTTCTGGGCTCCTCAGTTTAAGAAGGACATTGAGAGACTTGAAGGTGTCCAGAGAAGGGCAACAAAGCTGGGGAGAGGCCTTGAGCACAGCCCTGGGAGGAGAGGCTGAGGGAGCTGGGGTTGCTTAGCCTGGAGAAGAGGAGGCTCAGGGGAGACCTCATTGCCCTCTGCAACTACCTGAAAGGAGGCTGTAGCCAGGAAGGGGTTGGGCTCTTCTCCCAGGCACCCAGCAGCAGAACAAGAGGACACAGTCTCAAGCTGTGCCAGGGGAGGTTTAGGCTGGAGGTGAGGAGGAAGTTCTTCACCGAGCGAGTCGTTCGTCATTGGGATGTGCTGCCCAGGGAGGTGGTGGAGTCCCCACCCCTGGAGGGGTTCAAGAGGGGATTGGATGTGGCACTTGGTGCCATGGTTTAGTCCTGAGGTCTGTGTTGATAGGCTGGACTCGATGATCCTCGAGGTCTCTTCCAACACTGTGAATACTGTGATCACCCCAAACAAGAATCCAGAGCTCCCACGAAGTTTGCAGAGCAGATTTTGCTCTGGCTGGGGAGAAGCTGGTGAGGCAGCCAAGGGACAGCAGGAGCAGACCTTGCTGCTCAGTGGAAACACTTCAGGCTTTTTCCAGACATGTCCTTTCTCCAGGAGGTTCAGAGCCTTTCCAAGCCAGTGGCTGCTGAAAAAAAACAAAGCTGCTGGGAGTAGCACTAATAGAAAACCCTTTCCCTTGGATGCCTAGAGGGAAAGTCTCCTGCTCAGTCTGACAAGAGTGGAGCCTTCTGTCACTTCTACTGTTTGGTGAAAGAACAAACTTAGCCCAGAAGAACAGCAGCTTTAAGGCAGGGTGACTTCCCCAGCTCCTCAGGAACTCCTTTTCCAGCCCACCAGCAGCACAGCCACAGCCTTAGCTCAAGTGGATCTGCAAATGCCACCAGCAAGGCAGAGGTTTGCACTGGAGCACTCTCAGTACCTCAGCCCCACACTCTCACATGTCCATCAAACCCAAACACACACCCAGCAGCTGACAACCCCAAAGAGCATCCTGCTCTGGTTGGTAGCTTCCACCTCCCCAAAGCTTTCCAAACTCAGGCAAATCTGTGCTATTTAAGAGCTTTAGCTGCATTCACTCTTCCCTGCTCAGCATCTTCACAGCACCAAGAGCAAATTCAATGATTGCCACCAGGATTCCTCTTCTTTCCACCCTGAGGCTGCCCCAGTGAAGCCCACTCCCTGGGGGTGAGCAGGGATGATCATAGAATGGCTTAGAGTGGAAGGGATCTCAGAGGTCATCTACTCCAACCTCCCTGCCATGGGAGGGACACCTCTCAACTAGGCTTGGTAGCTCAAGGCCTCATTCAATCTGACCTTGAACACCCCCAGGCAGGAGGCAGCCACAGCCTCCCTGGGCAGCCTGGGCCAGAGGCTCAGCAGCCTCACACTGAAGAACTTCTTCCTCAGCTCCACTCTAACCCTGCTCTGCCTCAGCTTCAAACCCTTCCCCCTTGGCCTGGCTCAGACACTCTCAGGAAAAGCCTCTCTGCAGCCTTCCTGCAGGATCCCTCCAGGTCCTGGCAGGCAGCTCTGAGCTCCCCCCAGAGTCTTCTCCAGACTGACCAACCACAGCTCCCTCAGCCCATCTTCATGCCTGGGAGTTTCAGAGTTATTCCTGTGCAGAAACTCTAACTCCAGAGCACCAGAGCCTCATTCCTGCTGAGCTCAACTGCTTGGGAAGGAGCAGCTGCTCCATGCACCTCAACAAGTCCCAACCCATTTCAACACTTCACCAAGAGTCTGGAGAACATTACTAATACCCTGCCCTCAACCACTATGTTTTCCTCTTAAGATGCACATTTCAGAAGCCACTTTGCTCTTTTTTTTTTCAGGCATATTTAAAGCTCTAGACATATTTCAACACCCATCCAGATAAAGGACACACAAAGGTGTGAAAACTGCCAGCAGAAACCTTTTTTGTGGGTTTGTTTTTCCCCTCCTTTGGTGGCAGAAGTTATTTAATCACAGAACAGTAGGGGTTGGGAGGGACCTCTGGAGATCTTTGAGTCCAACCCCCCTGGCAAAGCAGGGTCACCCAGGGCAGGTCACACAGGGACACATCCAGGTGGGGCTTGAAAGTCTCCAGGGGTTGGAAAGGACCTCTGGAGATCTTTGAGTCCAACCCCCCTGGCAAAGCAGGGTCACCCAGGGCAGCTCACACAGGGACACATCCAGGTGGGGCTTGAAAGCCTCCAGAGCAGGAGACTCCACAACCTCTCTGGGCAGCCTGCTCCAGGCCTCAAGCACCTTCAGAGTAAAGAAGTTTCTCCTCCTGTTCAGGTGGAACCTCCTGGGTTCCAGCCTGTGCCCACTGCCCCTTGTCCTACCACAGGGCACCACTGAGCAGAGCCTGGCCCCTTCTTGCCCCTCACCCTTCAGACACCTGTAAACATTCACAAGATTCCATCTCAACCTTCTCCAGCCTGATACAACCTGGGTGCAGGGAAATTGTTTTTCTTCTCTCCCCCTCAGGTGAGCACACAACAAGCAAAAATAAAAGCAACTCCTAAGGCCCAGGGGCAGCTGGGAGGGTGTTGTTTTCCTTTCAGGAAAGACAGAAGCCTAAAAGCTGTCCCATTAACCCAGACACCTGCCCAGCAGCAATTTGACTCAAGTCCCATCAGCAACAGCATGCCATCATCTACTAGGAGAAGGGAGAGCTAGCACTGGGACACCTTCCAAACATTTGTAACACAGCAGCACCAGAATAACAGGTGAGAGCAAGCTTCCCCAGCCTAAAAGCTCCTTTCCTGCTCCTCCCTTTGATCCTTTCCTTTTTTAAGAGCCCATTCTATTTTCTTCATCCAGCTGCTCCACATTTGCTAGTTGGGAGGCAGAACAAAAACTCTGGAAAAGGAAACTGCACCCAGGAGAAGCTCCTGGGATTACCACCAAGCATGAAACACAGCCTGGAAAAGTCACATTGATGTCACCAAGTCTTCCTCACTTGACCAAGAAGGCAAATGGTCTCCTGGGGTGCGTGCAAATGAGTGTGGCCAGAAGGCCAAGGGAGGTTCTGCTTCCCCTTAGTGAGGCCACTAAGTGCTGGGTCCAGTTCCAGGCTCCCCAGCTCAAGAGAGACAGGGAACCACTGGAGAGTGTCCAGCAGAGGCTACAAGGATGATCAATCACAGAATCAATAAGGTTGGAAAAGACCTCAGAGATCAGCAAGTGCAAGCTGTCACCCAACACCTCCTGACAACTAAACCATGGCATCAAGTGCCACATCCAATCCCCTCCTGAACACCTCCAGGGATGGGGACTCCACCACCTCCCTGGGCAGCACATCCCAATGGCTAACAACTCTCTCAGTGAAGAACTTCCTCCTCACCTCCAGCCTGCACCTCCCCTGGCACAGCTTGAGACTGTGTCCTCTTGTTCTGGTGCTGACTGCCTGATGCAGGGACTGGAACAGCTGTCTGAGGAGGCAAGCTGAGAGCCCTGGGGCTGTTTAGCTTGGAGAAGAGCAGGGAGCTGATCAATGTTTACAAATACCTGCAGTGTGGGTGTCAAGAAGGGGCCAGGCTCTTTTCAGTGGTGCCTTGTGATAGGACAAGGGGCAATGGATGCACATCTAGAACCCAGGCAGTTCCATTCAGCAGGAGGAGAAACTTCTTTGTTGTGAAGGTGCAGGAGCCCTGGAGCAGGCTGCCCAGAGAGGTTGTGGAGTTTCCTTCTCCAGAGAGATTTAAAACCCATCTGGACATGTCCCTGTGTGACCTGCCCTAGGTGACCCTGCTTTGGCAGGGGGGGTTGAACACCATCCCCAGAGGTCCCTTCCAGCCCCTACCACTCTGTGATGCTCTAACTACACTCCCTTGAAGAAAGCACAGTTAGCTCTCCTGGTTCCTCCAGCACACCAGGCAGGTCAGCTCCTCCACTCACACCTTCAAGCCCCATAACAAACACCAGGTTCCTCTTCACCACTCACTGCAGGAGAGCCTCTGCCCCTGCCAGCAGAGGTATTCAAAGCGCAGCTGAAGTTCCTCACTCCAGCCATGCCTGCACCCCAGCAATGCTGCCCTCCTCTAATTCCCCAGAGTAGAAATTCCAGCAACTCTAATCACATTAGGGGATTTACACACAACTGAACTTGACAGTTGACCAGCCCTGAAATTGCTGGATTAGGGAGAAAAAGAAAATACAGGTTACCCATGGCTTCCAGATACATCTTTCCTGCTAACTCTTCCTACCAAACAAAAACTGGAGCCAGTGCACCAGCCTGACACATCCCAACATTCACTGCCACCATGAAAGAGCCTCTCAGCCCCTAGGGGATGGGCAAAGCCCTTATGCACAGATGAAAATCACAGAATGGGGGGGTTGGAAGGGAGATCATCCAGTCCAACCCCCCTGCCAAAGCAGGATCACCCAGGGCAGGTCACACACAAACACATCCAGGTGGGGTTGGAAGCTCTCCACACCACGAGGCTCCACAACCTCTCTGGGCAGCCTGCTCCAGGCCTCCAGCACCCTCACACCAACCAAGTTTCTCCTCATGTTGAGGTGAAGCTTCCTGTGCTCCAGTTTGTGTCTGCTGCCCCTTGTCCTATCATAGGACACCACCAGAAGGAGTCTGGGCTGCTTGTTCTTGACACCCACCCTTCAGATACAAACATCAGTAAGATGCCCTCTCAGGCTGCTCTGTTGCAGGACAAACAGTCCCAGGTCTCTCACTCTTCCCTCCTCAGACAGATGCTCCACAGCCCCTTCACCACCCTTGTAGCCTGCACTAGACTCTCTCCAGTAGTTCCCTATCCCTCTTGAACTGGACACAATACTCCAGCTGTGGTCTCACCAGGGCAGAGTAGAAGGGGAGAAGAATCTCTCTCAACCTGTCAGCCACATTCTCCTTCATGCACCCAGGATACCAAATCCTTCAGTGTCCAAACATCTCACTGGGAAGTTATTTGTTCTCCTACTACTCTCTCACCCACTTCTCACCGCAGATAAAAACCCAGCCTGTGGC
Source organism: Melanerpes aurifrons (assembly GCA_011125475.1). NCBI lineage: Eukaryota > Metazoa > Chordata > Aves > Piciformes > Picidae > Melanerpes > Melanerpes aurifrons. The sequence continues at coordinate 1,697,428 of WWNC01000042.1, read as the reverse complement.
CCAGCGTCGGTGCTGTACCTTACACACACACAGCCTGAGCTGGCTGAAGGAAGTTGCTCCTGCAGACTTCTGCCAGAGAGCTTCCACAGTCACATCCTCAGAAATGAGGGGAAAATAGGCCATGTGAAATCACATTTTTGGGAGCAGGCCTTTCTCCGAGACACTTCCCCACGAAAGCCTTCCACAGCCGGCGAAGGGCCACAGCCAGGCTCTGACGCCACTGGCTCTTGTCACTGAAGAAATTAAAGCCACTTCCGCTTGCAAGGATGCTCAGCAATGCCAAGGCTGGGGAACACCAACAGGGCAGAGGGCACAGAGGTCTAAAAGCACTTCAGCCTTGGCAGAGGGCTCACAGAGCCCTGCCTGCTCCTCCCCTGCGGAGCGGCCGCAGCCCCGGAGCGGCAGGGAAAGCCTCTGCGCCTTGGGAAGCTTCTCTGCTGCTGCAGACCCTCCCAAGGGGTTTCATCTCCACAGCTTCAGACCCTCCCAAGGGGTTTCATCTCCACAGCTTCAGACCCTCCCAAGGGGTTTCATCTCCACAGCTTCAGACCCTCCCAACAAGGAAACACTCCCTGGGCAGCACCGCTGCCCCTTCTTTGCCTTCATCCAGCTGGGAGTTCAGAAAGCTCAGCCCTGAGCTCAAGAAGACAGAGAACAAGGAACACCTCAGATCTCAGCCCAGCTCCTCCCCTCCGTCCCACCTCTCACCACTCCTTCCCTTTCACGACTGCAAGGCTCTGAACATCCTCACTCACAAGTGGCTGCCACCAGCATATGGAAGGACTTCCATCAGTGCTCCCCTTTTAGCTCCAGATCAAGGTCAAAGCAGCCCAGAAGCCAGAGCCGATCCACCTGAGCTGCTCTGCACAACAGCCACCACCACACCCTCCAGGCTGACTTTCATGCCCAAGCAGCTTCCTAATCCCTGGGTCCTCACCTTCCAAGCCATCCACAGGGCAGCCCCAGAGAGCACAGAGAGGCTGCAGCGTGGCAAATGTCCCTTGAAATGGAAGGGAGCAGCAAGGGGACATGGTGTGGGCTCCTCACTCCCAGAGGGAGCAACCCAGAGACCCTGATCCTGCAGCACACACTGAAGATGCTCTCATCAAAGACATTCCTGGGCACTTTCCCCTCCAGCTCAACATTTTGCTCACCTACCCAAATCCTCCTGAGCAGTCTTAACTGAACCAGAAGACTCCTCACACAGGCCCCCTCCACTGCCACAACCTGGCCTGCATCTGAACACCGGGGAAGTGCTGCCAGAAACTCGCCTCAGCTTCACCCCCAGTCTCTTACATCCTGCATTTCTGTACCTCAGAGGCTTCTCTGCTGTCACACAGCCTCCCAAGATGCACAAGCCCAAGGTACACAAACCTCCATCAAACTGCTGGAGTGGATCCAGAAGAGGCCACAAGGATGATCAGAGGGCTGGAGCAGGTGCTCCAGCTATGAGACTGGCTACAAGAGTTGGGGCTGTTCAGCCTGGAGAAGAGAAGGCTCCAGGGAGACCTTAGAGCAGCCTTCCAGCACCTGAAGGGGCTCCAGGAGTGCTGGGGAGGGACTTTGGACAAGGGCTGGGAGGGACAGGACAAGGGACAATGTGGTGGTTTTGAGCTGGAAGAGAGGAGATTGAGACTGGAAATTAAGAACAAATTCTTGAGAGTGAGGGTGGGGAGGCACTGGCACAGGTTGCCCAGGGAGGCTGTGCATGTCCCCTCCCTTGGAAGGGTTCAGGGCCAGGCTGGATGAGGCCTTGAGCAAGCTGGGCTGGTGGGAGGCGTCCCTGCCCATGGCAGGGGGTTGGAGCTGGCTGAGCTTTCAGGTCACTAAAAACCCAAACCATTCTGTGATTCTGTGAATGTCTTGCCATGCTCCTGGGCTTTTGGGAAGCTGCTCACCTCCAGAAGATGCCACCCAAGAGGGCAGGAACCAGCACAATGCAGTCTGAGAGGGACTCCAGGTAAAGAAACCCAGACAAACTTGCAGTGCTGTGGCAGCACCAACAAAACACAAGGTTCTGTGCACAGCAACGACTTACTCCCCACAGAAACCCCCCCAGAACACTGAGCTTCCTGGAAAGGGAATCCAAATGGGGGCAGAAAGGGCAGGTTTTAAATGCCCATCTGTTAAAACCCATCCTGACCCTGCCACCACTGCCCTGCTGCTATAACCTGAGAGCCAGGCGAGCCCAGGGACACCCAATCTCCCCCTCCAACAGCTCCAGGGATATATTAAGGTCAAGTTTACTGGTGCCTGCACAGAGCCCATCAACAACCAGGAAGCTGAACTCCCTCCAAGGAAGTTTGGAAAAGAAAACAAAACCCTCCTGACACCAGCCCAGAGCTCTGACTTGGCTCCAAGGTACAGGATGACATTAACCCTGAGGAGCCAGCAACCCAGCAACCCAGCCTCCAGAGCACGCAACCTGTCTGTCCCTCACGCCACTGTCTGCCCACCTCTGGGCTGGGAAGGAACTGGTGACCTACTTCTATTGATCCACAGCCTTTAGTCACAGTGTGGGGACTTTGTCAAAGAGCACAAAAACAATAGTTGACTCTTAGGGTGGGAGCAAGGGGGAGGGCAAAGAAACACGGTGAGGTTTAACTGGTGCGCCAAGTGCCACCACATTCCAGCGTGGGCCTGCAGGGAGCTGGCAGCACAGAGCCCACCCTCCTTATCCCACAGCTCTGTGGAAGAAGCTCTGCTGCAGAACAATCCACTGCACTGGGGCTTGCCCCTCAGAGACAGCCCAAAAGGTGGCAGAGCAGGTGGAGTCTTGATGCCATCCCTCTGGGTGTCATTGCAGTGTGACACAGTCATACCCTCCCTTGTCCCACACCACCCAACACAGGCCATTACCAACAGCTTCTGGGCACAGCTGCAGCCTGGGATGAGGTTTGATCAAACACTCAGCACGACCAGAGCCACAAAATCATCCCAGCTTTCTCTGACAGGAAATTTTGCTTCTTGAAGCCACTGTTAGGGAGGTGATGAACAACCTCAAAGTTCTGACTGGCTTTACTGCAGTCTCCTGTTCAGCAGGCAACAGAACAAAACTCACAGACTGATAGAAGGGATCTCAAAGCTCATTCAGTTCCAGCCCCCTGCCATGGGCAGGGACACCTCCCACCAGCACAGCTTGCTCAAGGCCCCAACACCACCTCCAGGCCAGGGGCATCCACAGCCTCCTTGGGCAACCTGCTCCAGTGTCTCCCCACCCTCACTCTCAAGAATTTCTTCCTCATCTGCAGTCTCAGTCTCCCCTCTTCCAACTCAAAGCCACCACATTGTCCCTTGTCCTATCCCTCCCAGCCCTTGTCCAAAGTCCCTCCCCAGCTCTCCTGGAGCCCCTTCAGGTGCTGGAAGGCTGTTCTGAGGTCTCCCTGGAGCCTTCTCTTCTCCTGGCTAACAGTCCCAACTCTTGTAGCCTGTCCCCACAGGAGAGGTTCTCCAGCCCTCTGATCATCTTCATGGCCTGCTCTGGACACACACTAACAGTTCCAGGTCCTTCTTGTGCTGGGGGGCCCAGAACTGGATGTGGTGCTGCAGGTGGGGCCTCAGCAGATCAGAGGGGCAGAATCACCTCCATCCCATCACAACACCTCTCTTTGCTGCCTCCATCACTCCTCAGCTTCACCTCCCTTTCAGAAATAAGTTTTAAACCCCTTCATCCCTCTGACTTTTGATCTTCCCCCTTGAAGGCCTTCTTCCCAGTGCAGGTGTCCTTTGTCCTGCACAGCTCTCTCTCACCCAACTCCTTTTTCCCCCCAATTAGAGATAACTCTTGCATTCCATGATGCATGAAGCACTAAACCCACAGGTTTCCAGAGACACAAAGCTCACCATGCAGAAGCTGGTTTGGTTTAAAACAACCCCAATCAGGGCTTTGGCCTCCCTGCTGCCATACCACAGCCCACGAGGAGACCTCACAGGGCTCTGCCAGAGGAAACCTGCAGCTAACCTTTATCAGCTGGAGGATGCTGCTGCCTCCACGGTGGTATCAAAACAGAGGAGGGAAAAAAAACAAACAAAAAAGGAAAAGAACAAAAAAATCAAAAGAAAAGGGAAACTAACCAGAGCTAAAAATAAAGCTGAACTCGGGTGACCTCCTGCCCTGCAGTAAATCACAGCTGAACTCTGCTCCCCACGCCCGCCTGCCGCAGCAGCGCGCATGGAAGGCAACAGCTTCGGGGTCACGCTGCTGTTTACTACCTGGAGTGCACACAGGAGCTGTGGGGGAGGGAAATAAACAGCCAGGACACCTCAACACAGCTCCCCAAGACACCTGGAGACACACACAGAGTTTGGGGAGGCTCAGGACAGCCAGGACACCTCAACACAGTTCACCCAAGAGCTCTGCAGACACACACAGAGTTTGGGGAGGCTCAGGACAGCCAGGACACCTCAACACAGTTCACCCAAGACACCTGGAGACACACACAGAGTTTGGGTAGGTCACAAGACAGCCAGGACACCTCAACACAGCTCACCCCAGAGCTCTGCATACACACACAGAGTTTGGGTAGGCTCAGGACTGACAGGACACCTCAACACAGCTCCCCAAGACACCTGGAGACACACACAGAGTTTGGGGAGGCTCAGGACAGCCAGGACACCTCAACACAGCTCACCCAAGAGCTCTGCAGACACACACAGAGTTTGGGGAGGCTCAGGACAGCCAGGACACCTCAACACAGCTCACCCCAGAGCTCTGCAGACACACACAGAGTTTGGGGAGGCTCAGGACAGCCAGGACACCTCAACACAGCTCACCCCAGAGCTCTGCAGACACACACAAAGTTTGGGGAGGTCACAGGACAGCCAGGACACCTCAACACAGTTCACCCAAGACACCTGGAGACACACACAGAGTTTGGGTAGGCTCAGGACTGACAGGACACCTCAACACAGCTCCCCAAGAGCTCTGCAGACACACACAGAGTTTGGGGAGGCTCAGGACAGCCAGGACACCTCAACACAGCTCACCCCAGAGCTCTGCAGACACACACAGAGTTTGGGGAGGCTCAGGACAGCCAGGACACCTCAACACAGTTCACCCCAGAGCTCTGCAGACACACACAGAGTTTGGGGAGGCTCAGGACAGCCAGGACACCTCAACACAGTTCACCCCAGAGCTCTGCAGACACACACAGAGTTTGGGGAGGCTCAGGACAGCCAGGACACCTCAACACAGTTCACCCAAGACACCTGGAGACACACACAGAGTTTGGGTAGGCTCAGGACTGACAGGACACCTCAACACAGCTCCCCAAGAGCTCTGCAGACACACACAGAGTTTGGGGAGGCTCAGGACAGCCAGGACACCTCAACACAGCTCACCCAAGAGCTCTGCAGACACACACAGAGTTTGGGGAGGCTCAGGACAGCCAGGACACCTCAACACAGCTCACCCCAGAGCTCTGCAGACACACACAGAGTTTGGGGAGGCTCAGGACAGCCAGGACACCTCAACACAGCTCACCCCAGAGCTCTGCATACACACACAGAGTTTGGGTAGGCTCAGGACTGACAGGACACCTCAACACAGCTCCCCAAGAGCTCTGCAGACACACACAGAGTTTGGGTAGGCTCAGGACTGACAGGACACCTCAACACAGCTCCCCAAGAGCTCTGCAGACACACACAGAGTTTGGGGAGGCTCAGGACAGCCAGGACACCTCAACACAGCTCACCCCAGAGCTCTGCAGACACACACAGAGTTTGGGTAGGCTCAGGACTGACAGGACACCTCAACACAGCTCACCCAAGAGCTCTGCAGACACACACAGAGTTTGGGGAGGTCACAGGACAGCCAGGACACCTCAACACAGCTCACCCAACAGGTCTGGAACAGACAGTTTGAGTAGGTCACAGGACAGAGGAGCAGTTTGGAAGCTCATGTGGCCAGGCACAACCTGCTTTCAGCACAGCACAGCTGGAAATAAAGCCCAGACTCCATCACTAGCTTGTCATCTCCACCTGATGCTTCCCTGCTCCTCTCTACAAGGCATCCAGTTGGGTCCCACTGATGGGACATGCTCCATCCAGCTCCTCCAGAGTCCTGCCCGTTCCTTCCAAGGCTTTCCATTTGGAGGCTGAGCTCAGAGCTTCATCACCTCAGGCATTTAGTGACACCACTCACCAAAAGCAACAGTGTCCTCCTGCCTGAACACAGCCACCCTCACAAGCCACCACCAAGATCACCCTCAACAAGAAGTGCCTGGAGATGTCCTCCTGTCTGAGCCAGGATGGGACAGCTGCTCTTGCCAGCCACCACCAAGCTCACCCTCAACAAGAAGCATTCAGAGATGTCCTCCTGTCTGAGCAAGGACAGTACAGTCCCTCTCATAAGCCACCACCAAGCTCACCCTCAACATGAAGAAGTGTTTGAGACATTGTCCTGCCTGAGCTAGGACAGGACAGTGGCTCTCACAAGCCACTAGCAAGCTCACCCTCAACAAGCAGCATTCAGAGACATCCCCCTGTCTGAGCTGGGATGGCACAGCCACTCTCACAAGCCACTACCAAGCTCACCCTCAACAAGCATTCAGAGACATCCCCCTGTCTGAGCTGGGATGGCACAGCCACTCTCACAAGCCACCACCAAGCTCACCCTCAACAAGCATTCAGAGACATCCCCCTGTCTGAGCTGGGATGGCACAGCCACTCTCACAAGCCACCACCAAGCTCACCCTCAACAAGCATTCAGAGACATCCCCCTGTCTGAGCTGGGATGGCACAGCCACTCTCACAAGCCACTCACCCTCAACAAGCAGCATTCAGAGACATCCCCTGTCTGAGCTGGGATGGCACAGCCACTCTCACAAGCCACTACCAAGCTCACCTTCAACAAGCAGCATTCAGAGACATCCCCTGTCTGAGCTGGGATGGCACAGCCACTCTCAAGCCACCACCAAGATCACCTTCAACAAGCATTCAGAGACATCCCCCTGTCTGAGCTGGGATGGCACAGCCACTCTCACAAGCCACCACCAAGCTCACCCTCAACAAGCATTCAGAGACATCCCCCTGTCTGAGCTGGGATGGCACAGCCACTCTCACAAGCCACTACCAAACTCACCCTCAACAAGCAGCATTCAGAGACATCCCCCTGTCTGAGCTGGGATGGCACAGCCACTCTCACAAGCCACTACCAAACTCACCCTCAACAAGCAGCATTCAGAGACATCCCCCTGTCTGAGCTGGGATGGCACAGCCACTCTCACAAGCCACTACCAAGCTCACCTTCAACAAGCAGCATTCAGAGACATCCCCCTGTCTGAGCTGGGATGGCACAGCCACTCTCACAAGCCACCACCAAGATCACCTTCAACAAGCATTCAGAGACATCCCCCTGTCTGAGCTGGGATGGCACAGCCACTCTCACAAGCCACCACCAAGCTCACCCTCAACAAGCATTCAGAGACATCCCCCTGTCTGAGCTGGGATGGCACAGCCACTCTCACAAGCCACTACCAAACTCACCCTCAACAAGCAGCATTCAGAGACATCCCCCTGTCTGAGCTGGGATGGCACAGCCACTCTCACAAGCCACTACCAAGCTCACCCTCAACAAGAAGTACTCCAAGAAGAAGCTGGAGAAGTAGTCAAGTCCCTCCACGGTGCTTTTAATAACTTGCAAACAAAGTGCTTTGGGAAGCCTAGCACACTCCCGGATCCCACAGCCAGGCCAACTCCAACCCTTCCAACCGTCAAGGCACCCAAGCATCACGTTCCCCATGACAGAAAGACCTCTTCCAGCCAGCCCAGCACCCGGCTGTGAAGAAGAGCCCAGCGGGGCTCTGGCGGTGCGTGCCGGCCGGCGTTCCCACTCCAACACTTGGCACATCCCTCAAAACCCGGCAGAATTTCCTCTGAGCAACAGTTTCCTGCCCACCACCCCCTGGACTCCGCGATGACAGCACCTTGAGCACTTTTTTCCACCCCCCTCAACAAAGCACAGGCTGCAATGACAAGAACAGCGGAGCGAGAAGGGTCCCTCCCCGGCCCCCTCCGGAATCCTCAAGAGGTTTTTTCACTTGACCCAAACAAATCCCCAACCCTCTGAGGGTTTCAGCAACGCGTTTGTTGTCATGGCAAGAGCGATTCTTGCCGGAAGCTCAGGAAAACAATGGGCTGGGGCTTAAAAGTGCTTAGAAAAAGGCTGCCTTTTCCCACCTCAAAAATGAAAGTGAGAGGAGCAGCAGCAGCAACAACATCAACAAGCAGCAGCACATCCAAGCGAGCACGTTTCTCGAAGAGCAGGGCCACCGAACACCACTGGAAGAACACCCCCTAGCCACCCCCAGCACAAAAACAAACCCCACCCGGCGCTTCCACAGCGCAACCCCGAGCCGCCCGATAGGCACCGACCACGCTGCCGCCGCCGCCGCCGGCCGGCCGGCCCCTGCGCACCGCCGCCGGGGCGCTCGGCACGCCGAGAATTCACCCAGCGACGCGGGGAGGCTTTCTTAGGCTTGCTTCGGGGTTTCGGTTTGTTTAGGGTTTGGGGGTGGTTGGTGGTTTGGGTTTTTTTTTCCCCCCCTCCACTTGACGCTCCCCCCGAAACTTCGTGGAGAGCACCCAGGCAGCCTGCCCGGGGCGGGGGTTGCTGTCAGAGGTAGGGTGCAAAGCCCCTGCCAGGCAGGCGGCTCGGCCACCAGGACTTTCCTGCTGATCCCTGCAGTATTTCCCCTCCTGACTCGGGGCCTAGCCGCAGCGGGGAAGGGAAGACCTTTAAAACCCATCGGCGGCCTCTTGTTGTGGCCGAGGCTGCCGCGGCGGAGCGGGGGTGTGGATCTGTAGGGGAGCGGGACCCCCCCACCCACCCCTGCGCTCCTTCCCATCGCCCAGGGGCCCAAGACACTGCCCCCGAGATCGATGTCCAGCGGCCAAGTAAGAAAAAAAAAGATAAATAAATAACGAATTGAAAGAAATAGATAAATCACACAGACACACACCCCCCCCCCCCCAATAAAAAAAAACCCAAAACTCCAAATTGCTCTTTAAAATACAAATAAAAGTCAGCCCCCAGCGGGCGAAAAGCTCAGGGTTAAAGCGGTCTGGGTCCGGGAATAAAAGCACAACAAACCCCCAGCACTTACCTGGGCAGCGCCGGAGCACAACCGAAGAGCGATTGGCAATTAAAAGTTTACCCTTGGGGGTCACCGCCGCTCTTGGGGGGGGGGGAGGGCGAGGGCGCAAACAGGGGCTGGGGACCCCCTGCCCGCCCCAGGGGAAGAGGGTGAACCCCTAAAGCATCCCTAAGTGCAGCCCCTTCTCGCCACCCCGGCAGGTGCAGCCCCCTCTTTGCATAAGCGGGAACCCCCCGCCCCCCCTCCACACACACACACACACACACAGAGGAGCGGGGAGCCCCCAGTCGCCACCCCGCGCCCCCACACACACAACCCCCCCCCCCGGGGCTGAGGGGAGCCCTCGGCCCCTCCCCGCCCCCTCCCCGGGCCCCGCTCGCTGTGGGGAAGGGGTTGTCGCCCCCCCTCAAGCCCACACCCCCGGGGCAAAGGATACTGCTGGGGTGGTTGGGGCGGCAAGGCCCTGATGTTGGGGTGAGGCGCCGGCGCCGGGTGAGGGGGTGCCGAGGGGGGAGGCGGCCCCGCCGCCGCTGCCGCCGCCGCCCCGCTCCCGGGGCCGGTCCCCGCCGCCGCTGCCGCCGCCGCCGCCGCGCCGGGTTTCAAAGCCGCCTTCTGCGGTAAACTCATCGCCAAGCGGAGCCACCACCCCCCGGCGGGGAGCAGGGCCGGGGCCGGGGGGGAGCCGGGGAGCGGGCCGGGGGCCGGTGCGGCGGCCGGGGCAGCGCGGCGGGCCGGCACCGGCGCCGGTCTCCGTGACAACGCGCCTCCCGGAGGGGCTCGGCGCGGGGAGGGGACGGGAGAGGGGCCGGCGGGGAGGGGAGGGAGGGGGGGAGGCGGCTCAGGCCGCGCTGCTCATGAGCCGCCGGCGGCGGGGGGTCTCGGTCCCCCTCCCCGGGGGCAGCGGAGCCCTTCGCGGTGGCGGCTCTCGGGCGATGCCGGCGGATTTTCCTCACTGAAGTAGCGGAGCATCAAACATGGCGCTGCGGCCGCCTCCAGCAGTCCGGCAGGACGGACGCTCGGGCGCCTTCGGGCCGCTCCGGAGCCGCTCGGCCCACTGGCGTTCGGCAACCTTCGGCTCTTTCCGGACCTGCTCGCTAGCGAGCACCATTCGGAACACCTCGGCTCCTTCCGGAAACCTTCGCGGGCGCACGCGTCCTTCTACCCCTGCTCCCCGCCTCCCTCCCCTCTCAGCGCGACACCTCCCGTGACCCCCGCGCTCGGCAAACTTCGGCTCTTTCCGGAAACCGAGGCCGTGAGGCAGCTCGGGAAGCTTCGCATAGGCTCGAAGGAGAGATTCCCGCCCAGGCGAGAGGCTCTGGGGGGACCCTTCGGAGCCTCTCGGGAGCCGCGAGGCTGCGGCTTCGGGCGCCTTCGGCTTGGCCCGGAGAGCCTTCGGCAGCGCTCGGCTGTGAGGGAGCGGGGTTGCGAGTGGGGGCCTGGCCCCGGGAGCACCCCCCCACACACACACCGCCGGCCCTGCGGCAGGGAGCTGCCCCTCAGCCACACAGCTTACCCACAGCCCCTTCATCACCAGCCCCACGGCCCGCAGCCACTGCCCAGGCTCCTGGGGCAGCTGCCCAAAGGGTGACATGGCAGTGGGTGAGGCCCAGTAGCCCCCAAGGGTGCCAGGGTGGCTGAGGGAGGCCTAGCAGCCTCTGAGGGTGACATGATGGCTGGGGGAGGGCCAACGGCCCTTGGGTGTGATGCAGATCTGAGCATGGTGCGTAGTTTCACAGTATCACAGTATCAGTCAGGGTTGGAAGGGACCACAAGGCTCAGCCAGTTCCAACCCCCCTGCCATGGGCAGGGACACCCCACACTAGAGCAGCCTGGCCACAGCCTCAGCCAGCCTGGCTGCAAACACCTCCAGGGCTGGGGCCTCAACCACCTCCCTGCACAACCCAGTCCAGGGCTCCACCACTCTCATGGGGAAGAACTTCCTCCTCCCCTCCAGCCTCAATCTCCCCACCTCCAGCTTCATTCCATTCCCCCTAGGCCTAGCACTCCCTCAGATCCTGAGCAGTCCCTCCCCAGCCTTCTTGGAGCCCCCTGCAGATCCTGGAAGGCCACAATGAGGTCACCTCAGAGCCTTCTCTTCTCCAGACTGAACAGCCCCAACTCCTTCAGTCTGTGCTCACAGCAGAGCAGCTCCAGCCCTCTGCTCCTCCTCCTGGCCCTGCTCTGGACACCTTCCAGCACCTCCACATCCCTCTTGCCATAGGGGCTCCAGAACTGGAGGCAGGACTCCAGGTGGGGTCTCCCCAGAGCTGAGCAGAGGGGGAGAATCACCTCCCTTGCCCTGCTGGCCACACTTCTCCTGCTGCAGCCCAGGCTCTGCTTGGCTTTCTGGGCTGCAAGTGCACACTGAGAGCTCCTGGGGAGCTTCTCCTCCCCCAGCACCCCCAAGGCTCTCTCCTCAGGGCTGCTTTCCAGCCACTCCCTGCCCAGCCTGCATTTGTGCCTGGCATTGCCTCCAGCCAGCTGCAGGACCCTGCCCTTGCTCTTGTTGACCCTCCTGAGGTTGGCTTGTGCCCACCTCTCCAGCCTGCCCAGCTCCCTCTGGATGGATCCCTTCCCTCCAGCTGTCTGCTGCACCACACAGCTTGGTTGTCATCAGCAACCCTGTTGAGGCTGCACTCAGTGCCACTGTCCATGGCACCCACAAAGATGTTGAACAAGCCTGGTCCCAGGACTGATCCCTGAAGGACTCTGCTTGTCCCTGGCCTCCCCTGGGACATGGACCCATGGACAGCCACTCTCTGGGTGCAGCCATCAAGCCAGTTCCTTATCCATCCAGTGATCACCCATCACACCCATGTGTCACCAGTTTGGAGACCAGGCTGTGGTGTGGGACAGTGTCGAAGGCTTTGCTCAGGTCCAGGTAAATGACATCAGTTGCTCGCCCCTCATCTATTAATTTTGTCACCTGCTCAGGGAAGGCCACCAGGTTGGTCAGGCAGGATTTGCCCTTGGCAAAGCCATGCTGACTGTTCCCAATCACCTCTTCACTATTCTTTTGAGCGAGTAGTGACTCCAGGAGGATCTGCTCCATGTTCTTTCCAGGCACATGGGGGAGGCCAGCAGCCCTTGGGTGTGATGCAGATCTGAGCAAGGTGCATGGGGGAGGCCAGCAGCCCTTGGGTGTGATGCAGATCTGAGCATGCTGCATGGAGGCTCAGCAGCCCTTGGGTGTGATGCAGATCTGAGCATGCTGCATGGAGGCTCAGCAGCCCTTGGGTGTGATGCAGATCTGAGCATGGTGCATGGGGAGGCCAGCAGCCCTCAGATCTGAGCATGCTGCATGGAGGCTCAGGTGGGTGATGCAGATCTGAGCATGGTGCATGGGGGAGGCCAGCAGCCCTTGGGTGTGATGCAGATCTGAGCATGCTGCATGGAGGCTCAGCAGCCCTTGGGTGTGATGCAGATCTGAGCATGCTGCATGGAGGCTCAGCATCCCTTGGGTGTGATGCAGATCTGAGCATGGTGCATGGGGGAGGCCAGCAGCCCTTGGGTGTGATGCAGATCTGAGCATGGTGCATGGAGGCTCAGCAGCCCTTGGGTGTGATGCAGATCTGAGCATGCTGCATGGAGGCCAGCAGCCCTTGGGTGTGATGCAGATCTGAGCATGCTGCATGGAGGCTCAGCAGCCCTTGGGTGTGATGCAGATCTGAGCATGCTGCATGGAGGCCAGCAGCCCTTGGGTGTGATGCAGATCTGAGCATGCTGCATGGAGGCTCAGCAGCCCTTGGGTGTGATGCAGATCTGAGCATGGTGCATGGGGGAGGCCAGCAGCCCTTGGGTGTGATGCAGATCTGAGCATGCTGCATGGAGGCTCAGCATCCCTTGGGTGTGATGCAGATCTGAGCATGGTGCATGGGGGAGGCCAGCAGCCCTTGGGTGTGATGCAGATCTGAGCATGGTGCATGGGGGAGGCCAGCAGCCCTTGGGTGTAATGCAGCATCTGAGCAAGGGCAGCAAGGGGCCTGAGGGAAGCCACCAGCCCCCTGAGGGAGCCCACCTCTGGCAGTGGGGACAGGTGTGGAGAGGGCCCTGAGTGCAATAGACATCTACCTCCCACCCCCCTGCCCCTGCCTTCACCACCCACTGCCACCTTCAGCATCTGACAGCCAGGCTGCAGCACCCTCCTTGGGACCACCGCTGGGCTGAGCTTGGCAGGGCCAACAGTAGTTTGTGCCATCTTGGGTAGATAAAAGGGGCCTCAGGGCAGATTGAAGCAGCCCACAGATTGTCCTGACTTGTCCTGCCTGGCTGCTGGCTCCCCAGGGCTCGTTCCAGCCCGCTGGCTCCTGCCGAGCTTCCTGCCGCGCCGCACGTCCCCGGGAAGCGCTCCCAGCGCCCGCAGGTACTGCCACCCTCTGCCACCCAGCCCAGGCTGCACCACCTGCTCTGGGACAGCTTTCCAGAGTTCACTTGCATCTCAGCTGCTGCATCTCCTGGGCAGCTGCAAGTTTAGTGGGGAGATAATGCTTTAAAGCAATCCCAAACAGAACTCCTGACAGTGCCAAGCTGCCTTCATCAGATGGCTCTCCCGGTGGTGGCTCCAGGCACTGAGCTGCAGCACTGGGGCTGCAACTGCAAGCTGACAGAGGAGAGAGGCAGAGCCTTGCACATCAGAGAAGCCCAACCCACCCAGCCACATCTCTCCCCCTCTTCACAGCAGCCCCAGCTGTAAGCGGAAAAGTAGTTTGGGGGCTTCAAAAGCAGCTCTGAAGGGGGAGAATCTGGCCTGGAGCAAAGCTCAGCACAGCACCCAGCAGTCAAAAGATAAGCTCAGGGTCTTGAGCCCATTGTCCCTGATGGGTCAGACTGAATTATTCATAGAATGGTTTGGGTTAGAAGGGACCTTAAAGATCATCCATTTCCAACCCCCTTGCCGTGGGCAGGGACAGCTCCCACTAGACCAGGCCCACATCCAACCTGGCCTTGGACAGCTCTAGGCAGGGAGCATCCACAGCCTCCCTGGGCAACCTGTTCAGTGTCTCCCCACCCCCACTAAAGAATTCTTTTCTAACATCTATTAGCAACCCCTTATTGACCAACTGAAGGATGGCCAAGGGCTCAGGTCCAGCCAGCATGGAGTTAGGAAGGACAGGTCCTGTCTCTCCAACCTGATCTCCTTCCATGCCCAGGGGACTGCCTGGTGGCTGTGGGGCAGGCTGTGGATGAGCTCTGCCTGGACCTCAGTAAGGCCTTTGCCACCGACCCCCACAGCAAACTCCTGGCCAAGCTGTCAGCCCCTGGCTGGGACAGCAGCACTGAGCTGGGTTAGGAACTGGCTGGAGGCTGAGCCCAGAGAGTGGTGGGGAATGGTGCCACAGCCAGCTGGCAGCCAGGCACCAGTGGTGTGCCCCAGGGAGCAGTGCTGGGCCCTGTGCTCTTTAACATCTTCACTGATGATCTGGAGGAGGGCATTGAGTCCATCATCAGTAAATTTGCAGCTGACACCAAGCTGGGGGCAGGAGTTGATCTGCTGGAGGGTAGAGAGGCTCTGCAGAGGGACCTTGCCAGGCTGCACAGATGGGCAGAGCCCAACAGGATGGCATTCAACAAGTCCAAGTGCCAGGGGCTGCACTTTGGCCACAGCAACCCCAGGCAGAGCTCCAGGCTGGGGGCAGAGTGGCTGAGAGCTGACAAACAGAGAGGGACCTGGGGGTGCTGATTGACAGCTGCCTGAACAGGAGCCAGCAGTGTGCCCAGGTGGCCAAGAAGGCCAAGGGCATCCTGGCCTGCAGCAGGAACACTGTGGCCAGCAGGAGCAGGGAAGTCCTTGTGCCCTGTGCTCAGCACTGCTGAGGCCACACCTGGAGTCCTGTGGCCAGTTCTGGGCTCCTCAGTTTAAGAAGGACATTGAGAGACTTGAAGGTGTCCAGAGAAGGGCAACAGAGCTGGGGAGGGGTCTGGAGCACAGCCCTGTGAGGAGAGGCTGAGGGAGCTGGGGTTGCTTAGCCTGGAGAAGAGGTGGCTCAGGGGAGACCTTCTTGCTCTCTCCAACTCCCTGAAGGGAGGCTGGAGCCAGCTGGGGGTTGGTCTCTTCTCCCAGGCAGGCACCCAGCCCCAGAACAAGAGGACACAGTCTCAAGCTGTGCCAGGGGAGGTTTAGACTCGAGGTGAGGAGAAAGTTCTTCACCGAGTGAGTCGTTGGTCTTTGGGATGTGCTGCCCAGGGAGGTGGTGGAGTCCCCATCCCTGGAGGTGTTCCAGAGGGGATTGGATGTGGCACTTGGTGCCATGGTCTGGTCATGGGGTCTGTGTTGATAGGTTGGACTCGATGATCCTCGAGGTCGTTTCCAGCCTTGGTTATGCTGTGAGACTGTAACTGCTCTGTGCAGGTCAGGTTCAGAACACGATGCCCACCCGTGCCAGCACAGGACTGCAGTGCACCCTGAGGCTCCCTCTGCAAAGAAGTGCTCCTGCAAGCTGCCCCACTGGCCTCTGGTAAGAGCAGCTGTGTGGCTGGGGATAGTTTCTTACTTACTCAGGTGCTATCTACAGGCTACAGCCACACCAAACAGCTCCCTGCACGGTGCCAGGAGTTATTAGTGGAGCTGGTAGTGGAGATGAGCAGTGTGATATTTCAGTTCCTTTCCTGTGCTTTCTGCTCTGCACTGGGGTCAGGGAAACACTTGGGCCGAGGTGAGCTCACATGCCCCTCAAACTGCCTGTGGGAAACGGGGTGAAATGGAAAACAATGAGGAGAAAAAAGCCCAACCAAGCCTTGCCAGCCTGTCGAGAAGCCCTGGATGGGGACTACTTCCATCAGCAGCCAGGTGCAAACATTTACAGCGGGGCTCTGGGTACTTTTTTTCTTCCCCTCAGACAGTTTTCTCTGCAGCCTCCAAGCTGCCAGACTGTAGATTCCCCACCAGGAAAACTAAGTGCAGAGAGAAACCAGAATGGCCTCAAATCAAGGCCAAGCGCTCCCTCCCTCCCCAAAAATGGGAGAACAAAGGTAAAACTTTGATCCTGGCAGGGGGTTTGCCCAAGGACTGATAGATCTCCAGACACCCTGCAGAGCTGCTGCTGCCCACAGCTCATCTCTCCTCTCTGCAGCCCACAGGGAAGATGAATCCCCCACCCCCAGCTCAGAAAAGGCTCTGCAGTGCTCACTGGGAGGATGCAGGTGAAGCTGGGGGGCCTGGGGGAGGCCAGCACTGCTCCCTTGGCCACCTCCCAGGCACAGGATTTGTCCTGTGGCATCTCTGCTGCTCACCCCCCCCCGCCCTTCACACGGAAGGAAATTCATACCAAAAGCAAATTGACATCCAGGGCTCCCTCTGTTCTGCAGAAAGAGCTGCCTGTAAACACAGCTGTGAACAGCCTCCCAGCTCTGGTGTCTTTAGATCTCTCCCTTCATTGTGCCTGTTGAGGAAGGAAAAAAACCAGCATTTCCCACCCCCCCCATTTTCTGCTCAAGCTCCCAGAGTGTGCTGGCCAGGCCAAGAGTCCAGGCTGTGCCTGAAAGCTCCTCCAGACTCTTTATCTGCCCCCAGCCAATTTTCTCCTGGTTTATTTTTTTTCCTAAGAGGGAAAAGCAGGCAAGCCTCTTCTCTGCTACCCCACAGAGGATGATTTGGCCAACAAAACCTGCAGATTTGGCGAGCCTGAGCAGGCACCAGCTGGATTCACACCCTTCCTACTGCCTCTGGTTCCTCTCCTTTTCATTTCAACTCCCTTTTTTCCCTGCCAGCTCTATCAGCAATTTGAGTTCACAATGCTGAGCTCTCGTTTCAGAGCATCACCAGCCCCCTCTCCAGTCCCACCAGTCTCTCATCTCTGGCAGAGCAGAGATGCTTGCGAGCATGTGGCAAAGAGTAGGAGCACCAGAGCTGTTGGTCAGCTTCAGAGCTGTCAGGCACTGGCACAGGCTGCCCAGGGAGGTGGTGGAGTCCCCATGGCTGGAGGTGTTCAGGAAATGTGTGGCTGTGGCACTTTGGGGCATGGTTTAAGGGCCATGGTGGTGTTAGGCTGACAGCTGGACTCAAGGAACCTCAGAGGGCTTTCCTGACTCTGGAAGAATAAAGAACTGGAGTATCACTGGAAATGGATTGGGGCTGTCTCCCTGCAGCAATTGTTGGAGGAAGCTTTTGGCCCACGTTCTGCCCCTGCTGATGGTCCCCAGTAGGTGACCCCAGCACTGCTGTGATGTGTTGGAGAGGGCACACTGGGCAGAAGAGCAGCTAAGGCAGCTGGGTTCAGCCTCTGGCACCTGGACTTCTGCCTAGGCCCCACCAAACCTTCACTTCCATCCAGCTCACTGTGGAGGCTCCAGGGGCCTGCTTTCAGAGTCACCTGGTTGGGAGGCACCTGAAGATCATTAAGTCCAACCATAACTTAACATCTGCCCCTACACAACTCTTAGACCATGGCCCTAACTCCTCATCCAAGTGTTCTGTAAACCCCTCCAGGGATGGTGACTCCACCTCCTCCTGGGCAGCCTGCTCCAGTGCCCCTTTTGGTGAAGAAATTGTTCCTCATGTCCAACCTGAACCTCCCCTTGTGCAGCTTGAGGCCATTTCCTTTTGCCCTGTGCCTTCTCTCCCTCGGAGACGAGCCCAACCCCACCTCACCCCCACCTCCTTTCAGGGAGTTCTGGAGAGCAGTGAGGTCTGCCCTCACTCTCCTCTTCTCTAGGCTGAACAACCCTGAAGAAGAGGAGGCTGAGGCAGGCAAGAGGAGGCTGCCACCCTGCACAGCTCAGCAGTGCCTCTCTTCTGGGGCTTCTGCTGCTTTTCCACCACTGATCCCCTTCCAACCCCCCCCAGGCCAAATAAAAACATCCCCACCCCAGCCCTGCTTGGAGCCTTCCCTGTTCCTCCTCCTGCCCAGGCTCAGCCCTGGGCAAACGTCTCTGTGCTCCAGGACACAGCTGGCTGCAAAATAAACCGAATGCCACCCAGGGTTGGGCAGGCCCATGCCAGGCTCTGACACGCGAGGGGATGATTCACCCCCTGCCTGCTCCCGGCAGCTCCCTGCCAGCCAGGCACCCCCCCGGCTCCGGGGGCAAAGCAGCCCCCCCGGGCTCCAGGGGCAAAGCAGCCCCCCCTCCCGGCTCCGGGGCAAAGCAGCTCCCCCCCCGGCTCCGAAGGGATGCAGTTCCCCCCGGCTCCGGGGCAAAGCAGCCCCCCCGGGCTCCAGGGGCAAAGCAGCACCCCCCCGGCTCCGGGGCAAAGCAGCTCCCCCCCCGGCTCCGAAGGGATGCAGTTCCCCCCGGCTCCGGGGCAAAGCAGCCGCCCCCCGGCTCAGGGGGCAAAGCAGCCCCCCCGGGCTCCAAAGGGAAGCAGCCCCCCCGGCTCCGAAGGGATGCAGCCCCGCCGGGGCTCCAGGGGCAAAGCACACCCCCCACCACCACCCCCCCGCGCTCCAGGGGAAAAGCAGCCCCCAACCCCGGGCTCCAAAGGGATACAGCCCCACCCGGGCTGCAGGGGATTGCAGCCTCCCCCGGGCTCCAAAGGGAAGCAGCCCCCCCCCCGGCTCCAAAGGAAAGCAGCCCCCCGGGCTCCGAAGAGATGCAGCCCCCCCGGGCTACAGGGGCAAAGCAGCCACCCCGGGCTCCAGGGAAAAAGCAGCCGCCCCCCACCCCTGGCTCCAGGGGCAAAGCAGTCCCCCCGGCTCCAAAGGGATACAGCCCCCCCGGGCTCCAGGGGATTGCAGCCCCCTCCCGGGCTCCAAAGGGATGCACCCCCGGGCTACAGGGACAAAGCAGCCCCCCCGGCTCCAAAGGGATGCACCCCCGGGCTACAGGGACAAAGCAGCCCCCAGCTCCAAAGGGATGCACCCCCCCCCGGGCTACAGGGACAAAGCAGCCCCCCCTGCCCCGGGCTCCAGAGGGATGCAGCCCCGCCCGAGCTCCAGGGGATTGCAGCCACGCCGGCTCCGAGAGGAGCCTTGACCGTGACATCCCCCTGGCACCACACAAGCTGGAGCTCGCCCTCTAAATCCTTCCTGCACTGGGGCTGTCCCCTCTGCTGTGGTCACGGCAGCTCCTGCCAAGTTCCTCACTGTGAGTAAGCCTCAGAAAGCCAAAATATTTCCATTTTGGAAGGTCTAGCCACCTCTAACCCTGTCCTGTGATGGGCTGCGCTCCCCTCCCTGCTTCTTGCAGCTGGGAAAACACCCTTTCAGCCCGGCCCTGCTCTCCCCACTCAGCTTCTCTTTCCCTTCTGCTCCGTGCTGCTCCTCTCTCTTCCCAGGAATGCAGGGATTTCACCGTGTTTTAAACACAGGAGGCCACATCCAGCCCAAAACACCACCCCGAGAGCGTTGCTAACTCCTGCCAGCCTGGGACCGGGGAGCACAGGCAGCGATTTTCTCGGCTCCACCGCCCTCTGCGGGTTTGCTCCATCATCTCCAGCCAGAGCCTGGAGCAAACAACAGCTGCAGCAGCTCTGCCAGCGCTGCAGGAGAGCCAGGGCCTCATGCTGAGGCACACAAGCAGAAGGTGAACGATCTATTAGTAGGTTTTGATTCAGTCTTGGAGAGAAAACAGAGGAAAAACAGCAAGAGGGAAGTGTTCCTTCTTACTTAGGCAGCACTCAGATCCCCAGCATGCTGCTGGCTCGGTGCTGCTCATCCCAGCAGCAAACCCACTCTGTGTTGCGTAGAAGCAGGGAATTGTTTCAGTTGGAAAGGTCCTCTAAGGTCATCCAGTCCAACCAGCAACCCAACCCCACCCTGGCCCCAAGTGCCATGGGCACAGGTTTCTCGAACCCCTCCAGGGATGGGAACTCCACCACCTCCCTGGGCAGCCTGTGCCAACCCCTGACCACTCTTGCAGCAAAGAAATTCTTCCTCATGTCCGACCTAAACCTCCTCTGGCACAATTTCAGGCCACTTCCTCTTGCTCCCAGGGAGAAGAGACCCCCACCACACTCCACTCTCCTTTCAGGGAGCTGTAGAGAGCAATGAGGTCTCCCCTCAGCCTCCTCTTCTCCAGAGTAAACAACCCCAGGTCCCTCAGCTGCTCCTCATAAACCCTGCTGTAGATTTGTTCCACTAGAGGTGGAAAGCAACCAACCACCCGCAGTGAATGAGAGTTTTGGGCACAAAACCCTGGCTTTAGGCTCCAAGAGAGGTGACAGATGCCAAGCACAGGCTGGGAAAAGCCTCCTCAGCTCAGCTGTGTCAGCAAGGGATGGGCTCAGCAGCAGAGGAAGGGATCCAACCCTCCCTTGCCATCAGAAACAACAACAACTCCTGAGCAGCTCCAGCCCCAGTACAAAGTTGTTTATTCTTTCAGTTAAGACAAGCCCCATGTGTAGCATGAAAAAATAGTTTAAAAAAGCTTCCCCACCCCCACCCCCTCCCCCATCCCTCCTTTTCCATATAAATATCAAAAACCCCCTCCAGGTCTTTGCTTTCCCTCCAGAGCAGGCAGGTGCCCCAAGAGCCAACACACTGAAACCTGAGCTGCTCACAGTGGTTTCCCCTCGAGACCTCGAGAAAGGTTATTCAAAACCGAAACAACACAACAGAAGAAAACCCTCAAGAAAGCTCCTTGAACCCTGTCCCAGGCAGATCTCACACCAGTGCCAGACTGGCCAGGGAGGCAGGGGGGGTCTGGGGCCTTGGTTTCAGGGCTTGCAGTTTCCTGGGTGCAGAGAGCAGGCTCCAGGTGAGCGAAGCAGCGGCAGGAGCAGCCTGCGCTTGGCCGGGGAAGCTGCTGGGCCAGGACATCCTACCTGAGCCCGCTCCAGGGGGGACAGGAGGGAGAAGCAGCTGCATCACCCACGTTGCCACCACCTCAGTCACATCTTTGGCACATCTGTTCCCTTGGCAGTCCGAAATGCAAGCCGGAGCTGCAGCATCCCTGCAGCGCTTCCCCGGCTCACTATGCCGAATGTCCCCAGCAGCGTCCTCCCTCCAGCGAGAAAAACCAACCCTGGGATCTGGGGCTGGCTGTTTGCACCCCCAGGCTTCCCTGGCCAAGGGACTGCCACCAGGGGGTGCTGCACCTAGAGCTGCACTGAGTAAAACCAACAACAACAACCCCCCCTCCCACCCCCCATGATTAATAAATATCCTGATCTCCTGCTAATAAAACAAAAGGCTTTGAAGTGCCTTTTCCCTGACATTTTCCAGTGTATTCCACAAGGCATGAAAAAAACAAACCAACCACAAAAAATAGAGAGATTTCCCCTCCCTCCCAAAAAAAAAACCTCCCCAACAAAAACCCCAAACTAAAAAATAGATCTTCAGAAGCATTTTCCATCCTCATGTGCTCATCTTTGGAGAGAGGAAAGGTCGTCGGTGTGCTGCGGCCCGCAGCCGGCCTGGCTTGGCCCTGGGCTGCAGCCTTCCCTTTGGCACCTCTGAACAAGAGGTCCTCAGCCGGGGCGGAGGCTCGGGCTGGAGCATCCTGTGTGTCAGCAGGGGGCTGTGGTGCCTCCACAGGCGTGGGGGGGCAGAGCCCCCAAACCGAAGTCATTTCACGAAGGAGCTGGGGGGGGGGGGGGGGGCGAGGAGGTTTCACAGTGGATCGAACCTTGGCTGCCGCCGAGCAGCGCGGTGCACGGAGAAGTGGTTTGAGCCTCTCGGGAAGGAGGCCTGCAGGACATCCAGCGGGCGGCAGAGGACGAAGAGACCGCGGCTGGGACCCCTCGAGCCCGTCACCACACCTCACACTTCTTGGGGGGGTTCATGGGGGAGCCGAGGGGGCAGGCGAAGTGCTCGGCGAACTCGCGGGAGTTGGAGACGGTGCCGATGACGCGGAAGCGCGAGGGGCTGTGGGGGTCGGTGATGAGCCCCTCGTGAGAGCTCTCCGGCGTGCGGACCGAGCACCACACCTGCAGCGGAGCACAGGAGGGGTGGGCACCACGGCTGCCACCCCTCCAGCCCACGGGCCCTAGGGAAGGGACTTCTGACAAGGGCTGGCAGTGCCAGGAGGAGGCTCTAGCCGGCCTGATCTAGTGTGGGGTGTCCCTGCCCATGGCAGGGGGGTTGGAACTAGATGATCCTTGTGGTCCCTTCCAACCCTGAATGATACTATGATACTATGATACAATGGCTTTGAGCTGGGAGAGAGGAGACTGAGACTAGGGAGGAGGAAGAAATTCTTTAGAGTGAGGCTGGGGAGACTCTGGCACAGGTTGCCCAGGGAGGCTGTGGCTGTCCCCTGCCTGGAGGTGCTGAAGGCCAGGCTGGATGAGGCCTTGAGCAGCCTGGACTGGTGGGAAGTGTCCCTGCCCATGGCAGGGGGGTGGAACTGGATGAGCTTTGAGGTCCCTTCCAACCCAACCCATTCTGTGAATCTCTGAACCTTGTGTGATGAGCACCAACAGCTCAAGCTCACTTTATAGCAGCATGACCCTGATCTAGCTCTCCACTCACCACACAGCTTCTCTGGGGACAACCATAGGACCCCACTTGGTGCCAACCTGGACCTCCCTGTTTGCATGATGGGCGCAATGCAGCTCAAGCTCCAGCTTTGCCTCACTTTTTAACCAGCACCACCCCAATCTGGCTCTCTGCCCACCCTGGAGCCCTCAGTTCTGCTGCCACACCCTCCCCACCACCATCTGGGTATGCCTCCACCCCTCAACACCTGAGCACCCACCCCTGCTGCCCACCACCGAGCACCTACCTGGGCAAAGCCAACAAAGAAGAGCTGGTGGTTGGTGAGGCCGAGGGTCGGGAGGGTTTCCTCATCGCCGTTCTTTTTCAGCCAGTTTTGATACGCCTGGAGACCAGGGAGCACAGCAGGCGTAAGGGACAGCACCAAGGCCACCACACTGTGCCACCCACCCCATCCACCTCCCCAGCCCCCCCCTCCTACCCTGTAGGCAGCCTTGAGGCCCCCGTTGTCGGCGATGTTCTCCCCCAGGGTGTGTTTGCCGTTGACGGCCTCGCCGTTGACGCTGTAGTTGCCGTACTGCTCCACCATGCACTCCGTCTGCCTCTTGAAGGCCTCCACGGAGGAGTTCTTCCACCAGGGCCGCAGGTTGCCGTCCTTGTCGTACTCCCGACCTGCCAAAAGGTCCTTCAGCACCTGCCAGCCCCCCCTCCAGCAGCCCAGCCCCGGGCCCCGGCCGTACCTTGGTCATCGAAGGCGTGCGTCAGCTCGTGGCCCACCACCACGCCGATCCCCCCGAAGTTCAGGGACCTGCAGGAGGCAGATGCTGACGTCAGGAGAGCCATGGACGTTCAGCCTCGGCTTGGGGGATGAGAGGCAACCTGGGCAGTCTTGCCCTCCACCCTGTCCCTGGGGTCTTACTTGGGAGAGGCCCGGGTGTAGAAAGGGGCCTGGAGGATGCCAGCAGGGAAGACGATCTCGTTCTTGGTGGGGGAGTAGTAGGCATTGACCGTCGGAGGTGTCATGCTCCACCTGCAGGCACAGGGACACAGCCAGCATGGCAGCACCAACCCAGCACCAATGTCTGCGATGGTGCAAAGCCCCTGGCCCACGCTGAACTCCCCAGAAGCAGCATGGTCTGGTGAACACCAAACCCAGGTGCTGCAGGCACTGTGGTGTCCCTGCTAAGCGCAGCAGGAGCTGAGCAGAGGACTGCTTGGGAACTGCTTCAGAGTCCAGCACAGAGCCATAGAAACGATGAAGGCAGTGGAACATCTTCCTCATGAGCAGAGCCTGAGGGAGCTGAGGGCTCTGTAGCTTGGAGAGGAGGAGCCTGAGGGTGACCTCATTCATGCTGATAAAAATGTTCAGGGTGAGTGCCCAGAGGCTGGAGCCAGGCTCTGCTGGGTGCTGCCCAATGCCAGCACAAGGGCAGGGGTGGAAGCTGAGGCACAGGAAGTGCCATGGAAACAGGAGGGAAAGTTATTCCCTGTGAGGGTGACAGAGCCCTGGAGCAGGCTGCCCAGGGGGGTTGTGGAGTCTCCTTCTCTGGAGATATTCAGGATCTGCCTGGATGTGTTCCTGTGTGCCCTGCCCTGGGTGACCCTGCTCTGGCAGGGGCTTGGAGTGGATGACCTCTGGAGGTCCCTTCCAACACTCTGTGACTTACTGGTCGCGGTTCGGGGGCTTGCGGAGCTGGTCGGCGGTGACCCTGGCTGAGAAGTTGTAGAACTGCATGACGTTCTCGAAGTAGAGGTCAGACACAGCCTCATACTGCAAAGAACAAGGTGTGGTGATCCCCCAGCTCTGCTCCTCCCTCCACAGCCACAGAGGAGCCTCCAGAGCCAGCTGAGTTACAGCCACTCTTTGTTTCTCCTCCTCTCCAACATCTGTGCAGCCTCGGGAGGGCAATGAATCACCGTTACAAAACAGCTCCTCCTCTTCCCAGGCAGAGAACCCAACAGCCTCAGCCACCCCAGGACTGACCTCCAGCTCTCTGGGAAGCCCCCAGAGAAAGGTCAGCGTGATCCTTCTGGAGGAAGGCAGAGCTGCCCCCAGCCCGTGGCGGTGGGCACGTCCCGCACGCGCTAACGCAACAGGAGACCACAGGGTCCTGTCTAACCAACTCACATCACTGAAGACTTTATCCAGCTCCTTGGGGTCCATGATGAACTTGGGGTAGCCAATCATGTTGTAGATGGCATCTGCCTGGCAGGTGACAAGGACCAAAGTGGGTGTGGTGATGGCAGGATGACCTCCCCCAGCCTCCAACCACCACCCTCTCCTCCCCAGCACTGCTGCCAGCGCCTCACCTTCTCCTTGGCCGATCTCCTCGTGTCCTCATCCATCCACTGCAGGGTCTCCAGGCTCTCCTCAAAGGCTGTTTTAATCTCTGCAATCATTTCCTCTGCCTGGACAAAACAAGGTGGGCCAACATCAGGCTTCCCAGCCCAGAGAACTCAAGGATCCTCACGCTGCTGGAGAGGAAGAGGCCAGGCTGCTGAGGCCATACAAACTGGTGGAAGGCCCAGTGAATGGAGACACGGCGGACAAAAGGTGGGTGGGGAAATATTGGTTGTCCCAACCATCCCCACTGCTCCCTCAGGGACCTACCACCTGCTTGCTGTCTTCTGCAAAGGTGGCCTTGACAAACATGGCCCCCAGGGCAAAGCCCAGGTTGTTGTCCGTGTCGCTGATGCAGAACTTCCAGCGTGGGAGGCAGGTCTGCACAGGACAAGAGGTGGCTGTCATGGCATGGCCAAACCCCCCTGACCTTCCCAATTCCCAGCAGATAAGGTCCACATCCATCCCTCTGTGCCAGAGCTGCCAGCCCAAAATCTGTCCCATATCAGAACCACAGAGCTGTCAGGGTTGGAAGGGACCTCAAGGCTCAGCCAGCTCCAACCCCCTGCCATGGGCAGGGACACCTCACACCACAGCAGGTTGCTCACAGCCACCTCCAGCCTGGCTGCAAACACCTCCAGGCAGGAGGCTTCCACCACCTCCCTGGGCAACCTGTGCCAGGCTCTCACCACCCTCATGGGGAACAACTTCTTCCTCACAGCCAATCTCAATCTCCTCACTTCTAGTTTTTCCCATCCCCCCCAGTCCTATAATTCCCTGACACCCTCAAAAGTCCCTCCCCAGCTTTCTTGGAGCCTCTTCAGGTCCTGGAAGGCCACAATTAGGTCTCCTGGGAGCCTTCTCCTCTCCAGCCTGCACAACCCCAACTCTCTCAGGCTGTGCTCACAACAGAGCAGCTCCAGCCCTCTGCTCCTCCTCGTGGCCCTTCTCTGGACACCTTCCAGCACCTCCAGATCCTTCCTGTAATAGAAGCTCCAGAACTGGACACAGAGCTCCAGCTGTGGTCTCAGCAGAGCAGAGTAGAGGGGGAGAATCATCTCCCTTGACCTGCTGGCTATGCTTCTCTTGCTGCAGCCCAGGCTCTGCTTGGCTCTCTGGGCTGCAAGTGCTCACTGCTGGCTCCTGTTGAGCTTCTCCTGCCCCAGGCACTCCCAAGTCCTTTTCTCCAGGGCAGCTCTCCAGCCACTCCCTGCCCAGCACATATATACATATATATATATATATCTATTTTTCTGCTGCAACCTGCTGGGGACTTCACTTAAAAACCTGCTGCTGGTTTAATGGAGGTCTGGGGGGCCCTGCCCTCACCTTCTTTGTGCCGTACATCACTTCCATGAACTTCTCCTCGGCGTCCTGGAAGCGCTGGTCCAGGAAGGGGCTGGTTTTCCGCACCAGGTTCCAGATCATGTAGTTGTTGAGAAGGCTGCGGCGAGAGGCGGTGAGCAGGCAGCAGAGCCACACCTGCCCACCCTGGGCACCCCTCCGCGCGGGCTGGGGGCTCTCACCATTTATCAGTGGCCAGGATGAGGTCAGAGACCTGCTCCAGGTACTCCTTGGCATAGACCACGACAGGCTCCGACTCGTTGAGCTCCACAGGGTAGAAGACCGTGGAGAGGAAGGGCATCCAGTCCACGGCCGGAGCCAGCTCCTGCAAAAGGCAGGCTGCTGCTGTGGCCTCCGACACCAGCAGAGGGAGGCGGCGGCCACTGCCGAGCTGGAAGCTGCAGCCTCAGCTGGATCCCTCAGACAGGGGCTGATGCTGCAGAGAGCGGTTCCCACAACGGCAGCATCCTCCAAAGGTCAGAGGGGAGTAAACAATTTCCTCCCACAGAGGAAAAGAAAGTGGGGCGGGTGTCAGAGATGTTGACACAACCCTCCAGGGCCCCCCCGGGGACGCCGGGAGGCGACCAGGCTGACGTCCATGGCTGGGCCGCGGGCGGCAGCGCAGCAACGGTGTCGGTGCCGCAGCAGGGCAGCTACCGGCCTCAGGGGTGGTCCAGAGGCTGGGAGGAATGAGTCAGGGTGGGATTTCCCCAAGGAGGATACGAGCCAAGCGGTTGCACAAGAGCTTCCCGGGAGGTGTTGGCCGGCATCAGGCTTCCTTGGAGGGAGCTGCGTCACCCCCGTGCCTCTGCCTGCCCCTCCTTCCCCAAGCACTGCGGAGCGGAGGAGCTCAGCACCTCCAGCCCTACCTTTAGCTCTCCAGCTGTCATTTTATGGTAGATGAGCTCCTCGTCCCGGTGCTTCTCCTGGGGGATGGTGATGTTGGCCAACGCCGTCTCGAAGTCCAGGATCTGCTGCATCTGCTGCCGCGTCGACTCCTCGTCGCTGCCCCCCAGGAACATCCCCAGCTGCACCATGTAGTTCAGGTACCCAGCCAGCACCTAGGGGGTGGAGCAGAGTGGGGATATGCAGGGTGTGCACCCAGAGGGACCTGCACAAGCTGCAGAGGTGAGCCCAGGTGAACCTCATGAGGTTCAGTAAAAGCAAGCCCAGGGTTCTGCACCTGGGCTGGATCAATCCTCATTGTCAGCACAGTCTGGGGGAGGAGAGGACAGGAAGCCCTGAGGAACAGGACTTGGGGGTGCTGGTAGGGGAGAAGCTGGCCAGGAGCAGGCAATGTGAGACTGCAGCACAGAAGGCCTAAGGCAGCCTGGGCTGCATCCAAAGCACCACTGCCAGAGATCCAGAGAGGTGATTCTGACACTGTGCTCTGCTCTGCTGAGACCTCACCTGCAGTGCTGTGTGCAGGGCTGGAGCCCTCAGCACAGGAAGGACCTGGACCTGATGGAGAAGGTCCAGAGGAGGCCACGAAAATGCTCAGGGGGTTGGAGCAGCTCTGCTCTGGGGACAGGCTGAGGGAGCTGGGGGTGTGCAGCCTGGGGAAGAGAAGGCTCCAGGGAGACCTAACAGCAGCCTGCCAGGGCCTGAAGGGGGCTACAGGAAGGATGGAGAGAGACTGCTTGCAAAGGCCTGCAGGAACAGGACCAGGGCCAGTGGCTTTAAGCTGGAGAAGAGCAGATTTAGACTAGATGTTAGGAACAAGTTCTTTACTATGAGGGCAGTGGAACACTGCAACAGGTTGCCCAGGGAGGTGGTTGAGGCTGCATCCCTGGAGATCACAGTATCACCAAGGTTGGAAGAAACCTCAAAGATCATTGAGTCCAAGCTGTCACCACAGACCTCATGACTAGACCATGGCATCCAGTGCCACATCCAATCCCCTCTTGAACACCTCCAGGGATGGGGACTCCACCACCTCCCTGGGCAGCACATTCCAATGGCTAACAATTCTCTTGGTGAAGAACTTTCTCCTCACCTCCAGCCTGAACCTCCCCTGGCACAGCTTGAGACTGTGTCCTCTTGTTCTGGTGCTGGCTGCCTGAGAGAAGAGACCAACCCCCACCTGGGTACAACCTCCCTTCAGGTAGTTGTAGAGGGCAATGAGGTCTCCCCTGAGCCTCCTCTTCTCCAGGCTAAGCAACCCCAGCTCCCTCAGCCTCTCCTCACAGGGCTGTGCTCAAGGCCTCCCCCCAGCCTCGTTGCCCCTTCTCTGGACACATTCATAGTATCACAGTATCAGTCAGGGTTGGAAGGGACCACAAGGCTCAGCCAGTTCCAAGCCCCCTGCCATGGGCAGGGACACCCCACACTAGATCAGCCTCATCCAGCCTGGCCTTAAACACCTCCAGGGCTGGGGCCCCAACCACCTCCCTGGACAACCCATTCCAGGGCTTCACCACGCTCATGGGGAAGAACTTCCTCCTCACATTTAGGTGTCTCAATGTCCTTCTTAAACTGAGGGGCCCAGAGCTATTCTAGGTATGTTCAAGGTGAGGCTGGATGAGGCCCTGGGCAGCCTGCTCTAGTTGGGGATGCAGGGGGGGTTGGAGTGGATGAGCTTTGGAGGTCCCTTCCAGCCCCTTCTGTGAGTCTGTGCTGGGTGCCACCCATCCCCACAGCCACTCACCTTCTCGTTCTCAGTCTTGTTGAGGTAGTAGTCCCTCGAGGGCAGGCCCAGCCCCGACTGGTCCACCTGGATGACGTTGCTGTTGGAGTTCTTGGAGTCGGCGCTGACGTAGACGGAGAAGAAGGGAGAGGTGCGGTAGTGCGCCGTCACCTCCCGCAGCGTGGCGTTGAAGTTGTCACCAGCCCAGGGCCCTGTGATGTTCCAGCCACCCAGCTGGGCACAGACAGCAGCCAGGGACAGAAGCACAGAATCGTTAGGGTTGGAGGGGACCTCTGAGATCACAGAATGGTGCAGGACAGAAGGGACCTCCAAAGGCCTGAGCTGGCGCAGTCAGCAGGGACAGCCCCAGCTAGAGCAGGCTGCCCAGGGCCCTGCCAGCCTCACCTGGAGTATCATCAGGGATGAGGCCTCAACCACTGCCCTGGGCAGCCTGTTCCAGTGTCTCCCCAGCCTCACTGTGCAGAACTTCCTCCTCATGTCCAACCTAACTCTGCCCTGCTCCAGTTTCAAACCACTGCCCCTACCCTACCCTCACAGGCCCTTCTGAACAGTCCCTCCCCAGCCTGCCTGTAGGTCCCCTGCAGATATTGAACTGCAGCTTGGCCAAGGAGCTCTCTCTTAAAGATTTAAACATGTCCAGGAATGGAGCCTCAACCACCTCCCTGGGCAACCTGTTCCAGTGTCCCACCACCCTCATAGCAAAGAACTTGTTCCTACCATCCAAACATCATCAAGTCCAACCTTCTACCCAACACCTCCATGACCACCAGGCCACGTTCCAACGTGCCAGATCTATAGCTCCAAGGATGGTGACTCCACCACTTCCCTGGGCAGCCCTGTTCCATACATTCATAGATTGGTTTAGGTTGGAAGGGACCTTAAAGATCATCCAGTTCCATCCCCCTGCCATGGGAACAGACACCTCCCACCAGCTCAGCTGCTCAAGGCCTCATCCAACCTGGCCTTGAACACCTATAGGGAGGAGGCAGCCACAGCATCCCTGGGCAACCTGTGCCAGAGTCTCACCACCCTCACACTGAAGAGCTTCTCCCTCAGCTCTACTCTAACCCTGCTCTCCCTCAGCTTCAAACCATTCCCCCTGCTCCCTCTGCAGCCTTCCTGCAGGATCCCTTCAGGTACTCTCTCTACCCACAGTGTAAAGCATCTCCAGTGCCTGCCCAGCTGGAGCTTCAATCATCCTGACTTGCTTAAACATCCCCCCAGCCCCCACCCTGAGGGAAACCCCACCTTGCAATGGGGCTAGACAGCCCAGGAGAGGCAAGACCTGCCTCTCCAATCCCAGCACCTCTCTGGGAGGATGCTCTTCCCCAGAGCAAGGGGGGCTGGAGGGGGCTGGGGTGGCCACCCCATTCTGCAGGGGTAATGGGGGCTTTCCCTGCAGGCAAGGGACAGGACACACCTTCTGGATGAGCTCCACGAGGGGGGCAGCACGCAGCTCCTCGATCTTGCTCTCGTTCATGCAGGCCTGGTAGTAGCGCTGGGCCTTGCGCTCCGCCTCGCTCGACACGTTGGCCGTGGTGTTCTCTGCACCCAGGGGGAGAGGGGATCTGCTCACATGGGGTCCCCAGGACACCAGCAACATCACCCCCTCACCTTCCACCAGAGCCATGTTCAGCCCCATTCTTGACCTCATTGCTGTTGATAAAGCTGTGCAGGGGGAGTGCCCAGAGGCTGGAGCCAGGCTCTGCTGGGGGATGCCCAATGCCAGCACCAGGGGCAGGGTGGAAGCTGAGGCAGAAGAAGTGCCATGGAAACAGGAGGGAAAGTTATTCCCTGTGAGGGAGACAGAGCCCTGGAGCAGGTTGCCCAGGGGGGTTGTGGAGCCTCCCTCTCTGGAGATAACCAAGACCTGCCTGGATGTGTTCCTGTGTGCCCTGCCTTGGGTTCCCTCTGGCAGGGGGCTTGGACTGGACAATCTCTGGAGGTCCCTCCCAGCCCCTACCATTCTATGGTTTTCATAGAATCCTAGAATGGCTCAGGGTGAAAGGGACCTCAGAGATCACAGCATTATTGGGGCTGGAACAGACTCTGAGATCATCAAGTCCAGCCCATGACCTGACACCACCACACCGATCAGACCATCCAGATCCCTCCTCCAACCCCCTGCCATGGAGGGACACCTCTCAGTTAGACTCCACTGCTCAGGGCCTCATCCAGCCTGGCCTTCAACACCCCCAGGCAGGAGGCAGCCACAGCCTCCCTGGGCAGCCTGTGCCAGAGCCTCAGCAGCCTCACACTCAAGAACTTCTTCCTCATCTCCACTCTAACCCTGCTCTGCCTCAGCTCCAAACCCTTCTCCCGTGGCCTGGCCCAGACACCCTCAGCAAAAGTCTCTCTGCAGCCTTCCTGCAGGATCCCTTCAGCTCCTGGCAGGCAGCTCTGAGGTCCCCCTGAGACCTTCTCTTCTCCAGGCTGCACAGCCCCAGCTCCCTCAGCCTGTGCTCCCAGCAGAGCTGCTCCAGCCCTGGCAGCATCTCTGTGGCCTCCTCTGGTCTCCCTCCAGCAGCTCTGTGTCCTTCTTGTGCTGGGGACAGCAGAGCTGGAGGCAGGATTGGAGGTGAGGTCTGAGCAGAGCAGAGCCCAGGGGCAGGATCCTCTCTCCTGCCCTGCTGCCCACCCTGCTCTGGCTGCAGCCAGCACACATCTGCCTGAGGGCTGCAGGAGGCACTGCTGGCTCCTGGGGAGCTGCTCAGCACCCAGCACCCCCAAGGCTCTTTCTTCAGGGCTGCTCTCAACCCACTCAGCTCCCAGCCTGGATCTGTGCCTGGGGCTGGCCTGACCCAGCTGCAGGATGCTGCCCTTTGACTTACTGAATCTCACAGAGTTGGCACTCTCAAACCCAGGCTCCAGGCGCTGAGGATCACCCCACCAGTGCCCTCCACCATCCCAGGAGCATCCCACAGCCTCTAACCCTTCCTGGCCTCCTTCCCCCACCTCCTCTCCCACCCGCAGCGACTGCTGCTGCTCTCTGGAGCAGAAAGATAAAGGAAGGGACAAAACAAGAAGGATTTTTTCTGGCAGCTCTGCTGTTCCCAGCATCACCCAGCCCCCCACGCTGCCCTTGCCCCCATCATCCTGCTGCTCCCCCAGCCCTCTTATTTCTTCCTGCAAGCAGGAACAACCAACTCCTTTTTCTCCTCCAAACCCAAGCCATCATCATTTTTTTCCCACCCTCCCCTCTGAAGTTCTCTTTCCCCAGAGGCTTTGGGGTAGGTTCCGCCCCCCCCCCCTTATTATTATTATCATTATTATTATTACTATTTTCCTCATGACACAGCTTGCACCTTTGGCTTCCCAGCTGTGTGGGTTTATTAACTGAAGGGCCCTCAGCTCCAAGGAATTCAAGGAAATGCCAAGCACAACCACTTTGGCTGGGGGCCTGCTCCCTTCTCCCGGTGCAAAAACCCTCGCCAGGTTGCTGCGGGAAGAACCCAGGGATGAAGCCATTCCCACCCCCCTCCCATCCTCCCTGCTCTTCCCAAACCTCCTCTCTGCAGAGCAATCAGCCCCAGCTCAGTGGGAAGCACTGATAAGGAGCCAGCTGTTTGCTCAGAGCTTGAACAAACCGTCCCTGCCAGTGCCTCGGATAAGCTGCCCGGCTCCGGCGTTCGCACGCAGAGCCCCAGCCTGGGACCCTCCCTCTGCCAGGGCAGTCCTGGCCACCCCAGAACGGCCAGGTTGGCAGCCAGCTCCCCCATCACACACAGACAAGGCTGCAGGAGGAAAGCTCCATAGCCTTGGGGTGATCCTGGGCTGCTGCAGCCTCTGGATGCAGCGTGGGGTGCAAAGCAGGAGCTGCTGGGAATGCTGCCACGGGGCTGGCGGAGCCAAGGCCAGGACCTTTCCCTTACTCGGCTCAACACCACAGTCAGAAATCCCAGAGGTACCCAGGAGAGCAGCCACAGCCAGGCTCTGCCTCCCATCCTCCTCACAGCACGTGCCTCATGGGCTGGCTTGTCACTGGGGTTCCAGGCCAGCCTCACATCCCCATGGGCACGCTTTCGGCATCCCCCAGGCCTCGACGGGGCTCCTCGGCACCGTGGGGGTCCCACATCACCCCAGGACTCACCCAGCAGATGCTTCATGATGGCCTGGTTGTGCTCCCAGAGGTTGTTGAAGGTGCCCCAGCGGGAGTGGCCGTCAGGGAGGGGGTTGGCCTTGATCCAGCCCCCACAGGCGTAGCTGAAGAAGTCCTCGCAGGGATTCACCGCCCGGTCCAGCGAGCTGAGGATGGAGCTGGTGACCGAGATGCAGGCTTCTGACAGGCACACAGCAGGTGGCCCTGTGTGGGGGAGGGATGAGCTCAGCTCCTCCAACAACAAGACACAGGGGAACATCCTGCCCCACCACAGAGGGTGTGGGCAAACATCCCACCCGGGGCCCCAGCAGCTCGCTCTGTGCCTCAACATCCCACTCCAGGGTCAGGGATAGAGACCAGTGCCCTGCCCCTGAGATCCCATCCCTGGGCAAGGGATGCAGGCAAGCATCACATCCCACACCCAAGGATCCCACTCTGGGGTGAAGGAAGCAGGTGAGCATCCCATCCTGTGCTCAAGCATCAAGCTCCAGGAACCACAGAATCTTTTTGGTTGGAAGAGACCCTAAAGATTGACTCCAACCCTCACCCCAGCACTGCCAGGCCACCACTGAACCATGGCCCTCAGCACCACATCCCAAGGGCTCTGAAACACCTCCAGGGATGGGGACTGCACCACTGCCCTGGGCAGCCTGGGCCAGGCCTGGACAACCCTCAACAGGAAGAAATTGTTCCTCATGTCCAACCTAAACCTCCCCTGGGGCAACTTGAAGCCATTTCCTCTTGTCCTGTCTCTTCTTCCTTGGGAGAAGAGCCCAACCCCCACCTCATTCCAGCCTTCTTCCAGAGAGTGCAGAGAGCCAAAAGGTCTCCCCTCAGCCTCCTTTTCTCCAGACTAAACCCCCCCAGCTCCCTCAGCTGCTCCCCCCCCAGCCTTGTTCTCCAGACCCTTCCCCAGCTTCCTTGTCCCTCTCTGGACATGCTCCAGCCCTCAGTGTCCTTCTTGGGGTGAGGGCCCAAAACCAAATCCAGGATTCGAGCTGTGGTCTCAGCAGTGCCTTTGTCCTAGCTGATACAGGGGTTCAGTCCCTGCCCTGCTCCTGCTGGCCACACTCTTGCTAGCAGATGCCAACGAGCACCTCACCCTGGCACAAGGGATGCAGGGGACCACCTGTCTTGTTCCCAAGCATCCCACCCCACACCTCAACACCCTGCCTGAAGATTTCCCCCGCGGGGTGAGGGATGCGGCTGAGCATCCATCCTGAACCCACCCACCCCATAGCAGGGAACCCCTCAGCAACCCACCCTGGTGCAGGGGGTAGGATCCCCACATACTGTAAGGACTTACTGGCTCTGTACTGGAAGATGAGACCCAGCAGACAGGCGGCCAGCACCGTCACCAGCACCCCCACCAGCACCACCAGCTGCTTCTCGGTGCGCGTCCGCTCAGCCCAGCACCCAGAGCTGCTCCTGGAGCCGAAGTTCACCTGGGGGAAAAGCAAAGTGGTTTCCCCACTGCCAGAGAACCCCACGGCCACGGCCCCCATGCTGCTTCCCACAGCCCCCAGCACGAGTCCGGCCCCCGGCCAGGGATCCGGCGCTGGGAAAGGCGGCAGCTGCCTTCCAGAAAGCGGCCAGGAAGGGCGGCACAATGGCAGGAAAGGGACGGGGCGAGCGCCCGGGCCAGCTCACCTGCTGCCCCACAGCATTCCTCGAGCACGGCCGGGATCCCCCCGGTGCGCCCGGCCCCGCGGCCGCCGCCCCCAGCCCCACTACCGGCACCGGGGCAGGGTGGGGGCCGCGGGGCTGGGGGGAAGGGCCGGAACAGGATACTCCCACTCGGCCGAAAAACATCCCCAGGAAACATCCCGAGCGGAGACGGCCCCGCCGGGGAAAGTGAAAACCCAGCAGAGCTGTGATTCGGGGGCAGAAAGCACCACCCCAGGAGTGCGAGATGGGACTGGGAGCAGGGCCACCGCCGACACCATCACCACAGCCCCAAACCTTCCCGCCGAGGCCGGAGGCTGGCGGCCGGGAGGGAGTTTTCTCGCCCTTTTAAGCTGCTTTCCTGCTGCTCAGGGAGGAATTAACCAAATCCCTTTTGTGTGGGGACAAAGCTGCCACCGCGGTGATAATTGCTCAGCCTGGCCACGCCGGGAAGGGGTTGGGAGGGTGGGAAAAGAGGGTTCAGAGGTGCTGCAAACAGCCAAGCCCCACAGACTCTGCTGTCACTGGCTCCAAGCGCTGGGAGCGGAGCAAAGGGCAGCGGAGCCAACTCGGCTCTGCCCACGCTGGACTTTGCCCCACAGAAAACTGGTCCGAGGCAAAAAAAAAACCCGTCTGCAACCCCCCTTCCAACTTGCCAGGACCTAAAATCCTCTTTCCCCCTCCCCAGAAGGAAGAGCAGACGAAGCCCTACCTGGAAGCCGTTGGGGTAGCCATCGCCTTCGCTGATGGAGTCCAGGGGCTCCTCGTCGTCCAGCGTCGCTCGTTTGTAGGTCGACATCTGCAGGGGGAAGTGGGCAAACGGGGGGCTCAGCGGCTCGGGGCCGAGGAAGAGGAGGAGGAGGAAGGAATATGCACCCTCTGAAGACACCTCCTTCTGCAAGCAGCTAAATCCCGAATGGCTCCGGGGTAGCAAAAGCGCTCAACAAACGCCGCGGGAAGGTTATGGAAAGCAACAAGGGCTGGAGCCAAAAGCTGAGTGAAGCCCGAACCCGCCTCGCTTTCCCCCGGGGCCGGGTTGTGCAACCTCCCCTTCTCTTCAGCCTGGAAGAAAGCCGGGTCCTCCTCCACCAGCTCCCAGCCCCAAATCAGAGAGAGAGGGACCCCCCTGGTTCCAGGGATCCCTAGCGTGCCGGCGACCTGAGACAGGCTGGCAGCAAAGGGAATGGCTTTTCACCCCGAAACCAGCGCCTCCACGCCCGCCTGCCAGCCCTGCGCACCCCAAAACCGCCCTCGGAGCACCCAAAGGGCACCTCGAGCTGGGGCTGCCGACGGGCTCCCTCCCGGCTCCGCGTCCCACGGCTGTTATCTGTTGCCGGTGCCCGGCTCTTATCTCATCCCGCAGTAGAAAAACAAGGGAAAACCTCACGGGTTGGCAGCCAGCCCTTATCGTGCCGCCGCCGTTTCCTTCCCCCCTGGCACAGCCCTGCCAGGCGGCCGGATTGTCTCCCCCGGGGAAAACAACCCTCTGCCAGCTGCTGAGGGGGGAGCCCCGCGACACCCACCCTGCCCCCGGCCACCGCTCACATCCCTTCGCCCCCGATACGGCACAGAGTGGGGGTCTACACCCATTAGGATGTCCCCATCCTGCTGCCATCGTGCCCAAAGGGATGGAGGTGATCGGAACCCAGCACAGCCGTGCCTCAGTTTCCCCTGGCAGGAAGATGCAGGCAATGGAATTGCCGGTGCTCAGCCCTGACTCCACACCAATCCCCGATCACCCCCTGGCACAACTAGCAACAAATCCCGTGCTCTTCCCAGGTCCCATCCTCCTCCCGAATCCCGAATCACACCCCGGGTTTAACTAACCCGAAAGCCTACACAAGGAGGAAAAAGCATTGAGAGGAAAAAAAAGCAGTTTCCTT
Source organism: Melanerpes aurifrons (assembly GCA_011125475.1). NCBI lineage: Eukaryota > Metazoa > Chordata > Aves > Piciformes > Picidae > Melanerpes > Melanerpes aurifrons. The sequence goes on along the minus strand of WWNC01000042.1, from coordinate 1,661,044 downwards.
CCTCGGTTATGCCAACAAAAAAACGTATTCCCAGCCCCCAAAATCTCCCCCAGCTGCTCACCTCGAGCCTCCAAACCTCGAGGTGAAAAAGCTTTAACGGCAAGATGTTATCACTGCTGAAATCTGCCTTCGGAGGACTTATTTTTTCCCATCCCCTTTCACTTTTTCCCCTTGTTTTTGCACTTTGCACAGGGCTGAAGTTCCCAGCTCCGGGCACCAATCCCTGCTCACACCACGGGGGGGGGGTGTCCCAGGAAGCCCCCAGGGCTCCAAAGCACCAAATTCCTGAGTCCCAGCTTCCAGCCTAGGCTTGCACTCAGTTTCCTGAGGAAATGAGGGGCTCTGGGGTGATGTTTCCCCTAATGCCTGCCTGCCCCGACTGAAAACAGGGGGGGAAAAGGAAAAGGCATGGGGGGGGAAGAATGGAAAAGGCAGGGGAAAAAAAGGGGCAAGAAAAAAAAGGTAAAAATAAAAAAAGGGGGAAAGGCCAAAAATAACAAAGAAAAAGAAAAAGAATTTTTTAAAAGGAAAAAGGCAAAAAGTTTTAAAAGGGAAAAAAAAAAGAAGGCAGGAAAGAGGGAAAAATGCAAAAAAAAGGGGGAAAGGGAAAAAAGCGGGGGAAGGGAAAAAAGCGGGGAAGGGAAAAAAAGCAGGGGAAGGGAAAAAAGAGGGGGAAGGGAAAAAGAGGGAGAAGGGGAAAAAGAGGGGGAAAGGGGAAAAAGAGGGGGAAAGGGGAAAAAGAGGGGGAAGGGAAAAAAGGGGGAAGGGAAAAAAGAGGGATAAGGGGAAAAAGAGGGGGAAAGGGGAAAAAGAGGGGGAAAGGGGAAAAAGAGGGGGAGAAAGGGGAAAAAGAGGGGGAGAAAGGGGAAAAGGGGGAAGGGAAAAAAGGGGGAAAGGAAAAAAAAGGGGGAAGGGAAAAAAGGGGGAAGGGAAAAAAGGGGGAAAGGGAAAAAAAAAAGGGAAAGGAAAAAGGGGGGAAAGGGAAAAAAGGGGGAAGGGAAAAAGGGGGAAGGAAAGGCAAAAAAAAAGGGGGAAAAAGGCAAAAATAAAGGGGGGAAATAAAAAAGAAAAAAGGAAAGAGCAAGAAAAGGCAAAGGCAGAAAAGGCAAAAAAAAGAAAGGAAAAGGCAAAAAAAAAAAGGGAAAGGCAAAAAAAGGGGGGAAAAAGAAAAAAATTAAAGGAAAAAGGCAAAAATAAAGGGGGGAAAGTAAAAAAAAAAGGAAAGAGCAAAAAAAGGCAAAGGCAAAAAAAGGAAAAGAAAAAAAAGGGAAAGGAAAAAAAAGAAAGGGAAAGGCAAAAAAAAAAGGGAAAGGCAAAAAAAGGGGGAAGGCAAAAAAAGAAAGGGAAAGGCAAAAAAAAAGGGAAAGGCAAAAAAAGGGGGAAGGCAAAAAAAGGGGGGGAAGAAAGGAAAAGGCAAAAATAAAGGGGGGAAAAGTTAAAAAAAGAAAAAAGCAAAAAAAAAAGGAAAATAAAAAAGGGGAAAAAAGGAAAAGGCAAAAAAAGAGGAAAAGGGAAAAAAAAAGGGGGAAGGCAAAAAAAAGGGGGAAAGGCAAAAATAAAGGGAAAAAGGCAAAAAGAAGGGGAAAAGGGGGGGAAAAAAGGAAAAAGAAAACAAATGAAAAAGGCAAAAAGGAATAATGAAAAAGAAAATAAAAAAAGGAAAAAAAAAATGAAAAAGGAAAAAAATAAGAAATTAAAAAGGCAAAAAAAAAAGTTTAAAAATGGCCCCCAAAAAATAAGAATGAAAAAAATAAAAAGGGGAAAAATAAAAAGGGAAAAAAAAAAAGGAAAAGATAAAAAGGAAAAAAATAAAATAAGGGGGGAAAAAAAGATTAATTTTGTTCAAAGGAAAAGGCAGGGAGGAAAAAAGGAGCAAGCCAGGGAAGAATGAAAGGGTGAGGGCTGGGGAAAAGGGGAGAAAGGATGGAAAAGAAGGGAAAAGAGCAGGGAGGGAAAGGAGGGAAAAGGAGGGAAGAAGCAGGGCAAAGTCCCCATTTTCCCCTTTCCCTCCAGGATGCTCAGGGCTGAGCTCCACCTCAGGCGCCACAGGACCCAACCCGAGCTCGAAGCCTCCCAAAGACCCCCCGCGGAATCCCGGGGCTCGACCCGCAGCATCCTTAACTTGGGGGCAATTTGGTCCGGGAGGTATTTTTAGCGCCCGCGTTCCCTCCCGTTCCCTCCCCGGACCCCGCAGCAGCAGGGCCGAGCTGCGCCTCCGGGCGCTCCCCCCGGCGAGGCAGGAACAGCTCTTTTTTTGGGTCAAAACGAGGAGGTTTTTGTTTCTCTTCCCCCCCTCCCCCGCCCCCATCTCTCTCGTTTGCTTAAACCACAACAAAAACGCATTTCCCCTCTTCCCACAGGGTGGGGGAGCACCCAAGGGTGCAGGATGGGGGGGACGACCTACACTTTGACACCCCCCCTGTCCCTTCCACTCTCCGTACAAAACTCCCAGCCGGGCCTGAAATCGCCTGGTTTTGCCCCAAATCAGCCTTTCGCATCATAAACAATAAACATCACCACCCCCCCCCGGATTTCGAGGCCGCAGCTGCCCAACGGGGTGCGGGAGGGATGGGGACGGGGGGTACCCACAGCCCCGCTGCCCCCCCCCCCAGCCTCTCCTTCGGGGCTGCTCCCCCCGCTCCCGGGGCTCCCCGAGCCGCCGCCGGCCGCGCTCAGCTCCCGCCCCGGCGCCATTTCGGAGCCACCATCGCGGCTGGGCTGCGCCGTGACGCTTCCCTCTTCCTCCTCCGACCCCCGACCCCCAATTTCACCCTCAGCCTTATCCCTCCCTCCCCCCCCAGGCCCCCCTATACCCCCCCCCAAACTTCCCCCAGCACCCACCTCCAGCCCCCCAGCACCCATAGGTGCCACCTCCCCGGCCTGCAGTCAGCACCCACTGGGGCTCAACCTTGCCATAGGGATGCCCAGGGAGGCTAATTAGGGGCCCTGTGTGTTAATTAGGGGGTACTGGGAACGGGGGTTCGGGGGCGGCACTCTAGTTTTGGGAGGAAGAGGGGTTGGGGGGGGGGCACCCAGGTTGGTTGGGATTTTTTGGGGGGTGGGGGGGAGCCCCGATTGCAGATATATAAAAAACTATTAAAAAGGAGACAAATGTTAAGAGGAGGTAGAAACAGTCCAGTTTGGGGGGGGGTTGCGAATAGCCCCCCCCAAAAGTAGGTGCTGCTGGGGGTGGGGGCACCCCTGCACCCTTCTTCTTGCAGGGGGAAATCTGGGGCAAATCCCCGCGGGTTTGGGTTGGGGGCTGGGGAATGCCCCCGGGGGGACCATATTTGAGGGGGGCACCCACTCTGGGGGTCCCTACTTTGGGGAGGTCACAAAGCAAAGTTGGCTTGGGGGATCGATGGGGTGGGAGGGGCACCCAGGGATGCTAAGGGGTGCAAGAGGGATGCTTTAGGGGGGCAGGGGGTGTCCAATAGGAGCGCACTGGGGTACAATGGGGGTCCCAAGGGGGGTGCGTGGAGGGCTCTTGGGGTGCATGGGGGTCCGGGGGGTGGTGCTGCATGTGAGCTTTGGGGGGTCTTACAGAGGTGCAAAGAGGGATCCCATGGGCATATATAGAGGACCCTTCGGGGGTGCCGTGAGGTCACTTGAGGGCGCAGTGGGGGTCCCTTGGGGGTGTATGGGGGTCCCCTTGGGATTCAATGGAGGATCCCTGGGCAGCGCAACAGGGTCCTGCGAAGGGGCACGGCCGTCCCTTGGGGTCCAACGGAAGTTTTATAGGGGTACAGCGGGGCTCCCACGGGGTGCACGGGGGTCCCTTGGGGTGCAAAGGGAGTTTTGTACCGGTGCGTGGGGTTCCCTGGGGGGTGAAGGGAGGTCCCCTGGGGGGCAGTGGGGGTCTCATGGGGTGCGGTGGGGGAGCCCGCAGGGTCACGCCAGGCATCTCAGGAGAGAAGCATCGCCGCACGCCCGCTTCGCCCATGCGCCCCAGTCCCGACCCCCCTCCGGGTTTGGGGTGCGGGCTGGCCCCCTACTCCCCACGACTGCCTCCCACTCCTCTTGCAGCCCCCCCTCCCCCCCATGCTGACCCCGCTACTCCTCACGGCTTCCCCCTGCTGCCCCCCCCCCGCACATGGCCGTTCCCCGGTCACCATGTTGCCCCCCCCCCCCATTGCCATGCTGCCTCCTCCAACTCACCATGCTGCCCCCCGCTGCCGCCGGCCCCGGCCCCCCGCGGGGCGAACCCCCTCCCGAGCCCGGGCGCTGCCGCTCCGGCCACGGCCTGCGGAGGGGCGGCGGGCGCAGGCTGTACCTGGGATGGGAAACCAATGGGGCCGGGGGGGGCCGGGCTTCCGCGCTCGCCTCGTTAACTCTTTCGGGGGGGCCAAATCCCGGGTTGGGGTCCCCATGGTCCCCCCTAAGCTGCGGAAACCCTTCCCCTCCCCCCTCGCCCCCCCGATAAATCACCGCAGCTCGCTGGCCGGCGGCGGAGGAAACGCGGTGGTGCTCCTGCAAGCGTGCAGTCCCAGGAGCTGCGGTTCCCCGGGCGTGCAACCTCCGCGAGTGTGAGCCCCCGCCAGCACACCACCCCACGAGTGTGCAACCCTGCAAGTGTGCAAATCCAGGAGCGGGCAAACTTGCCCCACGAGTCTGCAGTCCTGCAAGCCTGCAGTCCTGCAAGCCTGCAGCCCCCCGAGGGTGCAACCTCGCAAGTCTGCAGCCCCCTGAGCGTGCAACCCATGTGTGCAGCCCCCTGAGTGTGCACTCCCACAAGTGTGCAATCCCCTAAGCATGCAAATCAACAAGTGTGCAGTGCCACAAGTGTGCAACCTGTGAGTGTGCAGTCCCACGAGCGTGCAATCTCAGAAGCATGCAACCCCACAAATGCAGCCCCTCCAGCATGCAGCCCCACGTGTGCAATCCCATGGGCGTGCAACCCCATGAGTGTGCAAGCACCCCGTTGGTGAGCATGTGAGCAGACAGTGCTGCAAGCAGCCACATCCTCAAGCACGCAGTTGTGTATGCACAAGGGCCAGCATGCAGCTGTGCAAGCATGCAGATGTGCAAGCAGGCAGCCACACAAAGGTGCAAGCAGGCAGCTGTGCAAGTGTGCAGCTGTGCAAGTGTGCAGCTGTGCAAGCATGCAGATGTGCAAGCATGCAGATGTGTGAGCATGCAGCCGTACAAAAGTGCAAGCGTGCAAACATGCAAGCGTGCAGCTGTGCAGGCATGCAGCCACACAAAGGTGCAAACATGCAGCTGTGCAAGCATGCAGCCACACAAAGGTGCAAACATGCAGCTGTGCAAGCATGCAGCCATACAAAGGTGCAAGCATGCAGCTGTGCAAGCATACAAAGGGCAAGCAGGCAGCCATACAGCCATACAAATGCAGCCATGCAAGCATGCAGCTGTGCAAGCATGCAGCCACACAAAGGTGCAAGCATGCAGCTGTGCAAGCATGCAGCCACACAAAGGTGCAAGCATGCAGCTGTGCAAGCATGCAGCCACACAAAGGTGCAAGCATGCAGCTGTGCAAGCATGCAGCCATACAAAGGTGCAAGCATGCAGCTGTGCAAGCATACAAAGGGGCAAGCAGGCAGCCATACAAAGGTGCAAGCATGCAGCTGTGCAAGCAGGCAGCTGTGCAAGCATGCAGCCATACAAAGGTGCAAGCATGCAGCTGTGCAAGCATACAAAGGGGCAAGCATGCAGCCATACAAAGGTGCAAGCATGCAGCTGTGCAAGCATGCAGCCACACAAAGATGCAAGCATGCAGCTGTGCAAGCAGGCAGCCACACAAAGGTGCAAGCATGCAGCTGTGCAAGCATGCAGCTGTGCAAGCATGCAGCCACACAAAGGTGGAAGCATGCAGCTGTGCAAGCATGCAGCCATACAAAGGTGCAAGCATGCAGCTGTGCAAGCATGCAGCCACACAAAGGCGCAAGCATGCAGCTGTGCAAGCAGGCAGCTGTGCAAGCAGGCAGCTGTGCAAGCAGGCAGCCATACAAAGGTGCAAGCATGCAGCTGTGCAAGCATGCAGCCACACAAAGGCGCAAGCATGCAGCTGTGCAAGCAGGCAGCTGTGCAAGCAGGCAGCTGTGCAAGCAGGCAGCCACACAAAGGCGCAAGCATGCAGCTGTGCAAGCATGCAGCTGTGCAAGCATGCAGCTGTGCAAGCAGGCAGCCATACAAAGGTGCAAGCATGCAGCTGTGCAAGCATGCAGCCACACAAAGGTGCAAGCATGCAGCTGTGCAAGCACAGTCAGCTGCAAGCTTGCAGGCCTGTGGCTGTGCAGCCATGCAAGCACACGCCTGTGCATGCAGCCAGCCGTGCCACCCTGCTGCTTTGCACACACGCATCCAGCAGCTGTGCACACTCGGAAGCGTGCAAGCAGGCTCCTCAGCCACAAGCTTGCAGGGGGAGGGCTCTCACAGCCCCATGCAGGGGCTTGGGGGTCTCAGCCTTGCAGCTAGGGGTCCCCCGGATCCCTGTGCCAGCCCTAACGAGCTTCCTAATTAGCTCCTCGTCAGCGAGATGCTCCTCAGCACCGAGCGGCAGGGGCTGGGGGGGTGCCCCCCCCCCCGGCTCCCCTGTGAGCTGAGCACTGCCACACTCATTGCACGCATGGGGCTGCAAACCGCCGGGCTGGGAAAGGGCTTGGGGGTACAAAGGCGGGAGGGGGTGGTGCAGGAGGGATTTTGGGGGATTATGGGAGCCGTGCCCATTCCGAGTGCTGGGAGGGGGGGGAGCGTTTGGGACACCCTTGGGGCACCCCCAAAGCTTTGGGGCTGCAGGTTTCTTGGGCTGCGACGGTCACCAAGTCACCCCCAAGCTCCTTGCTGCTATGGAGAAACTGAGGCAGGGGAAACACCTCCCCCTCCCCCGGATCCAATCACACTCCCTCCCCGCCCCCAACCCCTTTTGCATGAAAATCAGTTCTCCATCCCAGTGCTCCCAGCTCTGCATCCCCAATGCTCCCAGCTCTGCCCCCCAGTGCTCCCAGTTCTCCATCCCAATGCTCCCAGTTCTGCTCCCCAATGCTCCCAGCTCTGCCCCCCAATGCTCCCAGTTCTCCATCCCAATGCTCCCAGTTCTGCTCCCCAATGCTCCCAGCTCTGCTCCCCAGTGCTCCCAGTTCTCCATCCCAATGCTCCCAGTTCTGCTCCCCAATGCTCCCAGCTCTGCTCCCCAGTGCTCCCAGTTCTCCATCCCAATCCTCCCAGTTCTCCATCCCAGTGCTCCCAGTTCTGCATCCCCAATGCTCCCAGCTCTGCACCCCAGTGCTCCCAGCTCTGCATCCCCAGTGCTCCCAGCTCTGCTCCCCAGTGCTCCCAGCTCTGCCCCCCAATGCTCCCAGCTCTGCATCCCCAATGCTCCCAGCTCTGCATCCCCAATGCTCCCAGCTCTGCATCCCCAGTGCTCCCAGCTCTGCCCCCCAATGCTCCCAGCTCTGCATCCCCAGTGCTCCCAGCTCTGCATCCCCAGTGCTCCCAGCTCTGCCCCCCAATGCTCCCAGTTCTCCATCCCAGTGCTCCCAGCTCTGCTCCCCAGTGCTCCCAGCTCTGCACCCCAATGCTCCCAGCTCTGCATCCCCAATGCTCCCAGCTCTGCATCCCCAATGCTCCCAGCTCTGCATCCCCAGTGCTCCCAGCTCTGCACCCCAATGCTCCCAGTTCTCCATCCCAATCCTCCCAGCTCTGCTCCCCAGTGCTCCCAGCTCTGCACCCCAATGCTCCCAGCTCTGCCCCCCAATGCTCCCAGTTCTCCATCCCAATGCTCCCAGCTCTGCATCCCCAGTGCTCCCAGCTCTGCACCCCAATGCTCCCAGTTCTCCATCCCAATCCTCCCAGCTCTGCTCCCCAGTGCTCCCAGCTCTGCTCCCCAGTGCTCCCAGCTCTGCACCCCAATGCTCCCAGCTCTGCATCCCCAATGCTCCCAGCTCTGCCCCCCAATGCTCCCAGCTCTGCATCCCCAATGCTCCCAGCTCTGCATCCCCAATGCTCCCAGCTCTGCTCCCCAGTGCTCCCAGCTCTCCATCCCAATCCTCCCAGCTCTGCATCCCCAGTGCTCCCAGTTCTCCATCCCAGTGCTCCCAGCTCTGCTCCCCAGTGCTCCCAGTTCTCCATCCCAATGCTCCCAGCTCTGCTCCCCAGTGCTCCCAGCTCTGCACCCCAGTGCTCCCAGCTCTCCATCCCAGTGCTCCCAGCTCTGCTCCCCAGTGCTCCCAGCTCTCCATCCCAGTGCTCCCAGCTCTGCTCCCCAATGCTCCCAGCTCTGCCCCCAATGCTCCCAGCTCTCGATCCCAGTGCTCCCAGCTCTGCAGCCCAATGCTCCCAGCTCTGCAGCCCAGTGCTCCCAGCTCTCCATCCCAGTGCTCCCAGCTCTGCTCCCCAGTGCTCCCAGTTCTCCATCCCAGTGCTCCCAGTTCTGCTCCCCAGTGCTCCCAGTTCTCCATCCCAGTGCTCCCAGCTCTGCTCCCCAGTGCTCCCAGTTCTCCATCCCAGTGCTCCCAGCTCTGCTCCCAGTGCTCCCAGTTCTCCATCCCAGTGCTCCCAGCTCTGCAGCCCAGTGCTCCCAGCTCTCCATCCCAGTGCTCCCAGCTCTGCAGCCCAGTGCTCCCAGCTCTCCATCCCAGTGCTCCCAGCTCTGCCCCCCAGTGCTCCCAGTTCTCCATCCCAATGCTCCCAGCTCTCGATCCCAGTGCTCCCAGCTCTGCAGCCCAGTGCTCCCAGCTCTGCATCCCAATGCTCCCAGCTCTCCATCCCAGTGCTCCCAGCTCTCCATCCCAATGCTCCCAGCTCTCACCCCAATGCTCCCAGCTCTCCATCCCTGTGCTCCCAGCTCTGCAGCCCAGTGCTCCCAGCTCTGCAGCCCAGTGCTCCCAGCTCTCACCCCAATGCTCCCAGCTCTCCATCCCAGTGCTCCCAGCTCTGCAGCCCAGTGCTTCCAGTTCTCCCAGTACGACCCGGCAGAGGGCACCAGTACGCCCAGTTTGTGGCCTTTTCTCCCCCCACACCCCCCTAGTGCTGGCAGCGAGGGGAGGGTGGAGGAAGGGGAGGAGGAGGAGGAGGCGAAGGCCGGTGCGGGGGGGATTTAAGGGCTCGCGGTGCCCCCGCCCGCCCCTCGCCGCCCAGCAGGGACGTGGGTGTCGGCACCCAACTTTGTGCGGGTACGTGGGGGTGTGGGTATCCCCCCCACCGGCTGTGGGGGACCCCCGGGGCCATCGCTGGCGCCCCCGGGGGAGCTGTGGGGGGAGGTCCCTGGGGAGGATGGGGGGGGATGGGGGTGGGAACGGGCGGGGGTGTGATGGGGACGCGGACGAGTGGCGGGGACACGGGAGTGGGATGGGGACCAAATGTGCAACAGGGACACGGGGGTGGGATGGGGACCAAATGTGCAACAGGGACACGGGGGTGGGATGGGGATGAGGCGGACAACAGAGACGTGGGAGTGTGATGGGGGTGGGACAGGGACAGGGGTGTGCAGTGGGGTCACAGGGGGGCGGGCGTGGGGACACAGGCGTGCAAACGGGACACAGACGCCACGGGGACACGGGGGTGATGGGGACAGAGGGGTGATGGGGGCACAAGCGTGCAAGAGGGACATCGGGGTGCAATGGGGACAGAGACATGGGCTGGGGACATGAGTGTGCAACAGGCATGGAGATGTGAGGGGGACATGGGTGGGGGCGGGGGGGGGGACACGCAGGCACGGGGCAGAGACACAGATATCCAGCGAGGACGTGGACTTGTGAGGGGAACACAGGCATGGGGGGGGGAACGGGTGTGCAAGAGGGACATGGGTGTGCAGCAGGGATGGGGACACAGGCTGGGGATGGGGACAAGGGCATGCAACAGGGACATGGCCGTGGGGTAGGGACACAGTTGTGATGAGAGGGGCGCGGGGTGGAGCCACACGTGGGATGGGGCATGGGTGTGTGATGGGGACAGGGACGTGCAGTGGGCACAAGGATGTGCTACAGGGACGGGGAGGTGGGACAGGGACAGGAACATGCCACAGGGATCCAGAGGTGCAGCAGGGGCTCTGATGGGTGGTGGGGACGTGGCCATGCGCTGGGGACAGGGGCGCTCAATGGGCACCCAGCCACACAGCGGGAACCCTGCTGTGCCATACACACGTGGGAGCCCTGCCACTGTCTCCCAGCCCCGGGCTGGTGCCATCGAGGTGATGCCCCACGGGACACTGAAGGGGAGAGCTGGCACATGCCCAGGGAGGCACGGTGCTGACCCTGCCGTGAGGGGACGTCCCTGTCCCGTCCTCGCTTGGCTGGGTGTGGGGACAAAGGTCTCGGTGGGGAAACTGAGGGACAGGGGGTGTGCCACCCCCCGCAGCTCTCTCCTCTCCAGCACCAGGATGAAGGTTCTTCTCCTCCTCCTCCTCCTCGCCCAGCTCTGCTTGTCATCGCTGGTCCCTGGTAGGTGAGGTTTGGTGGGGGGGGAGCAGCACCCCAAAAGCGGGTGCAGCTGGGTGCCTTCGGGTGCCGTTGGGTGCTATGGAGCCCGCCCCCCCCCTGCAGAGAGGGAGAAGGACCCTGAGTACTGGCGGCGACAGGCGCAGGAGACCCTGCGGGCAGCGCTGCGGCTCCAGCGCCTCAACCAGAACGTGGCCAAGAACCTCATCCTCTTCCTGGGCGACGGTGAGACAGGGACACCCCCCGGGCAGGGGCAGGGGCTGCGGGATAACCCCCGGGCAGGGGGCAGGGGCTGCGGATTAACCCCCGGGCTGGGGCAGGGGCTGTGGGACACCCCCCGGGTGGGGCCAGGGCACAGGGGCTAAGGGACACCCCCTGGGCAGGGGGCAAGGACTGCAGGACACCCCCCCGGCAGGGGCCAGGGCACAGGGGCTGTGGGGATATGGGAAACTGGGGGGGTGCTAAAGTGGCTTTGCACTAAACAGGGAGCTGTGGCAATGCTGGAATAAACTGGGTGCTGCAATGGGTGCTGGGCTGCACTGGGTGCTGCAGTGAGCTGGGTTGGCATTCAACTGGTGCAGGGATAAGTTGGGTGCTGGGGTAGACTGGGTTGGCATTGGACTGGGTGCTGGCATAAACTGGATTGGCAAGAAGTTAGGTGCTGGGTGAGCTGGGAGTGCAATAAATTAGGTGTGCAAGAAACTGGGTGCTGGGGCAAACTGGGTTTGCAGTGAGCTGGGTACTGGGATAAACTGGTTTTGCCATGAATCAGGTGCTGGGATAAACTGAATTTGCCATAAATGGAGTGCTGGGATAAACTCTGTTTGGCATACACTGGGTGCTGGTTAAACTGGGTTTGCCCTAAGTCCAGTGCTGGTTAAACTGTGCTTGGCACACATTGGGTACTAGTTAAACTGGGTTTGCCCTGAGCCAAGTGCTGAGTGAAGCTGGGTTTGGCTGTTTTTTTGGGTGGTGGTTAACTGGGTTTGGCATAGAGTGGATGCTGGTTAAACTGGGTTTGCCCTAACCCATGGGCTGATTTAAACTGGGCTTGGCTGTTCACTGGGTGCTGGTTAAACTGGGTTTGGCATACACTGGGTACTGGCTGAACTGGGTTTGCCCTAAACCAAGGGCTGAGTTAAACTGGGTTTGGCTGATCATTGGGTGCTGGTTAAACTGGGTTTGGCATACACTGGGTACTGGTTAACCTGGGTTTGTCCTAAACCAAGGGCTGAGTTAAACTGGGTTTGGCTGATCATTGGGTGCTGGTTAAACTGGGTTTGCCCTAAGTCCAGTGCTGGTTAAACTGTGCTTGGCACACATTGGGTACTAGTTGCACTGGGTTTGCCATAAACCAAGTGCTGAGTTAAGCTGGGTTTGGCCGTTCCTTGGGTGCTGGCTAAACAGGCTGGGTTTGCCATAAACGGGATGCTGGTTAAACTGGGCTTGCCATGAATCCAGTGCTGGTTAAACTGGGTTTGCCACCGCTCGAGTGCTGGGATAAACTGGGTGCCCGCTGGCGCTGCGCAGCGAGCCGCCCGTGCCCGGCGGGAGCTGACGGTGCCCTGGGCAGGCATGGGCGTCTCCACGGTCACGGCCGCCCGCATCCTCAAAGGGCAGCTGCAGAACCGCAAGGGTGAGGAGAGCCTGCTGGAGATGGACCAGTTCCCATACGTGGCCTTGGCCAAGGTGAGGACCCCCCCGGGCCGCGACGCCCACCCCAAGGTCACGGCCGGCACAGCCACCGGCGACCGAAACTAGGTCAGGGGCGGGCGAAGGGAGCGAGGCTGGCGCTGGGGCCCCGGGGCCGTGCCAGGGTCCGGCCGTGGGAACTGGGAAGGTGGGGATAAGGCAGCCCAACCGTGGGAAGTTGTGGGACCCCCCCACTCCAACTTGTCCTGGGGGCTTTTTGCTGAACAAAAGGAGAGTTAATCATCAAGCTGGAAGTTCTGCGTGCTCACTGCTGGCTGCCTTCACCTCGCAGCAGCTCCACGCTCCCTGTCTCAAAACGGGCTGAGAAAAGGCTAAAATGGTCAAAATGCAGAGGGGGGGGTGATGGGCAACGACACTTCGGGGGGGGGGCAAAAGAGGGAGCATAGGAGGGTCTGGTGTGGTTAAACAGCATGGAGAGGCAAGGTCCAGGGTGGGCAGGATGGTGGTGGTGGTTATGAGGTGGTGATGGTGGTGGTGCTGCTGCTGGTGAGGTGATGGAGGCGGTGGTGATGATGAGGTGCTGATGGTAATGATGATAGTGGTGATGAGGTGGTGGCGTGGAGGTGATGATGATGATGATGGCGTTAGTGGTGGTGACGGTGAGGTGATGATGGTGCTGGGGATGGTTTGTTTACCTCCTCTCCCCCCTCCCCCCCGCCCCAGACCTACAACACCAACGCGCAGGTGCCCGACAGCGCGGGCACGGCCACCGCCTACCTCTGCGGGGTCAAAGCCAACGAGGGCACGGTGGGCGTCAGCGCCGGCGTCACCCGCGACCGCTGCAACACCACCAAGGGCCAGGAGGTGACCTCCATCCTGCGCTGGGCCAAGGACGCAGGTGAGGGGCCGGTGGGTGCTGGAGGGGGGGACGGAAGCGTTGGGGCTTGGGGGCGTTCCCGCCGTCACCCCCTGAATCCGTGGCGCAGGCAAGGCCGTGGGCATCGTCACCACCACGCGGGTGACACACGCGACCCCCAGCGCCGCCTACGCCCACTCTGCCAACCGGGACTGGTACTCGGACGGAGAGATGCCCCCGGACGCGCTGGAGGGTGGCTGCAGGGACATCGCCCGGCAGCTGGTGGAGAACATCCCTGACATCGAGGTAGGGATGGGGACAGGGCCGCCGGGGCTGCAGCCGTCCAAGGGTGGCACCACCAGGGGTGTGGGTTGGAGCCAACCAGGGATAAGGACAGGGGCGAGGTGAGACCAGGGCCACCCATGGGTGCAGGGCCAGAACCTCCAGCAGATGTAGGGCCAGGACCACCCATGGGTGCAGAGCCACAACTCCCAGCAGGTGTAGGACCAGGACCACCCATGGGTGCAGAGTCAGAACCTCCTGCAGATGTAGGGCCAGGACCACCCATGGGTGCAGAGCCACAACTCCCAGCAGGTGTAGGACCAGGACCACCCATGGGTGCAGAGTCAGAACCTCCAGCAGATGTAGGACCAGGACCACCCATGGGTGCAGAGCTGGAGCCTCTGGTAGATATGTGACCAGGGTCACCCATAAATGCAGAACCAGAACCCCCAGCAGGGATGGGACTAGGACAACGCCTGGGCACAGAACCAGGACCATCACCAGATACAGAGGCAGGACCAGCAATGGACACAGAGCCAGAAGCTCTAGCAGCGACGATATTAGGACAACCAATGGATGCAGAGCCAGAACCCAGCAGATGTAGAACCAGGACCACCCATGGGTGCAGAGTCAGAACCTCCAGCAGATGTAGGACCAGGACCACCCATGGATGCAGAGCCAGAACCTCCAGCAGATGTAGGACCAGGACCACTCATGGGTGCAGAGCTGGAGCCTCTGGTAGATATGTGACCAGGATCAGCCATGAGTGCAGAGTCAGAACCTCCTGCAGGTGTAGAACCAGGACCACCCATGGGTGCAGAGTCAGAACCTCCTGCAGGTGTAGAACCAGGACCACCCATGGGTGCAGAGCCAGAACCTCCTGCAGATGTAGGACCAGGACCACCCATGGGTGCAGAGTCAGAACCTCCAGCAGATGTAGGACCAGGACCACCCATGGGTGCAGAGCCACAACTCCCAGCAGATGTAGGACCAGGACCACCCATGGGTGCAGAGCCACAACTCCCAGCAGATGTAGAACCAGGACCACCCATGGGTGCAGAGCCACAACTCCCAGCAGATGTAGGACCAGGATCACCCATGGGTGCAGAGTCAGAACCTCCAGCAGATGTAGGACCAGGACCACCCATGGATGCAGAGCTGGAGCCTCTGGTAGATATGTGACCAGGGTCACCCATAAATGCAGAACCAGAACCCCCAGCAGGGATGGGACTAGGACAACGCCTGGGCACAGAACCAGGACCATCACCAGATACAGAGGCAGGACCAGCAACGGGCACAGGGCCAGAAGCTCTAGCAGCTACGGTATTAGGACAACCAATGGATGCAGAGCCAGAACCCAGCAGATGTAGAACCAGGACCACCCAAGGGTGCAGAGCCAGAACCTCCTGCAGGTGTAGAAGCAGGACCACCCATGGGTGCAGAGTCAGAACCTCCAGCAGATGTAGGACCAGGACCACTCATGGGTGCAGAGCCAGAACCTCCAGCAGATGTAGGACCAGGACCACCCATGGGTGCAGAGCTGGAGCCTCTGGTAGATATGTGACCAGGATCAGCCATGAGTGCAGAGTCAGAACCTCCTGCAGGTGTAGAACCAGGACCACCCATGGGTGCAGAGTCAGAACCTCCAGCAGATGTAGGACCAGGACCACCCATGGATGCAGAGCTGGAGCCTCTGGTAGATATGTGACCAGGATCAGCCATGAGTGCAGAGTCAGAACCTCCTGCAGATGTAGAACCAGGACCACCCATGGGTGCAGAGTCAGAACCTCCTGCAGGTGTAGAACCAGGACCACCCATGGGTGCAGAGTCAGAACCTCCTGCAGGTGTAGAAGCAGGACCAGCCATGGGTGCAGAGCCACAACTCCCAGCAGATGTAGGACCAGGACCACCCATGGGTGCAGAGTCAGAACCTCCAGCAGATGTAGGACCAGGACCACCCATGGGTGCAGAGCCACAACTCCCAGCAGATGTAGGACCAGGACCACCCATGGGTGCAGAGCCACAACTCCCAGCAGATGTAGGACCAGGACCACCCATGGGTGCAGAGCCAGGACAATTGGGTGGACATCACCATGACCTCCACCAAACACAGAGCTGGGACCACAACGTGCTCATCTAGCAGCAACCCCCCAGACCCTTGAGCCTCATTTCCCCCTCCCATGTCCAGAGCAGCCTTTTCCTTTCCCATTTTCCCACACCCAAACCCTTCCATTCCCGCCCCCCCCCCCCCATTGCTGCCCCTCGGCTGCGGCTTTCGGCCACGATTCAGCCCTGGAAAGAAACCCTCCTGTGTCCTTCCAACCAGCCCCAAAGCCAAACATCCCAGCCTGTGATTTGCTCTTTAATAGCCTCTTATTCTGTTTGGGGTGGTTTTTTTTTTCCCTCTTTATTTTTTTTTTGTCCCCTTCCTTTAATATCATTTTAAGCTCTGGCCCAGGCTGGCAATAATTACAGAGTGGGGAGAAGAACATTTTGGTTACCCTTTTATTTGGCCCTGGTTGGGTTTTTTTGGTGTTTAATAATTTTGCAGCCTTCTAATTCACCTTCTGCTGGAAGAGGAGGGAAGAAGAAAGGAGGAGGGGAAAAAAAAAAAAGGAGGGGGGGGTGGGGGTGGGGGGGGTGGAATTAAAAATTAAATCTCAGCTGGGTTATAAATAACAGAGGGCAAATAAAGCCAAGCTCCAAAGCAAACAAGGGAGCGCTGCGGGACGGGGCTCCGGCCCGGCGGGGTCAGGCGGGGACCCCGACGTGGAGCATCCTTCCCACAGATTGGAGAGAGGGGAAAAAATAAAATCCCAACCCAGCATTAAAAGGAAAAAAAAAAAAAGAAGAAAAAAGGCAATTTGCTGCTGGAAATTGGTTTATTTTTGACTGGAGTCGGAGCCACTGAGGAGAGAGTCAGGGTTGTTTTGGAGCGAGGTGAAGCTCCTGCGGGGTTGGGGTTTGGGGTGGCCGAAGGGAACACTCCTGTGGGCTTGGGGTGGTCCCCTTGAACCAATAGAATAGCATGAGGAGAGGAGAGGAGGGAGAGGAGAGAGGAGAGGAGAGGAGAGGAGAGGAGAGGAGAGGAGAGGAGAGGGAGGGAGAGAGGAGAGGAGAGGAGAGGAGAGGAGAGGAGAGGAGAGGAGAGGGAGGGGAGGGAGGGAGAGGGAGAGGAGAGAGGGAGGAGAGGAGAGGAGGAGGGAGAGGAGAGGAGAGGGAGAGGGAGAGGAGAGGAGGAGAGGAGAGGGGGAGGAGAGGAGAGGGAGGGAGAGGAGAGGGAGAGGAGAGGAGGGGAGAGGAGAGGAGAGGGAGAGGAGAGAGGAGGGAGAGGAGGAGAGGGAGAGGAGAGGGAGAGGAGAGGAGAGGAGAGGAGAGGAGGAGGGAGAGGAGAGGAGAGGAGAGGAGAGGAGAGGAGAGGAGAGGAGAGGAGAGGAGAGGAGAGGGGAGAGGAGGAGAGAGGAGAGGAGAGGAGAGGAGAGGAGAGGAGAGGGAGAGGAGAGGAGAGGAGAGGAGAGGGAGAGGGGAGGGAGAGGAGAGGAGAGGAGAGGAGAGGAGAGAGGAGAGGAGAGGGAGAGGAGGAGAGAGGAGAGGGAGAGGAGAGGGAGGGAGAGGAGAGGAGAGGAGAGGAGAGGAGAGGAGAGGAGAGGAGAGAGAAAAGAGAAGAGAAGAGAAGAGAAGAGAAGAGAAGAGAAGAGAAGAGAAGAGAAGAGAAGAGAAGAGAAGAGAAGAGAAGAGAAGAGAAGAGAAGAGAAGAGAAGAGAAGAGAAGAGAAGAGAAGAGAAGAGAAGAGAAGAGGTCAAGTAGAATAGAACAGAATAGAACAGAAAAGAATAGAGTAGAATAGAACAGAACAGAACAGAACAGAACCAGGTCAGGTTGGGGGCAAGAGGAAAGGACCAGGATCTTTTTGATGGTGCCCAGCAAGAGGATAAGGAGCAGCAGACATAAACTGGAACCCAGGAGGTTGGAGCTGAGCAGGAGGAGAAAGTTGTTTGGTGTG
Source organism: Melanerpes aurifrons (assembly GCA_011125475.1). Taxonomy (NCBI): domain Eukaryota; kingdom Metazoa; phylum Chordata; class Aves; order Piciformes; family Picidae; genus Melanerpes; species Melanerpes aurifrons. Next base: position 1,643,856 of record WWNC01000042.1, on the reverse strand, counting down.
AGGGTGCTGAGCCCTGGAGCAGGCTGCCCAGAGAGGTTGTGCTCTGGAGACTTTCAGAAGCTGCCTGGGCACACTCCTCTGTGACCTGCCCTAGGTGACCCTGCTCTAGCAGGGGAGTTGGACTTGATCTGCAGAGCTCCCTTCCAACCCCTAACATTCTCTGATTTGGTCATTCTGATTCTGTTTGGCTTGGAAAAGCCTTTAAGCTCACCCAGTCCAACCAGCAACCCAACCCCACCATGGGCACCAAACCATGGCCCCAGGTGCCATGGCCACACATTTCTTCAACACCCCAGGGATGGGGACTCCACCACCTCCCTGGGCAGCCTGTGCCAGTGCCTGACCACTCCTGCAGCAAAGAAATTGTTCCTCATGTCCAACTTAAACCTCCCCTGGGCCAACTTCAAGCCATTTCCTCTCACCCTATCTCTTGTTCCTTGAGAGAAGAGCCCAACCCCCACCTAGCTCCAACCTCCTCTCAGGGAGCTGCAGAGAGCAATGAGGTCTTCTCTCAGCCTCCTCTTCTCCAGACTGAACACCCCCAGCTCCCTCAGCTGCTCCTCCCCAGACCCTTCCCCAGCTCCCTCAGCTGCTCCTCTCCAGACCCTTCCCCAGCTCCCTCAGCTGCTCCTCCCCAGACCCTTCCCCAGCTTCTTTGCCCTTCCCTGGACCTGCCCCCAGCCCTTCGATGTCTTAGTGAGGGGAGGGGGAATCAAAGATTGTTGAAAATCATCACAAAATGCCTTTTCCCCCCATTCCTCAGGTGATCCTGGGCGGGGGGAGGAAGTACATGTTCCCCAAAAACGCCAGTGACGTGGAGTACCCCCAGGAGGAGAAGCACCGGGGGACACGCCTGGACCGCAGGGACCTCGTCCGCGCCTGGCATGACGCCAAGCCCCCCGGCAAGGTGATGGGCACCTCCTGGGGGGGCACACACACAGCACCCTGCTCTAGCCTTACCATAGCATCATAGAATCAATAAGTTTGGAAGAGACCTCAGAGGTCAGCAAGGCCAAGCTGTCACCCAGCACCTCCTGACAACTAAACCATGGCTCCAAGTGCCACATCCAATCCCCTCCTGAACACCTCCAGGGATGGGGACTCCACCACCTCTCTGGGCAGCACATCCCCAGGGCCAATCTCTCTTGCTGGGAAGAACTTGCTCCTCACCTCCAGCCTGAACCTCCCCTGGCACAGCTTGAGACTGTGTCCTCTTGTTCTGGTGCTGGGTGCCTGGGAGAAGAGCCCAACCCCCACCTGGCTCCAACCTCCCTGCAGGGAGTTGTAGAGGGTAATGAGGTCTCCCCTGAGCCTCCTCTTCTCCAGGCTAAGCAAGCCCATCTCCCTCAGCCTCTCCTCCCAGGGCTGTGCCCCAGACCCCTCCCCAGCTTTCTTGCCCTTCTCTGGACACCTTCAAGTCTCTCAATGTCCTTCTTAACCTGAGGAGCCCAGAACTGGACACAGGACTCAAGGTGTGGCCTCAGCAGTGCTGAGCACAGCAGCAGAATAATCTCCCTGCTCCTGCTGGCCACACTGTTCCTGATGCAGGCTTGCCAAGCCCTTCCTCGGGTGGGGGATGTTTTGGGGAGGGGGTGTACAACGCAGCCCTGGGGTTAGCAGAGGGGCTGGGGAGGTGACAAGCTGCCTGTCCCCAGGTGGCCAAGTACGTGTGGCACCGGCGGGAGCTGCTGGCACTCAACCTCAGCCGCATCGACTTCCTCCTGGGTGAGTCCTGGCACCCCAGGGTGCCCAAGCCTCAGCTGGCTGCTTTGGTGGGGGTGCCCCTGCCCCTGGCTCATGGTGCTGGGGCAGCTGGATGGCCAACTACCACCCCTCAGAGGGTACTGGCACCCTGCCCTGGGGTTGCAGGTACCCCCCAGAAAGATGCTGGTACCCCCCCCAAAAGTGCTGGTACCCCACCCCCACCCCCTGGGATGCTGCTGTCTGCCCAAGGGATGCTGGTACCCCCTTGGGGGATGCTGCCAAAGATGCTGCTACTCCCCTGTGGGGATGCTTTCACCTTCCCAGGGGATGCTGGTACCCCAAAGGAATCCACTCCCCATTCCCTGTGGGAATGCTGCCACTCCCCTCAGGGATGCTGGTACCCCAAAGGGATGCTAGTGCCCCAGAGAGCTGCTGGTACCCCAAACTGATGCTGGTAATCCAGACTGGTGCTGATGCTCCAAACTGATGCTGATACCCTAAACTGATGATGCTGGTACCTCAAATTGCAGCTGGTGCCCATGAGGGAAGCTGGCACTCCAAAGTGAGGCTGGCACTCCAAAGTGAGGCTGCCACTCCAATGTGGGGCTGGCACTCCAGTGTGGGGCTGGCACTCCAATGTGGGGCTGGCACTCCAGTGTGGGGCTGGCACTCCAATGTGGGGCTGGCATTCCTGCTCTGGGCCTGGGACTCCTTTGCTGTCCTTTGGTTCCCCAGCCCAGCCGAGCTACAGGAGCTGCCGGGCTGGAGGGAGGAAGGAAGGGCTGGGCCCTATCTAATCTCTTGGGATCCGGGGCCGGGACGCTGGGGCGAGCGCAGGGAGCTGTCCCCAGCGGGGTCGCTGTCCTCAGGCCTCTTCGAGCCGGGGGATATGATGTACGAGCTGGACAGGGACAACGAGACAGACCCCTCCCTCTCCGAGATGGTGGCTGTGGCCATCAAGATGCTCCAGAAAAACCCCCGGGGGTTTTTCCTCCTGGTTGAAGGTTGGGGGGCAAAGGGGAGCAGAGGGGGTGATGAGAGGTGGGGGAAAAAAGGGTGTGGGGGTGCAGAAAGAGGGCAATGGGAAAATGGAGGGGATAAAGGAGGGGATGCAGAAAGGGAGGGTGAAGAGGGGGTGCAAAGCAGGGGGTAAAGGCACGATGGGGGTAAAATAGTGAGTAAAGGGGGGACATGGTGGGGAGAAGGGAGATGGGGTCAGTAAAGGGGGGAATAGAAGGGCTGATGCAAAAAGGGAGGGTAAAGGAGGGATGGGGTGCAAAGCAGGGAGATAAAGAGGGTGACTTGGAATACATGGGGGAAAGGAGGGTGATGGGGATGCAAAAGGGGGTGCAGGGGGGGGATAAATGAGGCTATGGGGGTGCAACGGAGGGAAGGAGGGTGATGGGGATGCAAAAGGGGGTACAAAGGGGGATAAATGAGGTTATTGGGGGTGTAAGGGGGGGGAGGAGGGTGATGTGGGTGCAAATGGGGGTAAAGGGGGCAATAGAGGGGGGATAATTTGGGCTGTGGGGGTGCAAATGGGGGGATGATAAAAGGGGTGGTGGGGGGATAGAGGGAGGATGAACAGGGCTGTGGGGGCAGATGGGGAGGGGAGGGGGGTGCCAGGGGGAGATAAAGAGGGGTGGGATGGGTGAGAAGCCAGGTGGGGGGAGGCCAGGGAGCGGGTGGAGGATGATGTACTAAGCAGCGCTGGGGGGGGGCGTGGGGGGTCCCAGGGGGCCGCATCGACCACGGGCACCACGAGGGGAAGGCGAAGCAGGCGCTGCACGAGGCGGTGGAGCTGGACAGGGCCATAGGGCTGGCCAGCAACATGACCTCGACGCAGGACACCCTCAGCGTGGTCACCGCCGACCACTCCCACGTCTTCACCTTCGGCGGCTACACCCCCCGCGGAAACCCCATCTTCGGTGCGCCCCTGCTGCCCAGGCAACGGGGCAGGGGGGGATAAACACAGCCGGGGGGCCCTGGCTGCGCGCCTCGGGGTTGTCTTCCTCCTGCTGACTGTGCTGCCACCCCCAGGTCTGGCCCCGATGCAGAGCGACGTTGACCGCAAGCCCTTCACCTCCATCCTCTACGGCAACGGCCCCGGCTACAAGATCGTGGCAGGGGAGAGGGAGAACGTCTCTGCTGTGGATTTTGGTGAGTGGGTTCCGGGCCAAGACCCCCTGTTGAGCCTGGTTTGATGGAGGGGGCCAGGGAAGGGCAACGGAGCTGGGGAGGGGTCTGGAGAACAGAGGTGGAAAGGAGCAGCTGAAGGAGCTCGAGGTGTTGAGCCTGGAGGAGAGGAGGCTGAGGGAGACCTCATTGCTCCCTGAGAGGAGGCTGGAGCCAGGCAGGGGTTGGGCTCTTCTCCCAAGGAACAAGTGACAGGATAAGAGGAAGTGGCCTCAAGTTGCCCCAGGGGAGGTTTAGGTTGGACATGAGCTAAATTTCTGCCCCTTGAGGGCTGTCAAAGCCTGGCCCAGGCTGCCTGGGGCAGTGGCAGAGTCCCCATCCCTGGAGGTACTCAAAACCCCTGTGGCCATCGTGGTACTCTGGGCCATGGTGGTGCTGGGTGGGTGCTGGGTGCCCTCAAGGGGCTGTTCCAAGCTGAACGATTCTCAGCCACTGAAGCAACTCCAGCCCCAGCCTGGCTCCTGCCAGTTCTGGGCCCCTCCGTTCAAGAGGGGCTTGAAAGAGTCCAGCAGAGCCATGAGGATGATGAAGGGAGTGGAACACCTTCCATATGAGGAGAGACTGGGGGAGCTGAGGGCTCTTTAGCTTGGAGAAGTGGAGACTGAGAGGTGACCTCAGCAATGTTGATAAAGCTGTGCAGGGGGAGTGCCCAGAGGCTGGAGCCAGGCTCTGCTGGGGGATGCCCAATGCCAGCACCAGGGGCAGGGGTGGAAGATGAGGCAGAGGAAGTGCCATGGAAACAGGAGGGAAAGTTACTCCTGTGAGGGTGACAGAGCCCTGGAGCAGGCTGCCCAGGGGTTGTGGAGTCTCCTTCTCTGGAGACATTCAAAACCTGCCTGGATGTGTTCCTGTGTGACCTGCCCTGGGTGACCCTGCTCTGGCAGGGCTTGGACTGGGTCAGCTTCTGAGGTCCCTTCCAGCCCCTGAAATTCCGTGACGCTGTGATAGCTGAGGGCCGGGGGTCAAGAGGGAGGGGACAGGGACAGGCTCTGCTCACTGTGCCCTGGGATAGGACAAGGGGCAATGGAGGGAAACTCTAGCACAGGAGGTTCCACTTCTACATGAGGAGGATCTTCTTCACTGTGGGGGTGATGGAGCCCTGGAGCAGGCTGCCCAGGGGGGTGGTGGAGATGTTCAAAACCTGCCTGGGTGTGTTGCTGTGTGAGCTGGTGTAGCTGATCTGCTCTGGCAGGGGGGTTGGACTGGATGATCTCTGCAGGTCCCTTCCAGCCCCTGGCACTCTGTGACTCTCAGGCTGGAGGTGAGGAGGAAGTTCTCCCCCATGAGAGTGGAGAAGCCCTGGACTGGGTTGTGCAGGGAGGTGGTTGAGGCCCCAGCCCTGGAGGTGTTTGCAGCCAGGCTGGCTGAGGCTGTGGCCAGGCTGCTCTAGTGTGGGGTGTCCCTGCCCATGGCAGAGTGGTTGGAACTGGCTGAGCCTTGTGGTCCCTTCCACCCCTGTCTGGTTCGATGGTTCCATGGCTGACTCCGTGCCGCTGCCTTCCCCAGCCCACGCCAACTACCAGGCCCAGTCGGCGGTGCCGCTGCGCCAGGAGACCCACGGCGGGGAGGATGTGGCCATCTTCGCCCGGGGCCCCATGGCTCACCTGCTGCACGGCGTCCACGAGCAGAACTACATCCCCCACGCCATGGCCTACGCCGCCTGCATCGGCTCCAACCGCGGCCACTGCAGCGCCGCCGCCCGCGCCGCCGCCGGCCTCTCGCCCTTCCTCCTCGCCCTCCTCCTCCTCCTCCTCCTCTGCTGAAGTGCCTCTCAGCCGGCCACGGAGGAGGAGGATGGATTTCTAATGCCTCCTTTATTTTTCCTTCCCTTTCTTTTGGGGGAGGGTGGGTAGGGGTAAGGGGTGTGCTCTATCACCCTTGTTTTGGGGGCGTAGGGGGTGTGGCTTTTCACCCTTGGTTTTGGGGGTGGGTGGGTATTCACCCCTGGTTTTGGGGGAGGGATGTGGGGTTTCACCTTTGGGTTTTTTTGGGGGTCACCCCTGCTTTTTGGGGGTTAGGGGGTGGCTTTTCACCCTTGTTTTTGGGGGATAGGGGGTGTGGGGTTTCACCCTCGTTTTTTGGGGGTAGAGGGTGTAGCTTTTCACCCTTGTTTGGGGGTAGGGGGATGGCTTCTCACCCTTGTTTTTGGGGGTGGGTGTGCTTTATTATCCTTGGTTTTGGGGGTAAAGGGGTGGCTTTTCACCCTTGTTTTTTTGGGGGTGTGGGTTTTCACCCTTGTTTTTTGGGGGTAGGGGGATGGCTTTTCACCCTTGTTTTTGGGGGGTAAGGGGTGTGGGGTTTCACCCTTGTTTTTGGGGGGGTAGGGGTGTGGGTTTTCACCCTTGTTTTTGGGGGTAGGGGATGGCTTTTCACCCTTGTTTTGGGGGTAAGTGGTGTGGGTTTTCACCCTTGTTTTGGGGGTTGTGGGTATTCACCCCTGTTTTTGGGGGTAGGGGTGTGGGGTTTCACCCTTTTTTGGGGGTTCACCCCTGTTTTTGGGGGGGGTGTGGGGTTTCACCCTTTTTTTGGGGGTTCACCCCTGTTTTTTGGGGGTAGGGGTGTGGTTTTCACCCTTGGTTTTGGGGGGTAGGGGGTGTGGGGTTTCACCCTTGTTTTTTTGGGGGTTCACCCCTGTTTTTTGGGGGGTGGGGTGTGGTTTTCACCCTTGGTTTTTTTTGGGGGTCACCCCTGTGTTTTGGGGGTAGGGGTGTGCTTTTCACCCTTGGTTTTGGGGGTGTGTGGGTTTTCACCCCTGGTTTTTGGGGGCTAGGAGTGTGGCTTTGTCCTTTGTTTTGGGGGGCTGTGGGTTTTCACCCTTGGTTTTGGGGGGTAGGGGTGTGGGTTTCCACCCTTATTTTTTGAGGGGGAGGGGTGTGCTTTCATGCCTTTTTTTTTTTTTGGGGGGGAGGTTTGAGGGGTTTTTTTTGGTGGAGTATTTTTGGTGTGGGGTTTTTCTCTCTTGGCTGGATGGCGGCGCCCAGAAAAGAGGAGAAGAGAACAGAAGAGGCTCAGCGGAGCGCAGGCAGCCGCCGGCGGTTTGGTGCCGGGAGCTGCCCTCCTGTAAATACCCAAACCCTTCCCCTGTAATTAAACCTCTCCTTCCCTGCCCTATTCCCCGGCCCGCCGCTGGGTTTGGGATGGGAGGCGGAGCCCCCTCGGTGGATCCAACCTCTTCATTTCGCAGCGGCGGGCCGTGGGGGCTGGCTGCCGGGCGCCCGAAGTCTGCCCCCTGCTCTCCTAAGCTGAGGACTGACCCCCGCTGCCAAGCTCGGCACAGGCGTGGGGGCACCCAGAGGGCTTCGGAACGAAACCACGAAGTGAACTCAGCCCTGTGGGGTTAAAGAGAAAAAGAAAGGAAAAGAAAGACAAACTCCCGGGGTGGATTCGATCCCCACAACTCGGTGCTTTGCTGCCTCTCGGGGGGGGTTGAAGTTTGCCTCGGTCGGAGGCAGTTGCAGTTTCGCCTCCCCTCGGGGCTGGGGGGTTTGAGGGGAGGTTTGGGGCAAAAGGGGGTGGAAGGGATGGGAGCTGCTGGGGTGGGGTCCTTTAGTTAGGGTCGGTAATTAGGGAGGGTAATTAAGGGCAGGATAATTAGGGGCGGGGTAATTAGGGGCGGGGTAGTGGAGGGTTTAATTAAGACAGGGAGGAGGGGAGGTGCAGCTTGCAGGGTTCTGGAGCAGGGGGACTGAGGCCTCCGGTAGCAGCCGGGAAGGGCTCCCAGCAGGCAGCTAGTGCCCTGAGCCTGGCAGATGTCACCTGGCCCATGCAAATGCCACCCTGTAGGGGCAAATGGTGCCCTGGCACAGCGAATGCCACCCGTGCGCCTGTGAGTGCCACCACCCACGTGCACACTGTGCCTGACCCGGGCAAAAGTCACTGCGGAGGTGCAGAAGTCGCCCTGGTGGTGCAGATGCCACCCTGCATGTGCTGATGTCCCCTGGATGTGCAGATGCCACCTTGCCAGTGCAGATGCCAGCCTGGTGGTGCAGAAGTCCCCTGGTGGTGCAGATGCCACCCTGGATGTGCAGATGCCACCCTGGACGTGCAGATGCCAGCCTGCATGTGTAGATGCCAGCCTGGTGGTGCAGATGCCACCCTGGTGGTGCAGATGTCCCCTGCATGTGCAGATGCCAGCCTGCATGTGCAGATGGCACCTTTCCTGTGCAGATGGCACCCTGGTGGTGCAGATGTCCCCTGGATGTGCAGATGCCAGCCTGGTGGTGCAGATGCCACCTTGCCTGTGCAGAAGTCACGCTGGACGTGCACACTGTGCCTTGCATGCTCAAAATGCCCCCATGCCCATGCTGATGCCCCCAGGCCTGTGCCCACTCTCCCCTGCACGTGCAAGAGCCCAACAGGTGCCGTGCAAAAACCACTGTGGACGTGCAAAAGTCACACTGCACGTGCCTTGCACGTGCCAAATGCCCCCTTGCACCTGCCCAGGGGGCCTTGCACGTGCCAAGTGCCCCCTTACACGTGCCAAATGCCCCCTTGCACCTGGCCAGGGTGCCTTGCATGCCAAATGACCCCTTACACGTGCCCAGGGTGCCTTGCACGTGCCAAATGCCCCCTTGCACATGCCCAGGGGGCCTTGCATGTGCCAAATGCCCCTTGCACGTGCCAAATGCCCCCTTACACCTGCCCAGGGTGCCTTGCACGTGCCAAATGCCCCCTTGCACGTGCAGAAATTGCTTGTGGGTGTGCAAAACTCCCCTGGTGTGCAAAGTGCCACCGTGCAGAGGTGTCGAACGCTGCTGTGCCCCCGGAAAAATCACCACGGGTGCGTAGAAGCCACAGGGCATGTGCTTGCAGTGTCTTCCACGAGGGAGATGCCAGCATGCACGTGCAGAAGGCCCTGTGGGTGTGCAAAATGCCACCCAGCACGGGCAAAACGCCATTGTGGGTGTGCAAAGCTCCCCTGCTGTGCACAACACCACTGTGCACCGGGGAAAGGTCCCCATGGGCGTGCAAAAGGCACACTGTGTGCGCCCCCCCTTCCCCTGGTGCACGTACCCAGGGTGTCTTGCACGTGTGCAAAATGCCACCAGGCTGGCATCTGCCCCACCAGGCTGGCATCTGCACATGCAGGGTGGCATCTGCACCACCAGGGTGACATCTGCACATCCAGGGTGGCATCTGCACATGCAGGGGACATCTGCACAGGCAGGGTGGCATCTGCACGTCCAGGATGGCATCTGTACATCTAGGGTGACATCTGCACAGGCAGGGGACATCTGCACAGGCAGGGTGGCATCTGCACCACCAGGGTGACATCTGCACATGCAGGGGACATCTGCACAGGCAGGGGACATCTGCACAGGCAGGGTGGCATCTGCACGTCCAGGCTGGCATCTGTACATCTAGGGTGACATCTGCACATGCAGGGGACATTTGCACAGGCAGGGGGCATCTGAACAGGCAGGGTGGCATCTGCCCCACCAGGCTGGCATCTGCACATCCAGGGTGGCATCTGCACACCCAGGATGGCATCTGCATAGGCAGGGTGGCATCTGCCCCACCAGGCTGGCATCTGCACATCCAGGGTGGCACCTGCACCACCAGGGTGACATCTGCACAGGCAGGGTGGCATCTGCACCACCAGGAGGCATCTGCACAGGCAGGGTGGCATCTGCACAGGCAGGGTGACATCTGCACAGGCAGGGTGGCATCTGCACCACCAGGAGGCATCTGCACAGGCAGGGTGACATCTGCACAGGCAGGGTGGCATCTGCACAGGCAGGGTGGCATCTGCACCACCAGGGTGGCATCTGCACAAGCAGAGTGACATCTGCACAGGCAGGGTGGCATCTGCCCCACCAGGCTGGCATCTGCACATGCAGGGTGGCATCTGCACCACCAGGGTGGCATCTGCACAAGCAGAGTGACATCTGCACAGGCAGGGTGGCATCTGCACGTCCAGGCTGGCATCTGCACCACCAGGCTGGCATCTGCACATGCAGGCTGGCATCTGCACATGCAGGGTGACATCAGCACCACCAGGGGACATCTGCTTAGGGCATCTTGGACGTGCAGAATGCCACCTTGCACGTGCAGAAGTTGCTTTGCAGGGCGTGCAAAGCTCCCCTGCTGTGCACACCACCACTGGGCACAGGGGGAAGGTCCCCAGGGGCGTGCAAAGGGCACACTGTGTGTGCCCCCCCGTGTGCAAAGTGCCACCTTGCAGGTGCCCAGGGTGCCTCGCACGTGTGAGATGCCACGGTGCACGTGCAGAAACCGCCAGTGTGGGTGTGCAAAACCCCCCTGGTGTGTGTGCAAAACCCCCCCTGGTGTGTGTGCAAAACCCCCCCTGGTGTGTGCAACCCCCCGCGGGTGTGCACAAATCCCCTCCTGCAGAACGCCTGCGAAAGGCTTCGTGGGTGTGCCCTGATGTGCCTTGGGCGTGCAACAGGCCACCAGGGGAGTGCAAATGCCAGCCTGCACGTGCAAATGCCAGCCTGGAAGTGCAAGATATGCCAGCCTGCACGTGCAAATGCCACCACGGACGTGCAAATGTCACGATGCCCGGGCACACACCTCCATGGGTGTGTAAATGCCACTCTGGGTATGCAAAAGCTGCCACCCTGCGGGTGCAAATGCCACCATAGAAGTGTAAATGCCACCCTGCACATCCAAATGCCACCTTGGACATCCAAATGCCACCTTGCACATCCAAATGCCGCCTTGGATGTGTAAATGCCATCTTGGATGTGCAAATGCCACCCTGCACATGCAAATGCCACCTTGGACATCCAAATGCCACCCTGCACATGCAAATGCCACCCTGTACATCCAAATGCCAGCCTGCACATGCAAATGCCACCTTGGACATCCAAATGCCACTCTGCACGTGTAAATGCCACCTTGCACATCCAAATGCCAGCCTGCATGTGCAAATGCCAACATAGAAGTGCAAATGCCACCCTGGACATGCAAATGCCAGCCTACACATGTAAATGCCACCTTGGACATCCAAATGCCACCTTGCACATCCAAATGCCACCCTGCACATGCAAATGCCACCTTGAACATCCAAATGCCACCTTGCACATCCAAATGCCACCCTGCACATGCAAATGCCACCTTGCACATCCCAATGACAGCCTGCACATCCAAATGCCACCTTGGACATCCAAATGCCACCTTGCACATGCAAATGTCACCCTGCACATGTAAATGCCACCTTGCACATCCAAATGCCACCCTGTACATCCAAATGCCACCTTGGACATCCAAATGCCAGCCTGCACGTGCTAATGCCACCCTGCACATGCAAATGCCACCTTGGAAGTGCAAATGGTACCTTGAACATGCAAATGCCACCTTGCACATCCAAATGCCACCTTGCACATCCAAATGCCACCCTGCACATGCAAATGCCAGCCTGCACATGCAAATGCCACCTTGCACATCCAAATGCCACCCTGCACATCCAAATGCCAGCCTGGACATCCAAATGCCACCCTGCACATCCAAATGCCAGCTTGGACATCCAAATGCCAGCCTGCACATGCAAATGCCACCTTGCACATCCAAATGCCACCCTGCACATCCAAATGCCAGCTTGGACATCCAAATGCCAGCCTGCACATTCAAATGCCGCCTTGGACATCCAAATGCCAGCCTGCACATGCAAATGCCACCTTGCACATCCAAATGCCACCCTGCACATCCAAATGCCACCCTGCACATCCAAATGCCAGCTTGGACATCCAAATGCCAGCCTGCACATGCAAATGCCACCCTGCATGTGCTGATGCCACCTTGGAAGTGCAAAACACATCACCATGCCCCTGCAAATACCTCCGTGGATGTGTAAATGCCACCACAGAAGTGCAAATGCCACCATGGCTGGGCAAAAGATGCCACCCTGCACAGGGAGATGCCACCATGGACATGCAAATGCCACCACAGCTGCGCACCACCTGTCACCATGCCCGGGCACACACCTCCACGGGCGTGTAGATGCCACTCTGGGTACGCAAAAGCTGCCAGCCTGCGCGTGGTAAATGCCACCCTGGAAGTGCCAGTGCCACCCTGGGCACGCCCAAGCCACCAGGGAGATGCAAAAGCCTCGCCGCAGGCCGGCGGTGCCTGGCGCGTGCCACACGCCAGCCTGCCGCCGGGCACCTGCCTGCGCTGCCCTGCCTCTGCCAACATCCCTGTGCCCGTGCCAGTGCCCTCCCCGAGCAGCCCACGGCACAGCCAGCTGCAGCCTGAGCGCCCCCTAACCACCTGAGCACCCCCAAACTCCCTGAGCACCCCAAACCCCTGCCTCAGCACCCCCAAACCACCTGAGCACCCCTAACCACCTGAGCACCCCCAAACTCCCTGAGCACCCCAACCCCCTTCCTCAGGACCCTCCAACCACCTGAGCACCCCAAACCCTTCCTTGAGCACCCCCTGAGCACCCCCAAACCCCTGCCTCAGCACCCTCAAACCACCTGAGCACCCCCAAACTCCCTGAGCACCCCCAAACCACCTGAGCACCCCAACCCCCTTCCTCAGCACCCCCAAACTCCCTGAGCACCAGCAAACCCCCTGAGCACCCCAACCCCCTTCCTCAGCACGCCCCAACCACCTGAGCACCCCCAACCACCTGAGCACCCCAAACCCTTCCTTGAGCACCCCCTGAGCACCCTCAAACTTTCTGAGCACCCCAAACCCCTGCCTCAGCACCCCCAAACTCCCTGAGCACCCCCAAACCACCTGAGTATCCCAACCCCCTTCTTGAGCACTCTCAACTCCCCCCCATTCCCCTCCCTGAGCACTCCAAGCCCCTTCAGTCACCCCAAAACCCCTAAGGAACCCCAAACCTCTCCAAGCACCCCCAAAAATCCCCTCCCTGAGCATCCTCAAACCTTCCAAAATTCCCTTGTTGAGCACCCTAAACCTCTTCAAGCCCCCCCGAGCACCCCCAAACCACCTGAGCACCCCCAAACCACCTGAGCACCCCAAACCCCATCCCTGAGCACCCTCAAGCCCTCCCACATCCCCTCCCTGAGTACTCCCTCAAGCACCCCCAAACACCCTCCCTCACCCCCAGTTCCCCTTGAGGACCCCAGACCACCTTCCTGAGCACCCCCAAACCCTCTGGGCACCCCCAAACTCCCTCCCTGAGCACCCCCAACCCCTCTGAGCTGCCCCCCCACTCCTTTGACCACCTGAGCACCTCCAAACCCCCTCCCTGAACACCTCCAACCCCTTCAAACCCCCTCAACACCCCAACAGCCCCAAACTTCCTGAGCACCCCCAACCTCTTTGACCACCCAAGCCCCCCAACCCTCCTCCCTCAACACCCCAACTCCTTTGGGCTCCCCCAAACTCCCTCCCTGAGCACCCCAAACCCCCTGGGCTTCCCCCAACTTCCTCCCTGAGCATCTCCAACCCCTTTGGGCGTCCCCAAACTCCCTCCCTGAACACCCCCAACCCCTTCAAACCCCTCCCTCAACACCCCAACCCCTTTGGGATCCCCCAAACTCCCTCCCTGAGCACCCCCAACCCCTTCAAACCCCTCCCTCAACACCCCAACCCCTTTGGGATCCCCCAAACTCCCTCCCTGAGCACCCCATAAACTCTCTGGACACCCCCAAACTCCCTCCCTGAACACCCCCAACCCCTTCAAACCCCCTCCCTTAACACCCCAACCCCTTTGGGCTCCCCCAAACTCCCTCCCTGAGCACCCCAAACCCCCTGGGCTCCCCCAAACTCCCTCCCTGAGCACCCCAACCCCTCTGGGCTCCCCCAAACTCCCTCTCTGAGCACCCCCAACCCCTTCAAACCCCCTCCCTGAGCACCCCCAACCCCTCTGGGCTTCCCCAAACTCCCTCCCTGAGCACCTCTAACCCCGCTGGGCTCCCCCAAACCCCTTCCCTGAACACCCCCAACCCCTTCAAACCCCTCCCTCAACACCCCAACCCCTTTGGGCTTCCCCAAACTCCCTCCCTGAGCCCCCCCAACCCCTTCAAGCCCCTTCCCTGAACACCCCCAACCCCTCTGGGCTCCCCCAAACTCCCTCCCTGAGCACTCCCAACCCTCTCCCCTTCCCCTCTCCCCTTCCCTTCACTCCGTCCCCCCCCAGCTCCGCTGTGCCCGCACGCAGCCAGCCCCGGCCGGGCTGCCGGCGGTGTCCAGAGCGGCGCCGGAGGCGGGGGGGGGGGGAGGCGGTGCTGGGGGGGGGAGGGGGGCTCCGTGACACCCCCACTTCGCTGGGTGCCCTTTGGCACAGCCTCCGCGGCCGCGACCCGACCGCCGGCGCTGGGCACTGCCAGCAGGCAGGCGGCACCGAGCTATGTTTAACCGGTCCCGGGGTGCTCGGCGGTTTTGGGGGGTTCGGGGAGGGGGGAGCGGAGGGGAGGCCGCGGGGGACACACACAGAGCGCAGTTTGTCTTGGCTGGGGAGCTGGCACCGAGCCGGTGCCCACCGCGGCTGCCAGCCAAGGGCCGCTCCCCGCGGGCGGGTTGGCCACCGGGGTTGAAATGGGGGAGGGGGAGGAGGTTTGGGGGAAGTAGGAGAGGGGGTGAGGGGGTCAGGGGGTCGGGGCATTGCCGGGTAGATTTTGGGGGTTCCCGCAGCGCCCCAAAAATAAGGGGGTGGAAATAAATCTAAGGGAAAAAAATGTCCCAAACCTGGGAAAATTGGCCCCAAAATGGACTGTGGGGGGGGGGGAGGGAGGGGGAAAGTGCTGCGTGAGGAATCAGCTCGGGGTTTGGGGGGCAGCCCCCCACAGAGGTCCCCAACCTCGAGATAGCAGGGAACCCCCCCAGGATGTCAAAGAAGTCTTCAGATATCAGGGACCCCCCCTCTAAAGAATCCCCCCCCCCAGATATTCAGGGACCCCCAGGATACTCAGAACCCTTCAGGTATCAGGGACCCTCCAGATATTCAGGGAACCCCCCCAAAGATATTAGAGAACCCCTCAAATATCAGACCCCTCCCCCACAGAGATCAGGCCCCCCCCCCCAGATATTAAAGGCCCCCTCAAATATCAGGGCCCCCACCCCCGGTGTATCAGGGACCCCCCAGATTTCAGACCCCCACCCCCAGATTTTCAAGACACCCCCAGATATTCAGAACCTGTCCCAGTTATTCAGGACCCCCGATATTAGAGACCCCCTCAAATATCAGACACCCCCCAATAGATCAGGGACCACCCCAGCTGTTCAGGGACCGCCCCCAATATTAGTGAACCCCTCAAATATCAGACCCCCATTCATCAGGATGCCCCCAGATATTCAGGGACACCCCCTTGATATTAGAGAGTCCCTCAAATGTCAGGCCCCCAAATATCAGACCCCCTACACAAGGGACCCCCAGATATTCAGGGACACCCCCATAGACATTAGAGAGCCCTCAAATATCAGACCCCCTCAAATATCAGACACCCCCATTGATCAGGATGCCCCCGGATATTAGTGAACCCCTCAAATATCAGGGACCCCCAGATATTAAATACCCCCTCAAATATCAGACCCCCTATATGTCAGGGACACCCTCCCCCAATATTAGTGAACCCCTCAAATATCACAACCCCCTATACAAGGGACCCCCAGATATTCAGGGACACCCCTAGATATTAGTGAGCCCCTCAAATATCAGACCCCCTTCAAATATCAGACCCCCAAATATCAGAGCCCCCTACACAAGGGACCCCCTCAGATCTTCAGGGACCCCTAAATTTAGTGAGCCCCTCAAGTATCAGACCCCTCCCCAAATATCAGACACCTCCCCAAATATCAGAGACCTCCCCCAAATATCAGACCCCCTACCAAGGGACACCCCCGATATTCAGGGCCACCCCCTAGATATTAGAGCCCCCAAATCAGAGCCCCCTACACAAGGGACCCCCTCAGATATTCAGGGACCCCTAGATATTAGAGAGCCCTCAAATATCAGACCCCCCCCAAATATCAGACACCCCCAAATATCAGAGACCTCCCCAAATATCAGAGCCCCCTACACAAGGGACACCCCCAGATATTCAGGGACCCCCTAAATATTAGCGAGCCCTCAAATATCAGACCCCCGAAATATCAGATGCCCCCAAATATCAGCGCCCCCTCAAATATCAGACCCCTCCCCAAATATCAGACCCCCTCAAATATCAGATCCCCCAAGATATTAGAGAGCCCTCAAACACCAGACCCCCAAAATATCAGGGACTCCCCCAGATATCAAGAACCCCTTCCCAGCTCTCATAGACACCCCCAAGATATCCACCCCCTGCCTCCAGCTCGAGGGCTCCTCCCGCCCCCAGTTATTGATGACCCTCATCAGACAGCAGAGCCCCCTCCCCTCCCCCACCCCGAGACAGACGCGGAGGGACCCCCCCGGGACCCCTCCCGGTAGCGATAAATAAACCTTTATTTTATACAGGGCCCAGGGGAGCACAAACACCGCGGGGGGGGCTTGAAAAAATAATCCTTCCTCTCCCCCTCCCCCCCAGCCCCAGGCCCTGCCCCAGCCCGGAGGAGGAAGGGGGAGGCAGGGGGAGCCCCACCTTGGGCTTGTCCTGGATTTGAGACCCCTCTCCCCCCCCCCCCGCTTTTACTGTTGGGGGGGGGGTACGCTGGGGTGGGCCCTGCTCGTCCTTTTAGTGGGGGGGTGTCCCCTCCCCCCCCCCCCATGCGGCACTGGGGGGAATGTGGGGGTGTCCTTCATGCTCCATCCTTACCCCCCCCCAGCCCAGGAGGGTCTTTGGGGTGATGGAGATTGTCTGGGGGGGGAGGGGGGAGGGGGGAGGAACCTCCATTCCCGGGGGGGTTCTTCACCCCCCCCCCCAGATCTTGCACCGGGGACGATGGCTTCGGCTCCTGGCACAGGGGTGGCACACGGAGGGGGCGGGGGGAGGTGGTGACCCCCAGCTGCCCGGGGCAGGGGGTGACTATGAGCCCTGCAGGGAGGGACATCAGTGGGGGGGCAGCCCAGGAGGGGTCTCCCCTTTTGGGGTGCTCCTGGCGGGGGGGGGGCTCAGCCTCACCGGGTTTGGGGGGGGCTGCTCCAGCTGGATCTTGATCTCGGGGCAGGAGGGGTCGGGGGGGCGGCGGCCTGGGGGGGAACGAGGGGGGGGGGGCGTCAGGGGGGACCATGAGCGCCCCTGGGGGGGTTCCCCACCTCCCCTGCAGGGGGCGCCCCAAGCCCCGTGGTGCTCCGGGGAGGAGGCTACCTGGGGGGGTCCCGGGGGGGTCGTCCGGCCAGGGGGCGTCAGTGAAGGCGTCGCGGTGGCTGCCCGGCGGAGAGCGGCACTCCTGGGGGGGCACGGGGTCACAGGGGGGGCATGGGGAGGGCACAGGACGGGGGGCACAGGGATGGGTGGCATGGGGGGCACAGGACAGGGTGGCACAGGGATGGGTGGCATGGGGGGCACAGGACAGGGTGGCACAGGGATGGGTGGCATGGGGGGGGCACAGGACAGGGTGGCACAGGGATGGGTGGCATGGGGGGCCCACAGGACAGGATGGCATAGGATGGGGGCATGGGAGGCACAGGACAGGATGGCATAGGATGGGTGGCATGGGGGGCACAGGACAGGATGGACAGGGATGGGTGGCATGGGGGGGGCCCACAGGACAGGATGGCACAGGGATGGATGGCATGGGGGGGGCCCACAGGACAGGATGGCACAGGATGGGTGGCATGGGGAGGGCACAGGACAGGATGGCACAGGATGGGTGGCATGGGGAGGGCACAGGACAGGGGGGCACAGGGATGGGTGGCATGGGGGCCCACAGGACAGGGGGGCACAGGGATGGGTGGCATGGGGGGGCCCACAGGACAGGATGGCACAGGATAGGTGGCATGGGGGGCCCACAGGACAGGATGGCACAGGGATGGATGGCATGGGGGCACAGGACAGGATGGCACAGGATGGGTGGCATGGGGGCCCACAGGACAGGATGGCATAGGATGGGTGGCATGGGAGGCACAGGACAGGGTGGCACAGGGATGGATGGCATGGGGGGCACAGGACAGGATGGCACAGGATGGGTGGCATGGGAGGCACAGGACAGGGTGGCACAGGATGGGTGGCATGGGAGGCACAGGACAGGGTGGCACAGGATGGGTGGCATGGGGGCAGGACAGGATGGCACAGGATGGGTGGCAGGGGGCAGGACAGGGATGGGGGGCATGGGGGGCCCACAGGACAGGATGGCACAGGGATGGGTGGCATGGGGGCACATGGGAGGCACAGGACAGGGGGGCACAGGATGGGTGGCATGGGGGGCACAGGACAGGATGGCACAGGGCTGGGTGGCATGGGGGGCCCACAGGACAGGATGGCACAGGGATGGGTGGCATGGGGGGGGCACAGGACAGGATGGCACAGGATAGGTGGCATGGGGGGCCCACAGGACAGGATGGCACAGGGATGGATGGCATGGGGGGCACAGGACAGGATGGCACAGGATGGATGGCATGGGGGGTACAGGATGGCAGGTGGCATGGGGGGCCCACAGGACAGGATGGCACAGGATGGGTGGCATGGGGGGCCCACAGGACAGGGTGGCACAGGGATGGGTGGCATGGGGGGGCACAGGACAGGATGGCACAGGGATGGGTGGCATGGCACAGGGATGGGACATCACAGGATGGGATGGCACAGGGATGGCATGGACGTGAGAGGTTGGCACAAGGATGCGACATTAAAGAGTGGGATGGCTCAGGGGTGAGACAGCATTGGCATGGCATGGGGATGGGATGGCATGGGCATGGCAGGGCAGGTTGGCACAGGCATGGGACATCACAGGATGGGATGGCACGGGGACAGGGTAGTGTGGGGAAGGGATGGCATCAGGGTGGGATGGCACAGGGACAGGATGGCATGGGGACAGGTTGGTACATCACAGGACGGGGTGGCACAGGGACGAGGTGGCACAGGGATAGGACACCTCAGGGATGGGATGGCATGGGGACAGGGTGGCACAGGGAGAGGACACCTCAGGGATAGGATGGCATGGGGACAGGGTGGCACAGGGATAGGACACCTCAGGGATGGGATGGCATGGGGACAGGGTGGCACAGGGAGAGGACACCTCAAGGATGGGATGGCATGGGGACAGGGTGGCACAGGGTGAGAGTGGGAGGGGGTGAGGTGGCAGGGGAGGAGGCTGGCAGAAGGACTTCCTGTCCTGTGCCCACCCCTGCGTGCCCTACCCTGCCTGGCTCGCTGGGCTCCTCGGTGGCACTGCCAAAGCTGCTGGCACTGGAGGACGAGCGGGAGAACGCCACCGGCTCCGGCTTCTCGGCCCTGCTGGGGACAGTCACCAACAGCGGGCACAGGCTGGCACCACGCACTGTGGGCACCGCCACAGCCCCACCACGACAGCGCCCCACCTCATCCTGCCCCCGTCTCATCCCTGTGCCACCCTATCCCCATGCCATCCCAACCCTGGGATGTGCCAGCCCCATGCCATCCAAGTGCCACCCCGTCCCTGTGCCACCCTCCACAACTGCATCTTCCCTGGACTGTGTCCCTGTGACATACAGGCCCTGTGCCAGCAGCTCCCTGGGGGACCCTGGCCCTGTGCCACCCCATCCCTGTCCTGTTTCCACATTGCCCTGTGCCAATCACCCCAGTGCCACCTTGTCCTGGTGCCATCCTCTCCCAGTGCCACCCTGTCCCCTTGCATCTCTGTGCTGCTCTGTCCATGTGCCCTCTGGTCCCCCGTGCCACCCTGTTCCAACTCATCCTGTGTCACTGCATTTCTGTGCCACCCTACCTTTATGCTGTCCCATCCCAGTGCCCCCCAGCCCCTGTGCCATCCTGATGTCACCCCATGCTGGTGCTGAGCCATCCCAGTGCCCCCCAGCCCCTGTGCCATCCTGATGTCACCCTGCCCCTGTGTCACCCCATGCTGGTGCTGTGCCATCCCGTTGCCACCCTGTCCTCCCAGTGCTCTGTGCCAGTGCCCTATAGCGCCCTACAGTGCCCCTCATGCCACCCCATTCCAGTGCCACAATGTCTCAGTGCCACCCTGCCCTTGTGCTGCCTCACCCCGGTGCCCTCCAGTCCTGTGCCACCCTAGCCCCGTGCCACCTCACGCTGCTGTCTTGTCTTTGTGCCACCACCTCCAGTGCCCTGCAGTTGCTGTGCCACCACAGCATCACCCCCATCTGCCCCCCCCCGTGTCCTGCTGTCACCTTGTGCCCGGTGCCATCCCATCCTCGTGCCACGCCATCCCAGTGTCACCCCAGCACACTGGCAGCCTGTCCCTGTGTCACCTCAGTCCAGTGCCACCATGTGCCCGTGGTGCCACCTTGTTCTTGCGCTGCCTCACCCCAGACCATGTCACACTGTTGCCAACCATCCCAGTGCCCTCCAGTCCCTGTGCCACCCCGATGCCACCCCCCACGTCACCCACTCTGGCAACACCGTGTCCCGTTCTCGCTCAGTGCCCTCATCCTTGTGCCACCCCATCCCGGTGCCCCCCGGCCCGGTGCCCCCCGCCCGCTGCGGACCTGTCGGCGTGCCGGCGGCTCTCCGGGGAGCTGTGCGCGGAGCTGCTGCCGTCGGGGGTGGCGGCGGGGCCGTCCCTGCGGGGAGGGTGCGGGGGGAGGTGCCGCCGGGAGGTGGACCCCGGGCACCCCCCGGCCCGTGCCCGCTCCCGGCGCTCACCTGCCGGCCGGCGCCTCCTGGATGCTCTCGATGCCGATGGCGCTGGAGCGGCGGGAGCCGAGCGGGCCGGGCCGCCGCCGCGAAGGGCTCTTGCCGGGCACCAGCAGCGCCTGCGGGGCACCGTTAAGCGCGGGCGCGAGGGCCGCGGGCCCCGGGGCGGGGGACCCCCGGGCGGGAGGCGCTGGGCCCCGCGGCGCTCACCTCTTCCACCGAGCCCAGCCCGATGGCGCTGCCGCGGCGTCCGCGCCGGCTCCCGGGCACCAGCAGCGACTGCGGGCGGCACCGCGTCACGCGCCCCGGGGGGCACGGGGGCGCCGGCGGGGGCGGGGCCTCGGCAGGAGGGCGCGCGGGGACGGGAGGGGCTTGCCCAGGGGCGGGGCTTGGAAACGGGCGGGGCTTACGCGACCTGCCCAGGTCGCCGTAGGGGCGTGGCTTAGGGGGAGGGGGCGGGGTCACGGGCGGAGCGCGTCTGTAGAGCCGGACTGGGGCGCGCGGGGGCGTGGCTTGAGAATGAGGCAGGGCTTAAGCAAGGGGCGGGGCTTAAGCGAGGACCAGAATGAGTGGGGGCGGGGCTTGTGGCGGGGGAGGGACCGGAGAGTTTTGTGGGCGGGGCTTTGCGACACTGCGGGGGGGAGCCGCGTAATGGGTGTGGCTGTGGGCGTGACCAGAGCGCTGGGGGCGGGGCACCCCCGGGGGCACCGGCAGTGGGGGCTCCGAGGATGGGGCTCAAGGGGTTCTGGCAGCGGTGCCCGGTGCCGCCGAGCC
Organism: Melanerpes aurifrons; assembly: GCA_011125475.1. Lineage (NCBI taxonomy): Eukaryota > Metazoa > Chordata > Aves > Piciformes > Picidae > Melanerpes > Melanerpes aurifrons. Next base: position 1,622,578 of record WWNC01000042.1, on the reverse strand, counting down.
CCCCCCCGCCCGCGGCCCGGTTGGAGTCCCGCGGCGCTCCCACCTTAAAGGACTCGAAGAAGCCCGGGGCGGCGGAGCCGTTGTCGGGGCGGTCGTCGTCGGGGCCCAGCCCCAGCATGGCCTGGCTGCGGGCCTGCAGCTCCTCGTGCAGCGTCTCCAGCAGCGCCGCTCGGGTCCGCTCCTGCCCCCCCCGCGTCACACACGGCACCCACCGGCACCCACCGGCACCCACCAGCACCCACTGTACCCATCGGCACCCACCATACCCACCAGCACCCACCGTACCCACTGGCACCCATTGACACACACCAGACCCACCAGCACCCACCAGCTCCCACTGCACCCACTGGCACCCACTGTACCCACCAGCACCCACCAGACTCACCAGCACCCACTGTACCCACCGGCACCCACAGCACCCACCGGCACCCACCGGCACCCACCGCACCCACCGCACCCACCGTGCCCACCGTGCCCACTGGCAACCACTGCACCCACCGGCACCCACGGTACCCACCGTACCCACCAGCACCCACCAGACTCACCAGCACCCACTGTACCCACCGGCACCCACCGTACCCACTGGCACCCATTGACACACACCAGACCCACCAGCACCCACCAGCTCCCACTGCACCCACTGGCACCCACTGTACCCACCAGCACCCACCAGACTCACCAGCACCCACTGTACCCACCGGCACCCACAGCACCCACCGGCACCCACCGGCACCCACCGCACCCACCGCACCCACCGTACCCACCGTGCCCACTGGCAACCACTGCACCCACCGGCACCCACCGTACCCACCGTACCCACCAGCATCCACCGTGCCCACTGGCAACCACTGCACCCACCAGCACCCACTGTACCCATTGGCACCCACCGGCACCCACCGCACCCACCGGCACCCACCTCACCCACAGGCACCCACTGGACCCACTGGCACCCACCGGCACCCACCAGCACCCACTGTACCCATCGGCACCCACCATACCCACCAGCACCCACCGTACCCACTGGCACCCATTGACACACACCAGACCCACCAGCACCCACCAGTGCCCACTGCACCCACCAGACCCACTGGCACCCACTGTACCCACCGGCACCCACCAGACTCACCAGCACCCACTGTACCCACCGGCACCCACAGCACCCACAGGCACCCACCGGCACCCACTGGCACCCACCGGCACCCACCGCACCCACCGTACCCACCGTGCCCACTGGCAACCACTGCACCCACCGGCACCCACCGTACCCACCGTACCCACCGTACCCACTGGCACACACCGTACCCACCGTGCCCACCGTGCCCACCGGCACCCACTGTGCCCACTGGCAACCACTGCACCCACCAGCACCCACTGTACCCATTGGCACTCACCGGCACCCACCGCACCCACCGGCACCCACAGCACCCACAGGCACCCACTGGACCCACTGGCACCCACCGGCACCCACCAGCACCCACTGTACCCATCGGCACCCACCATACCCACCAGCACCCACCGTACCCACTGGCACCCATTGACACACACCAGACCCACCAGCACCCACCAGCGCCCACTGCACCCACCGGACCCACTGGCACCCACTGTACCCACCGGCACCCACCAGACTCACCAGCACCCACTGTACCCACCGGCACCCACAGCACCCACCGGCACCCACCGGACCCACTGGCACCCACCGGCACCCACCAGCACCCACTGTACCCATCAGCACCCACCATACCCACCAGCACCCACCGTACCCACTGGCACCCATTGACACACACCAGACCCACTGGCACCCACCAGCACCCACTGCACCCACCGGACCCACTGGCACCCACTGTACCCACCGGCACCCACCGGACCTACCAGACCTACGGCACCCACTGTACCCACCGGCATCCACCAGACCCACCGGCACCCATCGGACCCACCAGCACCCACTGGCACCCACTGGACCCATCGGCACCCACCATACCCACCGGCACCCACCGTACCCACCAGCACCCACCAGACCCACTGGCACCCACCGGCCCCCACTGGTGCCCACTGGCACTATACCCACTGCCATGGCACACACCAGTGCAACATTGACCCCACCAGCATCCACTGGCACCCACCGACACAGCACCCAGCCACTGGTACCCACCGACACAGTGCCCACCCACCAGCATCCACTGGCACCCCTGGTACCCACTGGCATGGCATCCCCTCCCCCAGCACTCAGCACCCAGAGCACATGGCACTTGCCCACCCTACCTCCACAGCACCTGTGGGCATGGCACCCCCACACCCGGCACCCACAGCAGGCCCAGGGGATGTGACACCCACCCACAGCATCCACCGGCATGGCACCCCCACACCCAGCACCCACAGCAGGTACAGCACCCCTGGCATGAACAGCACCCATCCACATGGCACTCCTGCAGGCATGGCACCCACGGGCTCAGCAGCTACCACACACAGTACCCACATTGGGCACAGCACCCACTGCACCTGGCACCCACAGCACCCACTGCAGCTATTCCCCTGCCACACACAGCACCCACTGCACCTGGCACCCACAGCACCCACTGCAGCTATTCCACTGCCACACACAGCACCCACTGCACCCACAGCACTGGCACCCACTGCACCTGGCACCCACAGCACCCACTGCAGCTATTCCCCTGCCACACACAGCACCCACTGCACCTGGCACCCACTGCACCTGGCACCCACACACACAGCACCCACTGCACCTGGCACACACAGCACCCACTGCAGCTATTCCCCTGCCAGGCACAGCACCCACCTCGGGCACAGCACCCACAGCACACAGTGTACCTGGCACCCCCCAGCGCTCCTGCAGGCACAGCACCCACGTGCTTAGCACCCACATGCTTAGCACCCAGCTGGCATGCAGCACCCACACACAGGCCGCTGCTGCAGGCATGTGTGTGCTGCCCCCGTGCACAGCACCCACATCCTGCCCAGCTGCCCCGTGCACAGCACCCACACACAGCACCCGCAGCAGGCATGGCACCGACACCCACGTGCCTCTGCTGCAGGCACCCCCCCTCTGCCATGCACAGCAGCGCCCAGAGCACGCAGCACTCACACACACCAGCACCCACAGCAGGCACAGCACCCACAGCACTGCTGCAGGCACAGCACCCACAGCAGGGACAGCACCCACAGCACTGCTGCAGGCACAGCACCCACAGCAGGGACAGCACCCACAGCATCCACTGCAGTCACAGCACCCACAGCATCCACTGCAGGCACAGCACCCACAGCACCCACAGCAGGCACAGCATCAGCATCCTGCAGGCACAGCATCAGCATCCTGCAGGCACAGCACCCACAGCACCCACTGCAGGCACAGCACCCACAGCAGGCACAGCACCCACAGCAATCACAGCACTGCTGCAGGCACAGCACCCACAGCATCCACTGCAGGCACAGCATCCTGCAGGCACAGCATCCTGAAGGCACAGCACCCACAGCATCCACAGCAGGCACAGCACCCACAGCATCCACTGCAGGCACAGCATCCTGCAGGCACAGCATCCTGAAGGCACAGCACCCACAGCATCCTGCAGGCACAGCACCCACAGCACCCACAGCATCCTGCAGGCACAGCACCCACAGCACCCACAGCAGGCACAGCATCAGCATCCTGCAGGCACAGCACCCACAGCATCCACTGCAGGCACAGCATCCTGCAGGCACAGCATCCTGCAGGCACAGCACCCACAGCATCCTGCAGGCACAGCACCCACAGCATCCACTGCAGGCACAGCACCCACAGCAGGCACAGCACCCACAGCACCCACTGCAGGCACAGCATCCACTGCAGGCACAGCATCAGCATCCTGCAGGCACAGCACCCACAGCACCCACTGCAGGCACAGCATCAGCATCCTGCAGGCACAGCACCCACAGCACCCACAGCAGGCACAGCACCCACAGCACCCACTGCAGGCACAGCATCAGCATCCTGCAGGCACAGCACCCACTGCAGGCACAGCATCAGCATCCTGCAGGCACAGCACCCACAGCACCCACTGCAGGCACAGCATCCACTGCAGGCACAGCATCAGCATCCTGCAGGCACAGCACTCACAGCATCCACTGCAGGCACAGCACCCACAGCAGGCACAGCACCCACAGCAGGCACAGCATCAGCATCCTGCAGGCACAGCACCCACAGCAGGCACAGCACCCACAGCAGGCACAGCACCCACAGCAGGCACAGCATCAGCATCCTGCAGGCACAGCACTCACAGCAGGCACAGCACCCACAGCAGGCACAGCATCAGCATCCTGCAGGCACAGCACCCACAGCAGGCACAGCACCCACAGCAGGCACAGCATCAGCATCCTGCAGGCACAGCACTCACAGCATCCACTGCAGGCACAGCACCCACAGCAGGCACAGCACCCACAGCAGGCACAGCACCCACAGCAGGCACAGCATCAGCATCCTGCAGGCACAGCACCCACAGCACCCACTGCAGGCAGCAGGCACAGCATCAGCATCCTGCAGGCACAGCACTCACAGCACCCACTGCAGGCACAACACCCACAGCATCCACTGCAGGCACAGCACCCATAGCAGGCACAGCACCCACAGCATCCACAGCAGGCACAGCACCCACAGCATCCACTGCAGGCACAGCATCCTGCAGGCACAGCATCCTGCAGGCACAGCACCCACAGCATCCTGCAGGCACAGCACCCACAGCATCCACTGCAGGCACAGCATCAGCATCCTGCAGGCACAGCACCCACAGCATCCACTGCAGGCACAGCATCAGCATCCTGCAGGCACAGCACCCACAGCACCCACTGCAGGCACAGCACCAGCATCCTGCAGGCACAGCACCCACAGCACCCACAGGCAGGCATCAGCATCCTGCAGGCACAGCACCCACAGCACTGCTGCAGGCACAGCACCCACAGCAGGCGCTGCAGGCACAGCACCCACTGCAGGCACAGCACCCACAGCACTCTCATCTCCAGCACCCACAGCACCTACGTTGTGCCCAGCACCCACATGCCCTACAGCATGTGCAGCCTCACTGCAGGTACGGCACCCACATTGCCCACAGCACCCATATTGCACCCAAGCTCCCCAGTGTCCAGCCCAGCACCCAGCAGCCCTGGACCCAGCACCCAGCAGCCCAGACCCCAGCACCCAGCAGCCCGGACCCCTGCACCCCGCAGCCTGGACCCAGCACCCAGCAGCCTGGACCCCTGCACCCCGCAGCCTGGACCCAGCCTGGACCCCTGCACCCAGCAGCCTGGACCCCTGCACCCCGCAGCCTGGACCCAGCACCCAGCAGCCTGGACCCCTGCACCCAGCAGCCTGGACCCAGCACCCAGCAGCCTGGACCCCTGCACCCAGCAGCCTGGACCCAGCACCCAGCAGCCCGGACCCAGCACCCAGCAGCCCGGACCCCTGCACCCAGCAGCCCTGGCCCCCTGCACCCAGCAGCCCTGGCCCCCTGCACCCAGCCCCCACCTCCAGCTTGGCGAACTTCTCCGCCTTGTAGCAGGCGTACTCGGCGTTGATCAGCTTGGTCAGGAGGAACTCCTGGAACTCGGGACCCTGCGGGGGGCGAGGGGCACCCTTGGGTGGGTGCCACTCTGGGGGAGCCCCCGGCAGCACCCATGGGCGCTCACCTTCCTGAAGACGGCAGGGTCGGGCAGCGGCGGGCCGAAGAAGGGCACATCGTCACGGGCGGTGACGGAGACCTGCGGGCGGGGGGGACAAGGAGAGGGGAGGGGGTGAGGGCTCCGGGGCCCCCTGCGGCCCTCCAGCGCCCAGCGGGCAGAGGGTGGCACCTTGTAGAGGGTGCCCTGGGTGCTGCCCTGCTCCAGCTGCACCACCACGAAGGCGTGGAGGAAGTTGGAGGCGATCATGTCGGGGACGAAGGGAGTGTTCTCGTCCTGGAAGACGACGGCCACGATGTCGTTGCCGATGTGCCGCTTCCGCTGCAGCTGCAGGGGGCGCGGGGGACAGAGGGGACGCAGAGGAGGTCACACCACGGGGGTGAAGGCAAGGGCAGACCTTGCACCTCGTTAGGGGACCCCAGCACCCACGGGTGCCGCTGGAGCTTTCGCATCCCAGAGACACCTCCTCAGCACTCGTGGCTGTCCCAGGAACCCCTGCGCCCCACGGCGAACCCACGGCTGCCCTGCCAGCCCCCTGCAGCCCCTAAACGACCCCCACAGCACCCATCTGAGCTCCAGGAGCCCCTGCGGCACCCCATGGACAGCCCTGAAGCACCCATGGGTGCCCTGCCAGCCCCCTGCAGCCCCTAAACGACCCCCACAGCACCCATCTGAGCTCCAGGAGCCCCTGCGGCACCCCATGGACAACCCTGAAGCACCCATGGGTGCCCTGCCAGCCCCCTGCAGCCCCTAAACGACCCCCACAGCACCCATCTGAGCTCCAGGAGCCCCTGCGGCACCCCATGGACAACCCTGAAGCACCCATGGGTGCCCTGCCAGCCCCCTGCAGCCCCTAAACGACCCCCACAGCACCCATCTGAGCTCCAGGAGCCCTGCGGCACCCCATGGACAACCCTGAAGCACCCATGGGTGCCCTGCCAGCCCCCTGCAGCCCCTAAACGACCCCCACAGCACCCATCTGAGCTCCAGGAGCCCCTGCGGCACCCCATGGACAACCCTGAAGCACCCATGGGTGCCCTGCCAGCCCCCTGCAGCCCCTAAATGACCCCCAGAGCACCCATCTGAGCTCCAGGAGCCCCTGCGGCACCCCATGGACAACTCTGAAGCACCCATGGGTGCCCTACCAGCCCCCTGCATCCTATCAATGACCCTGAGAACATACATTGGAGCTCCAGGAGCTCCTGCACCCCATGGACAACCCTGAAGCACCCATGGGTGCCCTGCCAGCTCCCTGCATCCTGCTTAACACCCATGGGTGCCCCCAGAGCTTTCACATTCCCAAGACAACCCCAGCCCCACCACCCATGGGTGCTCTCCCAGCCCTCTGCATCCCAGACATCCACTAGCACCCCTGGGTCCCCCTGGAGCTTTTGCAACCTCTAAACATCCCCCAGCACCCATGGGGTGTGCTGCCAGCCCTTTTGCCCCATAGATGCCCCTCCCAGCACCCATGGGTGCTCTGCCAACTCCCAGCATCCCAGCTGCCCCCCAGCACCCATGGATGGCTCTCACAGATGACCCTCAATACTCAATGGGTGCCCCTGGAGTTTCGGCATCCCATAGACAAACAACCTCCCCCAACAGCACCCATGGGTGCTCTGTCAGCCCCCATGCCCTATAGATGCCCTGCCCCCAGCACCTGGGAGATACCCCTGGAGCCCCTTCCCCCCACCCATAGGTGCCCCACCAACCATTCCAGCTCACGGAGGTGACCCAGGAGCCCCCCCCCAGCACCCACGGGAACCCCTCAAACCCTTGTCCCCCCTCCTTCCTCCACCCCTGCCCAGCACCCATAGGTGCCCCACCTGCTGGGCATCCCCCTCGGTGTAGGGCAGCTTGGTGGAGACGTGGAACATGATCTCCTTGTCGCGGAAGTGGCAGTACACCGACTCGCTGCCCGTCTGCCCGTGGGTCACGTCCAGCCCCCCCCGGAACCTGGGAGGGGGAGGGAGGGAAGGGGACACCCTCAACCTGGGTGCCCCATGGGTGCTCCCCACCCTCCCCAGGACCCAGCCCCCCCCCGCCCGTCACGCACCCTTTGAAGTCCCTCAGCTGCACCCTCTGCCCCAGCACGTCCAGGAACTCGGCGAACGCAGGGCTCTCCTCCGTGGTGCCGAAGAGCTCCTCCTCCGAGGTCTGCCGTGGGGGTGGCCATGGGTGCCGGCACCCAGCCGGCACACCCTCGCCCCCCTCGCCACCCCTGGGCCCCCTGCACACCCTCTCTGCCCCCCCAGCCCCGTACCTGCCCCAGCTTCTGGTAGATGACCCCAAACTTGAAGTGGTTGCTGAGCACGTGCTCGTCGAAGGCGAGGATGAGGCGGGAGGCCTGCCGGGGGAGCGGGCAGAGGGTGGGTGGGGGGCACCCCGGGGTGCCCACACTCATGAGGGGGTGGGGGTGTCCCCCCAGCCCTGCACCCCATTCACCTTGGGGTAGAGCACGGGGTAGAAGCGATCCACGTTGACGTCCTCGCACACCAGCTGCGGGAGGGATTGGTGATGCCAAGGGGGGCCCAGGGGGGCACCCCTGGGTGCCAGCGGAGGTGTGCCAGCGCTAGGGGGTGCTCCAACCCCCCTTCCCTTCCCCCACCTCCACCGGCAGAGGTTTGAAGGCCAATCAAACCAGCCACGCACCTTGGCCATCTGCACCACGTTGGGGAACTCAGCCAGGCAGGAGATGGGCACCACGTCGTGCAGGGTGCGGGTGCGGGTGCTGCGGGGCGAGGCGGGGGTCAGGGCTGGCATTCAAGACCCCCAGCCGCACCCATGGGTGCCCCCTGGCACCCTGCTCACCGCAGCAGCAGGTGGAGGTGCTCCTGCTCGTCGTACTTGAGGGAGAAGACCAAGTGGCCCAGCACGGGGTCCAGGGAGTAGTAGTTGAAGTGCTCCTGGGGGGAGGGGGCCAAGCGCCCACGACCGTGCCCATGGGCACTCAGGCTGGCAGGGCCCCATGCCATGGGCCACCCGTGCCCACGGGCACCGACATCCATGAGCACCCACACCATGTGTCACCCATGGGTCCATGCACACCCATGCCATGGGGCACCCTGAGCACCCATGCCATGGGACAGCTGTGGCCCTGGGCACCCATCGGCACAGATGGCACCACCTATGGGGCACCTATGCTCGTGGGCTCACATGCAACAAGTCACCCACACCCATGAGCACCCATGCCATGGGGCACCCATGTTCCTGGGCACCCATACCCACAAGTGCTCACGGATCACCCATGCCCATGCAGCCTCCATGCCTGGGCACACCCATGTGGCACCCATGTGCATGAGCACCCATGGGACTCTCATGCCCTCCCATACCCACACCCCCCTCCATGAGCACCCATAGGTTCAAGGATCCATGCCATGGGGCACCCATGCCCATGCCCACTTATATCCTTAGGGCTCCTATGCCCATGGATGCCCACACTCCATGAGCATCCCATGCCCATGGGGATCCTATGCCCACCGATACCCACACCTACCTCCATGAGCCCCCGCGGGCACCAGCACACATGCCATAGGGCAACCGTGCCACAGGGCACCCATAGGCACGAGCACCCATGTCACAGGTGCACAGGTCCATGAGCACCCATGCCATAGGGCAACCATGGCCATGAGTCCCCATGCCATAGGGCACCCAAATCCATGAGCACTCATGCACCTATGCCATAGGGCACCCAGGTCCATGAGCACCCATACCATAGGGCACTCATGCCACAGGGCACCCAGGTCCATGAGCATCCATGCCATAGGGCAACCATGGCCATGAGTCCCCATGCCATAGGGCACTGAAATCCATGAGTACCCATGCCATAGGGCACCCAGGTCCATGAGCACCCATGCCATAGGGCACCTATGCCATAGGGCACCCAGGTCCATGAGCACCCATGCCATAGGGCACCTATGCCATAGGGCACCCAAGTCCATGAGCACCCATACCACAGGGCACCAATGCCATAGGGTACCTATGCCATAGGGCACCCATGCCACAGGGCACCCACATCGATGAGCACCCATGCCATAGGGCACCCATGCCCATGAGCACCCATGCCATGAGTTACACCTCTGTGGACACCCACACCATGAGGGTCCCATGCCCACAGGTACCCATGCCCACTTCCACACGTACGAGTGCCCATGCCCTGGGACACCCATGCCCACGAGCACCCACACTCATGAGGTCTCACCCGGGGGGCATCCACCCCCCCAAGCCGCCCCAGGCCCTCACCTTGCCCAGGAAGTGCTTGCGGTAGATCTTGGCTGTGTGGTTGCCCTCCAGCTTCGCCCGGGTGCCAGGGGCCGGGGGCGACTCGGGGGCACCGCTCAGCTGGTGGTTGGTGCCCTCGATCCAGTAACCCCCAAACTGCGGCAGGAGGATGAGGGGGAAGGGCCCCTCCCGGCCCAGCACCTGTGCCCACAGCTGAGGTGGGTGCTCTGGCCACCCGCCCATCAACCCACGCCCCCCAGCCGCTCGCCCGCCCTGGCGCCCACGGCTGGCGGGCAGGGGGTGCCCTACCTCGTGCACGCTGGGGTAGGGGATGTAGTCCTCCTCCGTCTGCAAGGCAAGGGGGGGGTGAAGGCCATGCTGCCACCCAAGGGTGCTGGGGAGGCTGAAGGCAGCTCTGGCACCCGTGGGTGCCGGTGGGTGCCTACCTTGAGCGGTGGGGGCACGGCGTGGCGCTGCTGAGCCATCCTGCTGCCCTGGGGGGGATGGGGGCGGGTGGGTGCCCAGCACCCCGGGGTGGAGCGGGCACCCTGGGGTGGGGCAATACCCATGGGGGCTTACCTGGGGGTTGGGATGGTGCTGCCAGCTAGAGATAGGTCTAGGTGGTGTGGGGGGGTCCGGGGGGGTCCATGGCGCTTCCTAGGGGAGAAGAGAACTCCCCCACGGCCCCCGGCTGGGTCGCTCGGCTGCCCGGGCAGCAGCGGTGCCCCTGGTGCCTACTGAGGGCACCGAGCCCAGTGCCACCCTGCCGGCGGCGGGGAGCCAGCGCAGCGGGAGCAGTGGGGGCCGGGTCACTCTCAGGGTGGGGGGGGGTCGGGCCTACCGAGACCCTCCCCCAAACTCATCGCACCCCCGAACCAGCCCCCCCCACCCCCCAAGGGCGCCCTCTGCCGGTGGGAGGTGACGCCACGTGGGGCAGCACCACGGACAGCGCCGAGCTCCAGTGTAAACCTAACCCTGGTGTAAACACAGCCGGGTGTAAACCCAATCTGGTGTAAACCTGTCCTGTGTAAACACAACCTGGAGTAAACACAGCCTGTTGTAAACCCAGCTCTGATGTAAACACAACCTGGGGTAAACACATCCTGGGGCAAACACATCCTGGTGCAACCCCAACCCTGGTGCAACCCCAACCCTGGTGCAAGCCCACCTCGGTGCCAACAGCCCTGGTGTAAACACAACCCTGGTGTGAGTCCATCCTGGTGTAAACCCAGCCCTGGCACAAACACACTCCTAGTGCAACCCCAACCCTGCTGTAAATTGCCCTAGGGAGACCCCAGCCCCAGTGCAAACCCAACCCTGGTGCAAAGCCATCGTGGTGCAAACCAAGCCCTGGTGCAAGCAAGCTTCACCCCCGTGCAAGCCTGCCCTGGCCGTGCGCAACCCTCGTGCAAGGCTGAACGCTTGTGCAAGCACAGCGCTGTGCAACTGCCCTGGAGGGTGAGCACAGCCCTGGTGCAGAAGGGACCCTCGTGCAAACATGACCTGCCTTGGAGTAAACACAACCCCTGTGCAAAGAGAACACTGGGGTGAGCACCACCCTGGTGCAAAGATGGCCCAGCCCTGTGCAAAGGCAACGTTGGTGCAAGCACCAGCCTGGGGCACAGCTGTCCTGTCCCCCTGCAGGTGTGACCAAGTGCAGCCCTGCCCCAAATGTGACCCTTGTGTGGGTGCAGTGCTGGTGCAAACACCACCCTGGTGCAAAGGGGACCCTTGTGCAAACGTGGCCCACCCTGGTGCAACCACCACCCTGGTGCAAATACCACCCTGGTGCAACCACCACCCTGGTGCAACCACCACCCTGGTGCAACCACCACCCTGGTGCAGACACAGCTCTAGTGCAGCTGAGCCTCAGCTCTGTGCAAACACCACCCTGGTGCAAAGGGGACCCTTGTGCAAATGTGGCTCACCCTGGTGCAAACACCACCCTGGTGCAGCCACAGCTCTGGTGGAGCTGAGCCTCAGCTCTGTGCAACCACCACCCTGGTGCAAACACCACCGTGTGCAAGTCCATCCCTAGTGCAAGCGTGACCCATCCTCGTGCAAGCACAACCCTGGTGCAAGCACAACCCTGGTGCAAGCAAGCGTGGCCCCGGTGCAAACGGGACCCCATCCTGGCACAGACACGGCACTGATGCCAAGCCCTCCCTGGTGCAAACACCACCCTGGTGCAAGCCTGGCCCGCCCCCGTGCCACCCCCGCCCCGGTGCATGCAGGCCCCGGCCCCGTGCAAGCCCCCCGGGGGGTGAAGGCCGCCCTGGTGCAGCTGCAGCACTGTCACCTGGCCCCGTGCAAACGCCCCCCCCGCGGTGCCAGCGTGCCCCAGCCCCGGGCACACACAGCCCTGCTGCAGCCACGGCCCAGCCCAGGGCTGCCGCGGGCCACGGTGTGCCCCCGGTGGGCACTGGGACTCTGCAGGCTCCTGCGGGGGGAGCCCCCAACGCCCTCCCCCCCCAAGCGCAGCACCCAAAGAGGGGTGGAGGCAGTGACCCAGATGTGGGGCCAGGCCTGGGGGGGGGGGGAGACACACAGTGGGGGTTGAGGGGGAGACTGCAGGGAGTGGGAATCGGGGGGGGAGGGGACAGATTTTGGGGTGACCGGGGGAGGGGGCAGGTTAGGGGCAGATAATTAATGAGGGAGAGCCGGGGGAGGAGGGGTGCAGAAGGAGCCCCCCCCCCCCAGATTTGGGGGTAACTGGGGCGGGGGGGGGCAGGTTTGGGGTGGGTAATTAATGGGGCAGATATGGGGGTATTTTGGGGGGGTGAGATTTTAGGGTAGCGGGGAGGGGGCAGGCTGGGTAATTAACGAGGGGGGCATCGGGGGGGAGGGGCAATTAGTGGGGAGATGCTGGGGAAAGGCAGGTTGGGGAGGGGGTGAGGGGCAGTTAACGGAGAAGATCTTTTGGGGAGGGGCAGGTTGAGGGGGGGGTCCATGGAGGGTGAGCCCCCAAGTGCTCCACCCTGGCCAGGCCCGGAGCATCCCCCACCCCCCCGGTACTGGTACCGGCTGAAGGTCACCGTGGACGGTGCTGCGCTGGGGAGTGGGGGAGCACCGGGATGCAGACTGCGGGGGGGACGCGCACACGACGCGGACACGTCTCCGGGGAGCCCCCGGAGCGGCACTTACCGGAGGGGCGGCGGGGCCGGGGCCGGTACCGGAGCAGAGCCGGAGCCGGTACCGGGAGCGGAGCGGAGCCGGGGCCCCGCCGCTCGCTGCCACCGCGCCGCGTCACGTGCGGCGGGGCGGGGCAGCCCCTCCGGGGGGGCTGGAGGGGGGATGGCACCGGGCACCGGCACCGAGCACTTACCCTGGGCACAGCATCACCCCCAGGCCGGGAAGTGCCCCTCCATCCCTGCTCCCCCTCCTCTCCCTGTCCTCAGCACCCAGACGCCCCCACCCCAACCCCCCCCGCAGGGGTGACCCCAAATCCCATCTCCACCCACCCACCCTCACCGGTGCCCGGGTACCCTCCTCTGGCCGTGCCCTGCATCCCTCCCTGCTCCCCAGGGTCTCCCCCTCCCCCCATCCCTGGTCCTGGTCCCTTCACCCATCACCCGCACCGACCCCCCCGCCCCCTGCATCCCACCCGGCTCCCCCTACCCATCCTCTCCCCGCATCCTCCTCCCCCAGCAGCCAGCCCCAAGCACCCCATCCAGCAGCCATCTCCCTCCCTCCAAGGGCCACTCCGGAGCCAGGAGGGACACCCCCGCCAGGGCGAACGGCTGGCACTGGGTGCAGGGCAGAAGGGCACAGCCAGGGGCCAGGGCAGAAGGGCACAGCCGGGGGCCAGGGCAGAAGGGCACAGCTGGGGGCCAGGGCAGAAGGGCACAGCCGGGGCCAGGGCAGAAGGGCACAGCTGGGGGCCAGGGCAGAAAGGCACAGCTGGGGCCAAGGCAGAAAGGCACAGCCGGGGGCCAGGGCAGAAGGGCACAGCTGGGGGACAGGGGCCAGGGGCCAGGGCAGAAGGGCACAGCCGGGAGCCAGAGCAGAAGGGCACAGCCGGGAGCCAGGGCAGAAGGGCACAGCCGGGGCCAGGGCAGAAGGGCACAGCTGGGGGACAGCCAGGGGGGACCAGGGCAGAAGGGCACAGCCGGGAGCCAGGGCAGAAGGGCACAGCTGGGGGACCAGGGCAGAAGGGCACAGCTGGGGGACAGGGGCCAGGGCAGAAGGGCACAGCCGGGGCCAGGGCAGAAGGGCACAGCTGGGGGACAGGGGCCAGGGCAGAAGGGCACAGCCGGGGGCCAGGGCAGAAGGGCACAGCTGGGGGCCAGGGCAGAAAGGCACAGCCGGGGCCAGGGCAGAAGGGCACAGCCGGGGCCAGGGCAGAAGGGCACAGCTGGGGGCCAGGGCAGAAGGGCACAGCTGGGGGACAGGGGACAGGGGCCAGGGCAGAAGGGCACAGCCGGGTGCCAGGGCAGAAGGGCACGGCCGGGAGCCAGCCTGCATGCAGCCCTACAGGAGCTGGGGATGGGCAACAGGGAGGAGTAAACCACGAGGAGCCTGCAGGGGTGGCCTGGCCCATGGGGGTGGCAGATCCAGCCCCGAGGTGCTGTGTCCAGGCTCCCACGGCTCCAGGCTCTGCTTTAAGCCCTGAGCATTGGCAAGGAAGGGGCAGAACCAGGCCCCAAGGGCAGCTCTAGGTGCCTGGGGGGCAGCAACTCCCCCCATCCTGGCTCCTTCCTCCCCCAGCTTTGCCTTCCCCCCGTTGTAAGCTCAAGGAAAGGACTTTTTGTAAGGTTAAAAACCAGCAAAGGGAGAAGAGCCCAGCAGGGAATCCCCTGGGACCGGGACACGGCCAGGGACAGCTCCAGCCCCTGCCCCAGCACAGTGCCTCCAGCTCCTTCACCTTGGGAAAGGACAGGGCCAGGATGGCCTCCAAAACCACCTTCTAAGAGCTCCACAGCCCCCCAGTGCAGGCTGCTTCACCCCAAAACCCGAGGACAGGGGGGAAGAGGATGGGGGGAAGAGGGGGAGGATAGGGGCAAGAGGAGGGAGCAAGAAGAGAAGTGGTCAAAGAGAAGAGGAGAAAGATGAGGTCAAGAAGAAGAGGAGTAGGAGGAGGAGGAAAGGGTCAAGAGGAGGAGGGGGTCAAGAAGAAGAGGAGGAAGGGGTCAAAAAGAGGAAGAAGAGATCGAGAAGAGGAAGAGTAGGGGGTCAAGAAGAGGAGGGCAAGAAGAAGAAGAAGAAGGAGGAAAGGGTCAAGAAGAAGAAGAGGAGAAGGAAGAAAGGGTCAAGAAGAAGAGGAAGAGGAGGAGGAAAAGGTCAAGAAGAAGAGGAAGAGGAGGAAAGGGTCAAGAAGGAGGAAAGGGTCAAGAAGAAGAGGAGGAGGAAAGGGTCAAGAAGAGGAAGAGGAGGAAAGGGTCAAGAAGGAGGAAAGGGTCAAGAAGAGGAGGAGGAGGAGGAAGAAAGGGTCAAGAAGAAGAAGAAGAAGAGGAGGAAAGGGTCAAGAAGAAGAGGAAGAGGAGGAGGAAAGGGTCAAGAAGAAGAGGAAAAGAAGGAGGAAGAAAGGGTCAAGAAGAAGAAGAGGAGAAGGAAGAAAGGGTCAAGAAGAAGAGGAGGAGGTGACAAAAAGGAGAGGGGCAAGAAGAGGCTGCAGAGCCCCAGCACAGCTCCTGGGGTACAAGGCAACACTCAGCACAGCCTCTGGGCTGGGAGCTGTGTGCCACTCATCTTCCCACAGCCCCAACCTCCTGCCAGCCTCTGCCAGCTCTTGTGGCACCAACCTGCCCCTGGGCACCAGGCTGTGCTGTTAGGGAGGGACCTCCACAGTGCCCTGCAGCCTGGAAGCAGCTCACTTGCTCCTGCCCCCAGCAGGGCACAGAGGCTGGCTGGGGGCTCCAGAAGTGAGCAGCAGCAAAACAATTCTGAGAGCATGCCTGTAAACAGGAGACTAGAGGGGGGACAAACCACCCCCAAAAGCCTCCTCCCAGGGGAAGATGCCAACTCCCCAGGCTGTCAGCACTCCTGGCAGGCCCCAGCTGGGGGCAGAGATGGTGAAAGTGGCCAAAATGCCTCCAGGTTGCTAAGAACCACTTCAGAGAGAGCAGGAGGAGGGTCTGGGAAACTCCTCAAGGTTTGGAAGCGAAAGGAGGCTGAAGGGGCAGCAGCTCCCCAGCCCCTCCCCTGCTGGAGGGCAGCCTTTGGGGTTAGAGAGAGGAAGTTTGGGGGCTGGGGGAGGCCTGGGGGGGTTGGCAGAGCTTAGATGTTTCCTCCTGCATCCCAGCTGCTTGACTTCCAGGCTGGGCCAGAGTGGATGGAAGCTGGGCTGAGCTGCTGGAGGTCAGAGAGCCCCTGGAGGTGACACTGAGGTGGGCCTGGGGGGGGGTCCCAGCCCTCCTGGGCCGGTGGAGGGCTGCTGGCTGCACACAGGAGACGCTCTGGCTGCTGCCAAACCTCCTCCCAGCTTCCTCTTGCTTTATTAAATACAAGCCTGGGCAGGCTCTCTCCAAGGCAGGGTTGTCCTTCAGTGCAATCTGCTTTGACATAAGGCATGGGGTTTGTTTGTTTTTCTGGGGGGGGTGGGTTGGGAGGGGGGGGCAGGGGGGGGAAGGTTGGGGAGCAGTCATTTCAAAATGGGTTTCTGCCTTCTGGAAGAGTCAAAGAGTTTCAGTCCTGGATCCAGCTTGGTTGGTTTGGTTTTTGTCTGGTGGTTGGTTGGTTTTTTTTTGCTTTGAATGCCCTACCCACGTTAAAATCCTCTTCCCTTCTGCTTGCTCCTCATGGAAAACAAAGCATCAGTGTCCAAGTAAACCAGTCCCTGAGGAGAGAAGAACAGGCAGCAGGTGATGGGAGGGAGATAAAAGGCAGCCTGGGGGTAAATGCAGAGGGCTCTGGGGGAAAAGCCTTGGACTCACCTTTAAATCCTTCTTCAGGCATACAAACTGCAAGGGGGGGGAAGGAGAATTGTTGGGTTAGCAGCCTCCTGACAGTTGCTCCTCACGAGATCTTTGCCCTTCCAAGCACCACTCAGTGACATCATGGAACCACAGGACTCTTTGGGTTGGAGGAGACCTCCAAGATCATCCAAGTCCAACCTTCAACCCAGCACCACCATGGGCACCAAACCACATCCCCAGGTGCCATGGCCACAGGTTTCTTGAGCACCCCCAGGGATGGGGACTCCAGCACCCCCCTGGGCAGGCCTGGTCCTGTGCCTGGCATCTCCCCATTCCACCATCACAACCCCAAACCCAACACAATGCTCAGCTGCCAGTGCACCTCCCAGACTCACAGCAGTGCTTTCCCTGCCCCCCTAAAGCCTCCTGGGTGTCCCAGCCCAGCCTGAGCCCAGCCCTCACCTTGCATCACATCGTCCATGGCTGCGTAGTCTGCAATGGGTTCATCAGCCTGGGGAGGGAAGGTGGGCAGGGGGTGAACGGCTGAGGGAGCTGCTTCTGGGGTGGGGGTGGCACAGCATCACACAATCCAGATGGGTTGGGTTGGAAGGGACCTCAAAGCTCAGCCAGTTCCAACCCCCTGCCATGGGCAGGGACCCCTCCCACCAGCCCAGGCTGCTCAAGGCCTCATCCAGCCTGGCCTGGAACACCTCCAGGGAGGGGACAGCCACAACCTCCCTGGGTGATGTGTTCCAGAGTCTCCCCAGCCTCACTCCCAAGAATTTCTTCCTCATCTCCAGTCTCAGTCTCCCTCTCCCAGCTCAGAGCCATTGTTCCTCATCCTGGCACTCCCAGCCCAAAGTCCCTCCCCAGCTCTCCTGGAGCCCCTTCAGGTGCTGGAAGGTTGCTCTGAGGTCTCCCTGGAGCCTTCTCTTCTCCAGGCTGAACAGCCCCAGCTCTCCCAGCCTGTCCCCACAGGGGAGGATATCTCCAGCCCTCTGATCATCTTTGTGGCTTCCTCTGGCCCTGCTCCAACAGTTCAACACCCTGGTGCTGGGGTCCCCAGCACTGGAGGCAGTGCTGCAGGTGGGATCTCAGCAGAGCAGAGCCAACCCCAGCACGCCGGGGTCATGCTGCTGCTTCTCAGGAGAGATCTCCAGCCCAAATATCATCTGAGAACAAGGATGTGCGTGTGTGTGTGGGGACTCCCTCCCTAATTCAGCCACATTTGGGGCTGAGAAGCAAAATGCAGCTCACAAATGCTCCTCCAAACCCAACCCAAGTGGATTTTCTTCCTCCAAGCAGGAGGTGCAGGAGGAATTTGTTAGCCGGAGCAGGGCATGAGGCAACTGGCTGGGCAGGTCCAGCACGGGGGGGTGGCTTTCACCTGCACCACTGAGGTGCTTCCTCTCTGGCTGTGCACACAGCAGTGCCCATCCTCTGCTGGGTTTAGTGTCCAGCTTGCCCCCTGGTACCTTCAGCAGGATGACAGACTCGGGGATGACTCCCAGGCTGCCCAGCGTGGCTGTGTCGTCGCTCAGGATCTTGCCGTCGATGGAGAGGTTCTGGTCGAAGGGAGCAACTGAAAATGCATGCATGATCTGTGCCAACAGAGTGAGACAGGCTGACTGTGTGCCCAGGGAAGTGCTGTGCCCAGGGGCACAACCCCACCCACACAGCAGGCTGCAGCCCCTCTCCCTCCTGCCCCTCCCCGCAGCATGCTCCTAACCTGCTGGCTGCTCACCCCAGAGCGCTGCACTAGCAGCAGGGAACTGCTTGGGTTGGGAGAGCTCAGCCAGTCCAAGCCTCACCCCAGCCCTGCCAGGGCTCCACTGAACCATGGCCTCAGCACCACCTCTCCAGGGCTTTCAAACCCCTCAAGGGCTGGGGACTGCACCACTGCCCTGGGCAGCCTGGGCCAGGCCTGGACAACCCTCAAGGGGGAAAAATTGTTCCTCATGGCCAACTTAAACCTCCCCTGGGCCAACTTGGGGCTATTTCCTCTTGTCCTATGGCTTCTTCCTTGGGTGAAGAGACCAAGCCCCACCTCACTCCAGCCTCCTTCCAGGGAATTGCAGATAGCCAAGTTTCCCCTCAGCCTCCTTTACTCCAGACTAAACACCCTCAGCTCCCTCAGCTGCTCCTCCCCAGCCCTCTTCTCCAGACCCTTCACCTATTTCATTGCCTCTTCCTGGACCTGCTCCAGCCCTCAATGTCCCTCTTGGAGTGAGGAGCCCTAAACTGAACCCAGGATTTGAGGTGCAGCCTCAGCAGTGCCCAGTCCAGGGGGACAATCCCTGCCCTGCTCCTGCTGCCCACAGCACTGCTGATCCAGGCCAGGCTGCTGGTGGCCTCCTTGGCCACCTGGGCACCCCCTGGGCTCATCTTCAGCTGCTGTCAGTCAGCACCCCCAGGGTCCTTTTCCACCAGGCAGTTTCCAGGCACTCTGCCCCCAGCCTGGAGCCTTCCTGGGGTTGCTGTGACTCAAGTGCAGGACCCAGCCCTTGGCCTTGTTGAACCTCAGTCCATTGCCCTCAGCCCATCCATCCATCCAGCCAGCTTGGCCAGGTAGATCCTTCAACCCTCCAGCAGATCAACATCCCACCCAACCTGGTATGCAGCATCTGCAGGCTGAGTGAGGCAGCCCTGCCCAGCTCCTCACCTGTATTTTCAGCTCCTTCAGGGTCTGGTTTGCAGACACCAGCAGTGCCTTCTCCCCTCGCACCTTCCTGTGCCGAGTGCTCCTCCTGATGCCCTGCTTCTGGTAGCTGGCATAGCTCTGGTGGGAGACCTTCTGGCGCTTGGCACTGCCATTGGCCTGCAAAGAAGAGGCAGAAGAAGATAAGAAACAGTATTCAATCAATCAGGAGCTGCACATTGGTTGGGAAATGCAAGCTGGTGGTGCCCCAGGCCTGCGAGGGAGGAGGCGAAGCGCTGGAGCAGGCCCTCGGAAAGCCAAAGGCTGCGCTGAGGGCAGCCCAGGAGTGGCCTTGTGAAACCTCAGCTCCTGCTTCCGAAGCTAGCAGAGGGCAGGCTCCCACCAGCCAAGTGGACAAGAGACCATCAGCACTAGAGCTCTCCACACCCAAAGCCGTGGTGTGGTATGGCCACACAGCAGGACAGGGCACACTGGTGCGGCGGAGGAGGAAGAGGAGGAGGAGGGCTGTGCCATCCTGCTGACTCCAGAGGACAGGACCATAGGATGTCAGAGGTTAGAAGGGACCCAAAGAGATCATCCAGTCCAACCCCCCTGCCAGAGCAGGACCATACAGTCTAGCTCAGGGCACACAGAACACATCCAGACAGGGCTGGAAAGGCTCCAGAGGAGACTCCACAACCTCTCTGGGCAGCCTGCTCCAGGCCTCTGGGACCCTCACAGGCAAGAAGTTCCTCCTGGTGTTGAAGTGGAACCTCCTGTGCTGCAGCTTACATCCACTGCTCCTTGTCACAGGGAGCAAGTGAGCAGAGCCTGGCCCTGTCCCCTCCCCCTCCTGACCCCCAGCCCTCAGATATTTATATACATTTATTAAATCCTCTCTAAGTCTTCTCCTCTCCAGACTAATCAGCCCCGGGGCTCTCAGCCTCTCCTCACCAGGCAGTGCTCCAGGCCCCTAATCATCCTCACAGCCCTCTGCTGGACTCTCTCCAGCAGATCCCTGTCCCTCCTGAACAGGGGAGCCCAGAACCGAAGGCAGTACTCAAGATGAGGTCTCAGCAGGGCAGAGTAGAAGGGGAGGAGAACCTCCCTGGCTCTGTTGGACTCACTCTTCTTGAGGCACCCCAGGACCCCCTTGGCCTTCTTGGCCCCCAGGGCACACTTGCTGTCCCATGCAGAACTTGTTGTCCACCAGTGCTCCCAGGTCCCTCTCCAGGGGGCTGCTCTCCAGCAGATCACCTCCCAGCCTGCACTGGTGCAGGATGACACAAACCCCACAGGACCTGAGGTTGCTCTGGGTCTCTACCTGGTTAAAATCTGGGTCCTGCTCCCCCTCTGGCTTGTTCTCCTCCCTTTCCTCTTCAGCTTCCGAGCTGCTCACGTTCAGCTCCGGAGCAGCGTCCTTCATCACCTGCAGTCACAAAAATCATCCTCCATAACTACCGGCCCAGCAGCTGCCACAGCACCACACACAGCTCACAGGGGCCCCCAGGCCTCCCCCTCGAGCTGACAACCCCCTAAGGCAAAACAGGAGCAAGCCCAGGGTGCTCCACGTGCTCCACAAAGCCTGCTCCAGCCCTCCCCAGCTGCGCAGCACCGCAGGGGGATCGGGCTCAGCAGCAGCAGCCTCGGGGGTGCCTCACAGGTGCTTCCTGTGGCTCAGGACCTTCCCTCCCTTGCTAGGCAAAAGGGAAGGTCTCCAGGGGCCTGGGCTGATTTCTTCCCCCATTAGCTGGCTGCTTCTCTGGTTCATCTAAGTGTCTCATGAAAGCCCTGAGCCAGGGGGAAGGCATATCAGCTGGAAATGAAGACACTCCTGCAGGCCTCCAGCAGGCTGCCAGAGGCACTCAGCAGAGTTATTTATGGGGCTGCAGGTTGTAAGTAAATGAAACCTAAATAATTCACACAAATATAGAAATCAAAAGGATCTTCAGGGGTGGAGAAAGTCACCTCCAGGAGCCATGGATTTGCTGGCTGTGATTTGGCATCAGGAATCCACAGTGGCTTTGGCAGGGTTTGCAGTGTGCAGGAGCCCAGGGGAGTGAAGCTCTCCATGCTGGACACCCCCAGAGCTCTTCTCTTGTCACCATAATTGCAATTAAAACGGTGCAAGCCCAGCTCCCAAACGTCCAGCAGCAACCAGAGCCTCCCCAGAGCCCTCTGGATTCCATACAGCCCTGGCTTCCCTCTGCCAGTGGCAGAAGTTGGTGCTTGAGGCCTTGAAAGCTCAGCTCCTGCTTCTAAAGCTAGCAGAGGGCAGGCTCCCCCCCAGCCAAGTGGACAGGTGACCATCAGCACTGGATGTCTCCAAACCCAAAGCAATGGTGTGGTATGGCCACACAGCAGGGCAGGGCATGCTGGTGTGGCTGAGGAGGAGGAGGAGGAAGAGGAGGGTTGTGCCATGCTGATGGCTCCAGAGGATGACACAAACCCCACAGGACCTGAGGTTGCTCTGGGTCTCTTCCTGGTTAAAATCTGGGTCCTGCTCCCCCTCTGGCTTCTTTTCCTCCACTCTGGCAGTGGCAGAAGGAGGTGCTTGGGGGTTGAAGGGAAGGGGGGAATTGCTGGGGTGAGGGGGAGGGAAATGCTCCCTGGGCCTTGCACAGGCACAGCAGCAGGGAAGGAAGCAGCAGGTGCCAGGGGCAGCACCCCAGCTGGCAGCGCTCCGCATCTTGCCAAGGCTGCCCTCCTAGCAAGGGGCCTGGCAGGCCAGCCCTGGCCCCCTCTCTGCAGCCCCAGCTCCAGCTGCTGGGTGAAGAATGGCTGCTTGTGTTCTTGCCAGCCCCACGTGTGAGCAGGGTCCTGCCCGGCGCCAGAGCACAGCAACCACCCCCCTGCTCCACAGCCAGCAGCCAGCCCGGGCAGCCAAGCTCCAGGCAGAAAACCTGGGCCTGGGGGCTCTGGACCGGGCTGCATGCTGGACATCTCCACAGCCAGGGCAGAAACCTGGCCAGCCCCCTGCAGCCTGCACTTCTCCAGGCTCCAGCTCCTCTCTTGGGCTGGCAGGGAGGTGAAAATTCACGAGGAAAACCAAACCAAACCAAACCAAACCAAACCAAACCAAACCAAACCAAACCAAACCAAACCAAACCAAACCAAACCAAACCAAAACCCCCTGGGCAAAAAAGCCCAACCCCAGAGTGCAAAGGTGCAGGGAACACAGAAGCCTAAAATGGGTTGGATTGGAAGGGACCTTCAAGATCATCCAGTTCCAACCCCCCTGCCATGGGCAGGGACACCTCCCACCAGCCCAGGCTGCTCAAGGCCTCATCCAGCCTGGCCTTCAACACCTCCAGGCAGGGGACAGCCACAACCTCCCTGGGCAACCTGTGCCAGAGTCTCCCCAGCCTCACTGGCAAGAATCTCTTCCTCATTTTCAGTCTCTGTCTGTCCTCTCCCAGCTCAAAGCCATTGTCCCTCATCCTGGCACTCCCAGCCCTTGTCCAAAGTCTCTCCCCAGCTCTCTTGGAGCCCTTTCAGCTACTGAAAGCTCTTTATCTGAGCTTGCCATGAGCCTTAGGTGCTCCTCAAAGCATAAAAGAAGACCTAAGGAGGAGGATTCACTGTAACCAGCTGTTGGCTACCTGTGAAACCAGTTCCAGACCTGAGAGTGGTCCCTTAAGGCCCCAGTAAAGCAGGGAGACTTCACAGCTTCAAAAGGGATCCTGAAAACCACCTCCAAGCTCACTGTGACCTCCCCAGCGTGGAGGTTAAGAGCCTGTTTCTCTCCAGGACTAAATGTCACTTGAGCAAGCAAGAAAGGAGATGACAAATACTGGAGGGGGAGGGAGGAGAACAGGTAGAGCCTGGTAACACCCTGCTGAGGAGAGAGAATGGTGACATTTGCCTAAAATAACCAAAGCTGAGAGCAGCCACGAAGGCACCTGGGGGAGCAGAGATTCCCTTTGGCAAAAGGAAGCCTGGAGGAGAGCAAATTTTCAGAGCAGCTGCAGCTTTTTGCTTGCAGAGAGGAGCAGCCCTGCCCACCCCCAGCAGCACCACCACCACCACCACCAGCACCACCACCAGCACCCCAGGCCACCCAGCACCCCCAGCAGCACGTCCCAGCCCCGTGGCAGGCCGCCACAGCTGTGTCACTGCTGTTGTCAGGGACATGATTTGGGTGGCTGGTGTGGTTCCAGGAAATGGGAAGGGAGCTGGGCTGAGCCAGCAGGCAGGGAGGAAGCTGGTTGGTACCTTCTTGTTGTCCACCACTTTGTGGATGTAGATGGTGGCCTGGGTGTACTCACGCAGGTCTCGCTGCTGCTGGCACAGGAGTCCCTCTCTGCACTCTGGGCAGAGCTCTGGGGAGGCACACAGGAAAGGCAAATCAATTCCTTCCAGCTCCCTGGAGACACCTGCCCAAGGCCTCCAAGCTCCTGCCCTCCCCCAGAGTGGATCTCACACCCAGGGGCATCTGCCAAGCTCCCTCTTTATCTGCCCCCCAACAGATCATAGAATCCCAGACTGGTCTGGGTGGGAAAGGACCTCTAGAGCTCACCTAGCCCGACCTCTGCAGTCAGCAGGGCCATCTGCAACCAGGGCAGGCTGCTCAGAGCCCTGTCCAATCTCATTTGGAATGGTTTCAGGGATGGGGCATCTCCCATCTCTGGGCAACCTGGGCCAGGCTCTTAACCACCCTCAAACAGGGATCACAAGAACCCCACGAGGGCCCCAGCACACGGCCATCTCCAGCAAGGGGATGGTGCCTGTCTCTCACCAGCTTCCCTCCTGGGACTTTCTGCAGGGAGCCCAAACCCTTCCTTTTGGGTGAAACCAAAGCCCCAGAACTCCAGCCTTGCTTCATTCTGGCTTGTGCCCACCTGTCCTATGGCCCCAGACATCCACCTCTCCTCCCAACTGCTCCACAGTGGCATCAGTGGTGACTTCAAGTCACGACCAGCTCATCAGGTGCTCTGCCCTGGGAGACATCTCTGGTGCCAAGTCCCTTGGAAATGGCAGCACAGATTGCCAGGAGAGGTCTCCTTTAATGCCATCAGAAGGATGAGGCTCTGAACAGCCTCTTCAGGAACTGCTGGCATTCCTCAGGCTTCAGGTGGCAGAGTGAGTAGGACCTGATGGTCTTAAAGGTCTCTTCCAGTCAAAACAACTCTATGACTCTATGATCCTCAGGTGGAGCAGGCTGCTCAGAGCCCCAGACAACCTCACCTGGAATGTGTCCAGGGATGGGGCATCTCCCACTTCTCTGGAACACCCAGGCCAGGGTCTCACCACCCTCAGTCTAAAGAAACTCTTCCACTATCTGGTCTGAACCTCCCTCTTTTGGCCTCAAGCCATCAGCCCTTGTCCTGTCACAACAGGTCCCGAGCTCTCCGATCGCCCTCTTTAAGTGCCAAAAGGCCACACTAAAGTTTCCTCCTGCAATAAGACCTGACCCTTTAGCCCCAAAGGAGCCATTTCCCAGGGAGCTGGCCCTGAGGAGCAGGTGGAGAGGGCAGAGAGGGCAGCAGGAGAGGCACTCACGGGGCTCAGAGGTGAACACTGCGCTGTCGGGCTCGGCCTCGGCCGCCGGCCTGCGGCTGATCTTGATGACGTGATCCACCACAAAGAGTTTCTGAATCTTCTCCCACTCACTGGGCCATATCAGAGCTATACTGTGCAAAGGAACAAGAAGGTGCTTTATGCCACGACAAAGCCAAGCCCCAGCTCCTCACCAGCCTCCCCTCTCATTTATTTTCCCCCCCTTCAGCCTGGAACCAAAAGAAAAGCTGTGAGTAAAAACCAGAGGAACAATCAACCCCCCTCAGCCCCAGCGACACGGGAGGCCTGAACGCCCAAGATAACAGCAGCCTCTTATTAGTGATGCTGTGCTGCTCCAGTCATGCCTGAGGGTGGCTGGAGGAGGAGGAGGAGGAGGAGAAGAGGAGTGGAAGATCTGCTGCTTTTAGTTCTGCATCGCTGCAGAAGAAACGCTCCAGAGCATGAACTGCAGCCCAGCATCCAGCGCGCCGGGGGGCAAGGCTCGGGGACAGCTAGTGGCAAAGAAGCCGGATGCTTCTCCACCCCTGGCTGAGTACAGGGTGGTTTATTGTTAGGAACCAGCCAAGCTGAAGTGAGCTCTTTTTGTGTTTCTCCCTGACCCAGCAGCCTTCAACAATCCAGGTCTGGTCTTGCATGAAAGGCTTTAGGTGGGCCCCGGGAAGCATCTGCGCTCGTTTGGTCGGCAGGGAAAGCCTCTGCTCCTCGCGCTGGGGAGCCTCTGGGAGCCTTCCCCTGGGGCTCAGCAGGAGGCGAAGGCACCCACGTGAAGAGAAGGAACTCACAGTTTGGAGTCTTCTTTGGTCATGGAAGCGTAGGTGAACATCAGGCCCCCGTGGGGGCAGAGCAGGACGCTGTTCCCCACCGAGGACACAGGGCTGCAGCGCGTCGGCCTCCTGCGCGGGGAAAGGAGAGCGCTTTGGAAAGCCTGCCTGAGGCTCTGGCAGCCAAACCCCACAGCTCTGCAGGCAGCCAAGGAGAGATGGCAGGTGGGTATTAACAGGAGGCATTCCAACAGGGAACGTTCAGGGAGGAGGAAATCAGCTCCGCGTTCCTGCACAGCCAACTCCTTGCTCTGGCAGAGATTTCCAGCTCCTACCCGCAGCGGCCTGCGCAGCCAGGACTGAGAGGTGCCCTTGGCCTAGGGTACAGCTCCAGACAGATGAAAAAACTAATCAGGTTAGGGATCTAATCTGACCATCTGGGCAAGAGACAGCAAACAAGGAAATATGGGTTCTTACAAGGGATTACAGCTGATAAAAGCCCTCAGGAATCAGCTTCCTGCTTGCCAGGAGGGCCAGGCGCAGGTAACCGCACAGCTGCAGACTGCACAGGGCTGCAAGGGACTCCCAGAGGGCATCTTGGCCAACCCCCTGCACTCAGCTGGGACACCTCCAACCACAGCAGGCTGCCCAGGGACACAGCAAGTCTGAGCTTGAATGCTTCCAGGGATGGGGCCTCAACCACCTCCTGGGCAGCCTGTTCCAGTGCCTCCCCAGCCTCACTGTGCAGAACTTCCTCCTGGCATCCAACCTAACTCTGCCCTGTTCCAGTTTCAAACCACTGCCCCTCAGCCTGTCCCCACAGCCCCTTCTGAACAGTCCCTCCCCAGCTTTTCTGTAGCTCCCTTCAGATATTGAAATGCAGCTCTAAGATCTCCCTGGAGCCTTCTCTTCTCCAGGCTGAACAGCCCCAGCTGTTCACTCCCAGCCTGGCCTCACTGCAGAGGTTCTGCAGCTCTCTGACCATCTTTGGGGCCTCCTCTGCACCCACTCCAGCAGGTCCATGTTCCCCCTGTGTTGGGGGCCCCAGAGCTGGACACAGCCCTGCAGGTGAAGCAAAATCCTTACCTCCAGCCTCCTCCTCCCCACCACAAGAGAGAAGAAAAGGCAATGAAGAAGCCCCCAGCCCCTCCAGCCAAGTTACCTGACGAATTTCCTCCACTCTTCCACGAAGAACTGTGAGACAATGTACAGCTCATCTGTCTCCTGCAGGTGGAAGGGGCAACAAAACAGGCTCTTTTTTAATTAACCCAACAATAAGGAGGTGCTGCCTGCTCAGGGCTGTCTGCCTTGGCACTGCCTGCTTGGTGCTGCCAGCTCGGTGCTGCCAGTTGAGGGCTGCCCACCCAGGGCTGCCTGCTCGGCACTGCCTGTTCAGGGCTGCCTGCCTTGGCCCTGCCTGCTTGGTGCTGCCCACTCAGGGCTGCCTGCCTTGGCCAGGGCTGCTTGGTGCTGCCCGCTCAGGGCTGCCCACCCAGGGCTGCCTGCTCGGCACTGCCTGCTCAGGGCTGCCTGCCTTGGACCTGCCCACTTGGAGCTGTCTGCTCGGAGCTGCCTGCTTGGCACTGCCTGCTCGGCGCTGCCTGCTCAGGGCTGCCTGCCCTGGCACTGCCTGCTCGGCACTACCTGTTCAGGGCTGCCTGCCCTGGCACTGCCTGCTCAGGGCTGCCTGCCCTGGCACTGCCTGCTCGGCACTACCTGTTCAGGGCTGCCTGCCCTGGCACTGCCTGCTCGGCACTGCCTGCTTAGGGCTGCCTGCCCTGGCACTGCCTGCCCGGCACTGCCTGCTCGGCACTGCCCGCTCAGCACTGCCCACTTGGAGCTGCCTGCTTAGGGCTGTCCGCTTAGCGCTGCCCACTCAGGGCTGCCTGCCTTGGCACTGCCTGCTCAGGGCTGCCTGCCCTGGCACTGCCTGCTCGGCACTGCCTGCTCAGGGCTGCCTGCCCACTCGGCACTGCCTGCTTAGGGCTGCCTGCCCTGGCACTGCCTGCTCAGGGCTGCCTGCCCTGGCACTGCCTGCTCGGCACTGCCTGCTCAGGGCTGCCTGTCTGGTGCTGCCTGCTCAGGGCTGCCTGCTCGGCACTGCCTGCTCAGGGCTGCCTGCCCTGGCACTGCCTGCTCGGCACTGCCTGCCCTGGCACTGCCTGCTCAGGGCTGCCTGTCTGGTGCTGCCTGCTCAGGGCTGCCTGCTCGGCACTGCCTGCTCAGGGCTGCCTGCTCAGGGCTGCCTGCTCGGCACTGCCTGCCCTGGCACTGCCTGCTCAGGGCTGCCTGCCCGGCACTGCCCACTCGGGGCTGCCTGCTTGGCACTGCCTGCTCAGGGCTGCCTGTCTGGTGCTGCCTGCTCAGGGCTGCCTGCCCTGGCACTGCCTGCTCAGGGTTGCCTGTCTGGTGCTGCCTGCTCAGGGCTGCCTGCTCGGCACTGCCTGCTTAGGGCTGTCCGCTTAGCGCTGCCCACTCAGGGCTGCCTGCCTTGGCACTGCCTGCTCAGGGCTGCCTGCCTGGCGCTGCCTGCTTGGCACTGCCTGCTCAGGGCTGCCTGCTCTGCACTGCCCACTTGGAGCTGTCCACTCGGGGCTGCCTGCTTAGGGCT
This sequence comes from Melanerpes aurifrons, assembly GCA_011125475.1. Classification (NCBI taxonomy): domain Eukaryota; kingdom Metazoa; phylum Chordata; class Aves; order Piciformes; family Picidae; genus Melanerpes; species Melanerpes aurifrons. The sequence continues at coordinate 1,594,312 of WWNC01000042.1, read as the reverse complement.
GTCTGCTTAGCACTGCCTGCTCAGGGTTGCCCGCTTAGCACTGCCTGCTCAGGGCTGCCGGCTCAGGGCTGCCTCCTCGGCCCTGCCTGCTGCTCCCCTCCAGCCCTCTCCGCATTTGCCATGACAACCTCATCCCAGCACGCTGGGGAAGCCAAGGCCAAGTACTTTGGGCTCAAGCACCGAGCACTTGCATTACTAATCTCGTGTTGATTACAAAGCTAATTTGGCTTTAGATCCAATTACCTCCAATTCACAGCAGGAAATGGCCCTTGCCCAGCCCAGCCCCCAGCGGCCCAGGCTCCCCCACGCCGCAGGGTCCAGAGCAGCTGAATCTCTGTACCCCCCAGGGGTGCTGGGGTGAGCCCACCCCCACCTCCCTCGTTTCAGGGAATGAGAGAATTGGTTTAGTTGGAAAAGGTCTCCAAGATCACCCAGTCCAACCATCAGCCCAGCCCCTCCATAGCTATTAAACCACATCCCCAAGTGCCATGGGCACAGGTTTCTTGAACACCTGCAGGGACAGGGACTCCACCACCTCCCTGGGCAGCCTGTGCCAGTCCCTGACCACTCCTGCAGGACAGAAATTGTTCTGAATAGAATAGAATAGAATAGAATAGAATAGAATAGAATAGAATAGAATAGGACAGGACCAGACCAGGTTGGAAGAGACCTTCAAGATCATGGCATCCATCCAACACCACCTAATCAACTAACCCATGGCACCAAGCAGCCTATCAAGTCTCCTCCTGAACACCTCCAGGGATGGGGACTCCACCACCTCCCTGGGCAGCACATCCCCAGGGCCAATCTCTCTGTGTAGAATTTCTTCCTAACCTCCAGCCCAAACCTCCCCGGCACAGCTTGAGACTGTGTCCTCTTGTTCTGGGGCTGGCTGCCTGGGAGAAGAGACCAACCCCCACCTGGCTACAAGCTCCCTGCAGGGAGTTGGAGAGAGCAAGAAGGTCTCCCCTGAGCCTCCTCTTCTCCAGGCTAAGCAACCCCAGCTCCCTCAGCCTCTCCTCCCAGGGCTGTGCTCCAGACCCCTCCCCAGCTTTCTTGCCCTTCTCTGCACACCTTCCAGCATCTCAACCTGCTTCCTGAACTGAGGTGTGCCCAATCCAAACCTCCCCTGGTAAAATTTCAGGCCATTTCCTCTCCTATTACCTGAGACTGTGGAGAAAAGACCAACTCCCACCTCAAACACCTCCAGGGATAGGGACTGCACCACCTCCCTGGGCAGCCTCTTCCAACCCCTGACCACCCTCGCAGGGAAGAAATTGTTCCCAATATCCACTGTGAGCTTTCCCTGCCACAATTTCAGGCCATTTCCTCTCTTCTGTCACCTGGTCCTCTACTAACAGATCCAACAGCTGGATTTGGGGATGGAATTTGCTCCCAGTATGATCAATCAATCAATTTCCTGTCAAGATGATGTGTTTACTCCTCCAACAGAAATAACTCCCAGGAGCAAATGTTTCACTTCTAGGTTGGGATTGCTTCACTCTTCACAATCATAGTATAGTATCATAGAATCAGTCAGGGTTGGAAGGGACCACAAGGCTCAGCCAGTTCCAACCCCCCTGCCATGGGCAGGGACACCCCACACTACAGCAGCCTGGCCACAGCCTCAGCCAGCCTGCTCTTAAACACCTCCAGGGCTGGGGCCTCGACCACCTCCCTGCACAACCCAGTCCAGGGCTTCACCACTCTCCTGGGGAAGAACTTCCTCCTCACCTCCAGCCTCAATCTCCCCACCTCCAGCTTCATTCCATTCCCCCTAGTCCTAGCACTACCTGAGATCCTGAGCAATCCCTCCCCAGCCTTCTTGGAGCCCCCTTCAGATCCTGGAAGGCCACAATGAGGTCACCTCAGAGCCTTCTCTTCTCCAGACTGAACAGCCCCAACTCCTTCAGTCTGTCCAGAAGCTTCTCCTCTGTGGCAGCAGCATGGCCTCAAAGCCATGGCTGTGCACCCAACGGGCTGAGGACAAACTGTTGCACTGTTGCTGTCCTGCCCCAAATGATTTGCCATGAGGTAAAAACCACAAGAGACCACCAAGAGTGACAGAAGCCTGGAATGGGTTGGGTTGGAAGGGACCTCAAAGCTCAGCCAGCTGCAGCCCCCTGCCATGGGCAGGGACACCTCCCACCAGCCCAGCTTGCTCAAGGCCTCATTCAGCCTGGCCTTCAACACCTCCAGGGAGGGAGCATCCAGGGCTCCCCTGGGCAGCCTGGGCCAGTGTCTGCCCACCCTCACTGGGAAGATGCCAAGAGCTGGGTGACAAGATGCCTTCCATGCTCACCTACCCTCACCACAGCTTTCCAGGCTCACTCCATCTTCCTGCAGGTGGGGTTTTCCCCTCTCCTCTACATTCAACCACTCTGCTTAATTTTTCCTTCCCTGAACCTCAGCTGCTTTGGAGCAGGAAAACTCACAAAGCTCAAGGGAAAGATCCTCTGCTCCCTTGATTCTGAGCCATTTCAGAGAGTGGAGGACATAGCTTCAGTGCCTGGAGAGACCCTGACACCTGGAGCTGTGCCACGGTGGTGAGCTCCAGCTTTTCATCACCTATTTGCAGCTACCAAAGCAGCCCCAGCCAATACTCCCTTTAAAAACCACCAGTGAGATCTGGCAGCTGTCCAGCTCAGCAGATTTTGGAGCTCCTGGTTCTGAGCCATGGCTGTGTTAACCTCAGGATGTGCTCAGGCCTGGAGCAGGCACCCAGAGTGGCAAGCTGCCCTCCCACAGAGGAGCCACTGTGGCAGACACCTGCCAAAGCAGCTTGGCAGGACCAAAGAGTCAATCATTAATCAGTGCCTCGAGACATCCAGGAGCCAACAGCTTGGGCCATGGCCTCTGAGAAGCCTCAAAGGCCTAGGACAGCCCTGGAGAGCTGCATTGGTTGTACCAGGGAGAAAGCAGTAGGAGAGGTGTTGGGTGTCTGCCTCTCCTGTTTGCAGGGAACCCCCCCTGAGCTCTCCAGATGCCAGGGCACACAGGAATTGTGTCTGAGCAGTGGCAAAAGCCTGGGCTGCATGGGAAGCAGGACTGCAGGAGTTGTGTCCCCTGGCCACAGCACTGGTGAGGCCACACCTTCAATGCTGGGCTCAGCCTCAGGCCCCTCACTCCAAGATGGACACTGAAGGGGTGGAGTGAGTCCAAGAAAAGGCAATGAAACTGGTGAAGGGTCTGGAGAACAGGGCTGGAGAGGAGCAGCTGAGAGACCTGGGGGTGTTGAGCCTGGAGAAAAGGAGGCTGAGGGAAGACCTCATTGCTTTCTACAGCTCCCTGAAAGGAGGTTGGAGCCCGGTGGGGGTTGGGCTCTTCTCCCAGGGAACAAGGGACAGGGCAAGAGGAAATGGCCTCAAGTTGCCCCAGGGGAGGTTTAGGTTAGACATTAGAAGAAACTTCTTCACTGGAAGGGCTCTCAGAGTGGCCCAGGCTGCCCAGGGAGCTGGCTGAATCCTCACCCCTGGAGGTGTTTCAAAGAGGCAGAGCTGTGGTGCTGAGGGCCAGGGGTTAGCAGCAGACTTATCAGCTAAATACTGCTTGGACTCAATGCTCTGAAAGGTATTTTTCAACCAAGGGAGAAGCCATAGGACAAAGGGAAACAGCCTCAAGGTGCCCCAGGGGAGGTTTAGGTTGGACATGAGGAACAATTTCTTCCCTCTGAGGGTTGTCAAGGCCTGGCCCAGGCTGCCCAGGGCAGTGGTGCAGTCCCCATCCATCCCTGGAGGGGTTTGAAAGCCCTGAAGAGGTGGTGCTGAGGGCCATGGTTCAGTGGTGGCCTGGCAGTGCTGGGGTGAGGCTTGGACTGGAGGAGCTTAAAGGTCTCTTCCAAGCCAAACAAGTTTGTGATTCTCTCTTAGCAGTGCAGCAGCTGCAGTCAGCCTGAGTGCAGGGTGTGCTTCATAGCCAAGCTCTGCTCTGAGAGGAGCTCTGTGTGGAGGAATTCCTGAGACATCCCTGCTGCTCCTAAAAGTTGTGGAGTCTCTTCCTCTGGAGCCTTTCCAGCCCCATCTGGATGTGTTCCTGTGTGACCTGTGCTGGATTCTATGGCCCTGCTCTGGCAGGGGTTTGGACTTGATGATCTTTGCAGGTCCCTTCCAAGCCCTCACCTCCTCTGATCTGTGATCAGAGCCAAACCATTCCCCAGCTCTACTCTTGGAGCAGACAGAGGGTGGTGGGAAGCTGCCACCACCATCTTGGTCCTTCTAGGGCTGGCTGTGAGCACAGCAGCAGTGCTGTCACTGCCTGTGGAGCTGACTGCAGGCCAGCCACAGCTCTGCTGGCAGAGGAGCTGCTCTGTGCCGGCGGCAGGCCCGGTGCCAGCGCGCTTACCGGGCAATCACACCTTGGCACCAGGTACACGGCGCTGGCACGGGCACAGAGAGCTATTATCAGAGTCACAGACTGGTTTGGGTGGGAAGGGACCTGTAAAGGTCATCTAGTTCAAGAACCTGCACTCAGCAGGGACAGCTGCAACCAGAGCTGGTTGCTCAGAGCAACAACCAACCAACCCTGGAATGGTGCCGGCCATGGGGCAGCTCCCACCTCTCCGGGCAGCCTGGGCCAGGCTCTCATCACCCTCAGGGGCAAACATTCCTCCCTTCTCTCCACTCTGAGCCTCCCTCTTTTAGTTCAAATCATCACCTCTTGTCCTCTCACAAAAGGCTAGCTGTGGTTTCTTTCTGTTGTGGGGGAGGGAGAGCTAGGCCTTCTCTCAACCCACTACACCTGCTCTAAACTCCGTCCCCAGCTTTTTGATGAGCCCCATAATTAGCAGGCAGCTCCCACTGAGGTGGAATAAAAGTTGATAGGGAGAGAGCTAAGAACTCATCAAAAGCAAAACTCATCAGGCTGAGCAGAGGATGGCTTGAGAGCAGCCTTGAGAAGGATCTGGGGGTGTGAGCTGATGACAAACTCCCCATGAGGCAGCAGTGGTCACTGGCAGCCTAGCAGGCAGCTGAGTGCTGAGCTGCAGCCAGAGCAGGGAGATCAGCAGCACAGGGAGGGGATTCTGCCCCTCTGCTCTGCTCTGCTCAGCCCCCACCTGCAGCACTGCCTCCAGCTCTGGGGTCCCCAGCACGAGAAGGAGCTGGAGCTGCTGGAGAGGCTCCAGAGGAGGCCACAAAGATAATCAGAGGGCTCAGAACCTCCCCTGTGGGGAGAGGCTGAGAGAGTTGGGGCTGTTCAGCCTGGAGAAGAGAAGGGAAGGCTCCAGGGAGACCTCATTGCTGCATTTCAATATCCTACAGGAAGGTTGGGGAGGGGCTGACTGGAGGAGCCTGTGGGGACAGGATGAGGGCAATAGCTTTGAGCCAGGAGAGGGGAGACTGAGACTGGAGATGAGGAAGGAATTCTTGAGAGTGAGGCTGGGGAGACTCTGGCACAGGCTGTCCAGGGAGGCTGTGGCTGTCCCCTCCCTGGAGGGGTTCCAGGCCAGGCTGGATGAGGCCTTGAGCAGCCTGGGCTGGTGGGAGGTGTCCCTGCCCATGGCAGGGGGCTGGAACTGGCTGAGCTTTGAGGTCCCTTCCAACCCAACCCATTCCAGGCTTCTGTCACTCTTGGTGGTCTCTTGTGGTTTTTACCTCATGGCAAATCATTTGGGGCAGGACAGCAACAGTTTGTCCTCAGCCCACTGGGTGCACAGCCATGGCTTTGAGGCCATGCTGCTGCCACAGAGGAGAAGCTTCTGGATTGTGAAGATTGAAGCAATCCCAACCTGGGCTGGGGGCGGTGTCCCTGCCCATGGCAGGGGGTTGGAACTGGATGATCTTGAAGGTCCCTTCCAACCCATTCTAGACTTCTATGACCAGAACCTCCTCCAAGCTCTGCTACACTCCCCTGGTCTCCCTCCTCTAAACAGGAGCCAGCAGTGTGCCCAGGTGGCCAAGAAGGCCAAGGGCATCCTGGCCTGTATCAGGAGCAGTGTGGCCAGCAGGAGCAGGGAAGTCCTTGTGCCCTGTGCTCAGCACTGGTTAGGCCACACCTGGAGTCCTGTGGCCAGTTCTGGGCTCCTCAGGTTAAGAAGGACATTGAGAGACTTGAAGGTGTCCAGAGAAGGGCAAGAAAGCTGGGGAGGGGTCTGGGGCACAGCCCTGGGAGGAGAGGCTGAGGGAGCTGGGGTTGCTTAGCCTGGAGAAGAGGAGGCTCAGGGGAGACCTTCTTGCTCTCTCCAACTCCCTGCAGGGAGGTTGGAGCCAGGTGGGGGTTGGGCTCTTCTCCCAGGCAGCCAGCCCCAGAACAAGAGGACACAGTCTCAAGCTGTGCCAGGGGAGGTTTAGGCTGGAGGTGAGGAGAAAGTTCTCCCCAGAAAGAGGAATTGGCCATAGGGATGTGCTGCCCAGGGAGGTGGTGGAGTCCCCATCCCTGGAGATGTTCAGGAGGGGATTGGATGTGGCACTTGGAGCCATGGTTTGGTTGTCAGGAGGTGTTGGGTGACAGTTTGGACTTGGTGATCTCCAAGGTCTTTTCCAACCTCAGTGACTCTATGATCCTTTCCCCTACCTGAGGCCAGCTGCCCAGACAGGGTCTGGATTTGTCATGGAACAGGTTCTGGAGAGAGGTCTTTTGCTCACTGGCCATCATCTTGTGCAGAGCTTCATTCTCCTCCCCTTCACGCTCCAGAATCTGCACAGAACAGTGAAATTACCTCCACAGCCTCAGCTGCTGCTGCAGGCCGCCTGGAGCCCCCCACCCCAGGCCACCTGGAGCCCCCCGCCGCAGGTCACCACCTGGAGCCCCCCACCCCAGGCCACCTGGAGCCCCCCGCCACAGGTCACCGCCTGGAGCCCCCCACCTGGAGCCCCCCACTGCAGGCTGCCACTTAGAGCCCCCCGCCGCAGGCTGCTGCCCAGAGCGCCTGGAGCCCCCCCACCTGGAGCCCCCCGCTGCAGGCCACTGCCTGGAGCCCCCTGCCACAGGCCACCGCCTGGAGCCCCCCACCTGGAGCCCCCCGCTGCAGGCCACTGCCTGGAGCCCCCTGCCACAGGCCACCGCCTGGAGCCCCCCACCTGGAGCCCCCTGCCGCAGGCCACCACCTGGAGCCCCCTGCCACAGGCCACCGCCTGGAGCCCCCACCTGGCCCCCTGCTGCAGGCCACTGCCTGGAGCCCCTGCCACAGGCCACCGCCTGGAGCCCCCACCTGGAGCCCCCTGCCGCAGGCCACCACCTGGAGCCCCCTGCCACAGGCCACCGCCTGGAGCCCCCCACCTGGAGCCCCCTGCTGCAGGCCACTGCCTGGAGCCCCCTGCCACAGGCCACCGCCTGGAGCCCCCACCTGGAGCCCCCCACTGCAGGCTGCCACTTAGAGCCCCCCGCCGCAGGCTGCTGCCGAGCGCCTGGAGCCCCCACCTGGAGCCCCCCACTGCAGGCTGCCACTTAGAGCCCCCGCCGCAGGCTGCTGCACGCCTGGAGCCCCCCACCTGGAGCCCCCGCTGCAGGCCACTGCCTGGAGCCCCCTGCCACAGGCCACCGCCTGGAGCCCCCACCTGGAGCCCCCTGCCGCAGGCCACCGCCTGGAGCCCCCACCCCAGGCCACCTGGAGCCCCCGCCGCAGGCCACCCCTGGAGCCCCCCACCTGGAGCCCCCTGCCGCAGGCCACCGCCTGGAGCCCCCACCTGGAGCCCCCACCCGCAGGCCACCGCTAGAGCCCCCACCTGGAGCCCCCACCTGGAGCCCCCGCTGCAGGCTGCCACTGGAGCCCCCGCTGCAGGCTGCTGCTGAGAGCGCCTGGAGCCCCCGACCTGGAGCCCTCCGCTGCAGGCCACTGCCTGGAGCCCCCACCTGGAGCCCCCCGCCGCAGGCTGCCACCTGGAGCCCTGCGCCACAGGTTGCCACCTGGAGCCCCCCGCCGCAGGCTGCCACCTGGAGCCCTGCGCCACAGGTTGCCACCTGGAGCCCCCCGCCACAGGCTGCTGCCTGGAGCCCCCACCAGGAGCCCCCGCCGCAGGCTGCCACCGAGAGCTCCTGGAGCCCCCACCGCAGGCCGCCCAGAGCCCCCTGCGACAGCGCAGTCACGCTCAGCCCCACCGGCACACCACCACGCTACTGGCAGTCAACAGACCCCAGCTGGCACTCCAGTACCTTGCACTGGGAGCAGCACTCTCTGCTGCTTGGGAACTCGGGGGCCTTGGGGAAATATTGCTTGAGCTTCTCCCAGGCTTCCTTGGAAACCACCCTGCGCTCGTTCTCCGAGATGCAGAGGTCACCTGCGGGGAGAGAGCCAAGGGAAGAGCTGCGCTCAGCGGCCCCCAGGAGATGGAAGAGATACCTCAGGGTATAAAGGTGCTGGTGGTAGCGGGGGGAGATGTCCATGTGTCAGCAACAAAAGAGCACAAAGTCACCTTCAGCTTCTTTATCTTCTCCTTGTTTAGGCAGGACCAAAAAAAATCCCAACCAGGAGTTCAGTGCCCTTTGGATCTGCAACCCCCAGAGCAGGGCAGACACGGGGGGCAGAGAGGAAAGGCAGGAGGGCAGAGAGGACACCTGATGTAAAGGGACACCACAGCACAGCAGGTTGGGGAATCGATACCCTGGGCCTGTTCCTCCCCCTGGCTGGAAGTGCTGCTGCTCTCCTGGCAACCACTGGATGCTCTCAGCTCCCACCTTGACTGATTTACACCACCAGCTCCTCTCCTCCTGCTTTCACAGCTTCCAAGAGGCTGCAGACCCTTGCTGCAGCTGCTTCCTTAGCCTGCATCCCGGCTCCCTCCTGCTCTGGCTGGAGCTGAGTGAATCCAGCCCTGACAGCACAGGAGGAAATGGCCTCAATGCTACCAGGAGAGGCTTTAGGTTGGAAGAACAATTCTGTCCTTCAGATCTGCAAGCTCACAACCCCCACAGCAGGGCAGACACAGGGGGCAGAGAGGAGAGGCAGGAGGGCAGAGAGGGCACAGGGCTACCAGCTCCTGATCCTGCCTACCCACAGTTCCACTTGGGTGGGGACTCCATCTACCAAGCTGCAGACTAACCCTGTGCCCTGGGAAACAGCAGCCAGCAGCTTGCCACAGCCCTGGCAGGGAGGGGAAAAAATGAGCAAAGGAGGCTGAGGGGAGACCTGCTGACTGCAGCTCTCTGAAAGGAGGCTGGAGCCAGGTGGAGCTTGGGCTCTTCTCCCAAGGAAGAAGCCATAGGGCAAGAGGAGATAGCCTCAAGTTGCACCAAGGGAGGTTTAGGTTGGACATGAGGAACAATTCCTTCCCCTTGAGGGCTGTCCAGGCCTGGCTCAGGCTGCCCAGGGCAGTGGTGCAGTCCCCAGCACTGCAGGGCTTTCAATGCCCTGGAGAGGTGGTGCTGAGGGCCATGGTTCAGTGGTGGCCTGGCAGGGCTGGGGTCAGGGTTGCATTTGAGGACCTTGAAGGTCTCTTCCAACCCAAACAATTCTGGGATTCTCTCTCAAAAGGTCTTTCCCAACCATTCTGTGACTCCATGGCAAACAAATTCACCACTGCATCATCTCAGACAGCTTCAAGGCCCTGCTCTGAGCACCTCAAAATGTGGTCAGGGCAGACTGTGTGCTCTGGGGAGCAATTGGGGTGGGAAGAGCTGCAGCAACATCTCCCAGCTCTCCCCCAGCCAGCTGCTGTGCCCTCTTAGTTCCCCTGATGCTCAAGCAGCTCAACAGCCTCCCAAAGAAGGGCTCAGCACGACCCATTTGCCCCTGCAGTGACAGCCACAGCAAAGAGGTCCTGCTCCAGCTCGTGGTCACACATGTCCACACCAGCACATGGGCTCCAGCAGACAAACAAGGCTTGGGAAAGAAGGAGAAGCTGACAGGGCTTGACAGTCACCAAGGGGAACACACAGCCACAGGTCCCTGTGGGACAGCAGCTGGGAAGTCAAGGCATGGCTGAGCTGTGTGGGGTCACAGGGCTGGGAACAGGCACTGCAGCAGGCTGGGGACAGACAACCATGGACTTGTCTGGGCTGGAGAAGATCTTTGAGGCCACAGAGCCTAACCACTCTCTAACTCTACCAAGGCTGGGGCTGAGCCATGGCCCTCAGCACCACATTTCTGCCTCTTTTAAGCTCCTCCAGGGATGGGGACTCAAGCCTGGGCCAGGCTTGAAGAAGTTTCTTCTAATCTCCCACCTGAACCTCCCCTGGGGCAACCTGAGGCCACTTCCTCTTGTCCTATCATTTGTTCCTTGGGAGATCAACCCCCACCTGGCTCCAACCTCCTCTCAGGGAGCTGTAGAGAGCAATGAGGTCTCTCCTCATCCTCCTCTTCTCCAGGCTGAATACCCCCAGCTCCCTCAGCTGCTCCTCCCCAGCCCTGCTCTGGACCTGCTGCAGCACCAAACCCACACTCAGCACTCAAGCTGTGACCTCAGCAGTGCTGAGTACAGGGGGACTATCACTTCCCTGGACCTGCTGGTCCCACTCTTGCTGATCCAGCCGAGGATCACTGCTGGCCTTCACCATGGGTTCCACCAGCAAGAGGGAAGCAAACAGTGGCAGCGCTGAGGGCAGCCAGCCAGGGGCAGGATCCTTCCCTAGCTGCATTTCTACATCCCAAGGAGAAGATGAGGGGGAAAGGCTCCTTCCTCCCCACCCTCTGGCAGCTCTTTAACATGACAAGCAGCTCCTCAGCCCCCTGCAGCCAGGCCTGAACCTCTGCCAGCCCTGAGGAGCAAAAAATAGCAACGGCTCCCCTCCTGCTCTTCCCTCCAGTAAACAAAGGTCGAGCGGAGCCGCTTCGGCAAGCACTCGGCCACTTGTGCCTCAGCCAGCCCAGCCAAGTGGCCCAGCTTCACCATATGAGGAGGCAGGGCCAGGCTGCTTTCCAGAGCCAGCAAGGCTTGGGGGGGGGGGAGCTTGTACAAATAAGTGCCTTGACATCTTGTGATTAATGAAAACAGATTAATAGGCTGTGGAGAGAAGGAGGTGGGAGCTGGGTGCGGGGAGCAAGCGCTCGGCCATCTGGGAGGAGAGGATCTGAGCTGCTGCTGACCCTGCTTCCCCCTCCTGCTGGCCAGGGGACACCTTTTGGGCACTGACATCAAAGGGGTTTGAATTCCTGGCTGAGGTCAGGCAGCTCCTGAGCAGGGAGGGAGAAACTGCAGCAGAGAAGCTGAGGGACTCCTGCAGGGATGCCTGGCTGGCACTGCTGGAAGGCAGCCAGACCTCACAGGCACAGGGATGGCTTTTCCAGAGCCTTCCCATGGCAGCAGCCACTTCCTCCTCCACAGCAAAGTGAAGGCTGCAGTGGCCAGGGCTCTAGCTTGGCTGACAGGCTCCAGAGGGGAATTTTCAAGGTGGGAAGGTTGCTTGCAGGCAGCAAGGGGAGGCTGGCTCCAAGGGCTGCCATCTGCCCCCAGACTTAATCATTATTTATTGTGATGTGACCCAAAGGCAGAGATCAAGCAGTGATTCAGCAGCACAACATTTGCAGGGGCCTCTTGCCCTGTTTTCACCATGTCTGGCCACAGAGAATGCCTCAGCACCACGCTGCCTGCTTTTGTTTCACAGCAGCAGCCTGAAAGGGCTGGGAAACACTCTGAGGGGCTCTGGAAAGCAGCTAAGTGCTCAAAGCAGCTGCTTTGAACCCAGGCTTTACCAAACCTCACAGGTTTGACTCCACATCCTGGACTAGCCCTGAAGGCCAGGAGGTGTGCTGCTCATTCAGGGCACCTCTCTTGGAACAAGGTGGAGCGTGCCTGGCAGGGAAACTGGTGCCTGCAAAGGGGAGGTCAGTAGAACAGAGAGAACTGGGGGTGAGAGAGAAGGTAAAGAAATAATGACAAAGGGAGGGAGGGAGGGAGAGAGGGAGGGAGGGAGGGAGAGGGAGGAGGGAGGGAGGGAGGGAGAGAAGGGAGGGAGGGAGGGAGAGGGAGGGAGGGAGGGAGGGAGGGAGGGAGGGAGGGAGGGAGAGGGAGGGAGGGAGGGAGGGAGAAGGGAGGAGGGAGGGAGGGAGGGAGGGAGAGAGGGAGGGAGGGAGGGAGGGAGAGAGGGAAGGGAGGGAGAGAGAGAGAAGGGAGGGAGGGAGAGAGAGAGAGGGAGGGAGGGAGAGAGAGAAGGGAGGGAGGGAGAGAGAGAAGGGAGGGAGGGAGAGAGAGAAGGGAGGGAGGGAGAGAGAGAAGGGAGGGAGGGAGAGAGAGAAGGGAGGGAGGGAGAGAGAGAGGGAGGGAGGGAGTGAGAGGAGGGAGGGAGGGAGAGAGAGAGAGAGGGGAGGGAGGGAGAGAGAGAGAGGGAGGGAGGGAGGGAGAGAGAGAGAGAGGGAGGGAGGGAGAGAGAGAGAAGGGGAGGGAGGGAGAGAGAGAAGGGAGGGAGGGAGAGAGAGAAGGGAGGGAGGGAGGGAGAGAGAGAGAGAGAAGGGAGGGAGGGAGAGAGAGAGAGAAGGGAGGGAGGGAGAGAGAGAGAGAAGGGAGGGAGGGAGAGGGGATTGAAGCAGCAGGGTAGGGAAGGCTGTGGCTAATGAAGCATCACTTAGCAAAACAATTAGCAGCAGGTCACCACCTGATGTAAAGGGACACCACAGCACAGCAGGTTGGGGAATCGATACCCTGGGCCTGTGCCTCCCCCTGGCTGGAAGTGCTGCTGCTCTCCTGGCAACCACTGGATGCTCTCAGCTCCCACCTTGACTGATTTACACCACCAGCTCCTCTCCTCCTGCTTTCACAGCTTCCAAGAGGCTGCAGACCCTTGCTGCAGCTGCTTCCTTAGCCTGCATCCCGGCTCCCTCCTGCTCTGGCTGGAGCTGAGTGAATCCAGCCCTGACAGCACAGGAGGAAATGGCCTCAATGCTACCAGGAGAGGCTTAGGTTGGAAGAACAATTCTGTCCTTCAGATCTGCAAGCTCACAACCCCCACAGCAGGGCAGACACAGGGGGGCAGAGAGGAGAGGCAGGAGGGCAGAGAGGGCACAGGGCTACCAGCTCCTGATCCTGCCTACCCACAGCTCCACTTGGGTGGGGACTCCATCTACCAAGCTGCAGACTAACCCTGTGCCCTGGGAAACAGCAGCCAGCAGCTTGCCACAGCCCTGGCAGGGAGGGGAAAAAAGGAGCAAAGGAGGCTGAGGGGAGACCTGCTGACTGCAGCTCTCTGAAAGGAGGCTGGAGCCAGGTGGGGCTTGGGCTCTTCTCCCAAGGAAGAAGCCATAGGGCAAGAGGAGATAGCCTCAAGTTGCACCAAGGGAGGTTTAGGTTGGACGTGAGAACAATTCCTTCCCCTTGAGGGCTGTCCAGGCCTGGCTCAGGCTGCCCAGGGCAGTGGTGCAGTCCCCAGCCCTGCAGGGCTTTCAAAGCCCTGGAGAGGTGGTGCTGAGGGCCATGGTTCAGTGGTGCCCTGGCAGGGCTGGGGTCAGGGTTGCATTTGAGGACCTTGAAGGTCTCTTCCAACCCAAACAATTCTGGGATTCTCTCTCCAAAGGTCTTTCCCAACCATTCTGTGACTCCATGGCAAACAAATTCACCACTGCATCATCTCAGACAGCTTCAAGGCCCTGCTCTGAGCACCTCAAAATGTGGTCAGGGCAGACTGTGTGCTCTGGGGAGCAATTGGGGTGGGAAGAGCTGCAGCAACATCTCCCAGCTCTCCCCCAGCCAGCTGCTGTGCCCTCTTAGTTCCCCTGATGCTCAAGCAGCCAACAGCCTCCCAAAGGGGAAACAGCCTCAAGTTGCCCCAGGGGAGGTTTAGGTTGGATATCAGAAGATAATTCTTCCCCAAAAGTGCTGTCAAGGCCTGGCCCAGGCTGCCCAGGGCAGTGGGGGAGTCCCCACCCCTGGAGGGTCTCAAAGCTGTGGAGATGTGGTGCTGAGGGCCGTGGCTGAGCGGTGCCCTGGCAGTGCTGCGGGTTGGAGTCGGTGCTCCTCAAGCTCTCTTCTAAGCCAAACAATTCCCTGATTTGTCAGGGAGAGGAAGAGCTGCTCCCAATCCCCAGCCCCAGCATCTCCCAGAGCATTCCAGCTTCCAGGCCTGCTGAGGCAGTGCTTACAAACAAAAGCTCCAAGGCTGCTGAGAAGAAAGGCCAAGCCAAGGAGAACTGAGCCCAAGGCCCTCAGTGACTACTTGTGGTGGCCCCGAGATGGAGCAAAGGGCTCTGAGGTTCATGCCCAGAGCACAGTGGGCAACAACAGCCACATTCAGCTGCAGCCCCCAGAGGGACTCACCATGTGGGCACACGATGTCTTCATTAAAATTTAACTCCTCTTCCTCCTCTCTCTTCTCTTCGTTTGATTCATCTACGGAGAGAACAAAAACCCACACCAACAAACAACACAACAGCAAAACCACAGCAACAAACCCAAACCCAAGGAAGGGATCAAGAAGCTGGCAGAGAGCAAATCCCCTGCCAAGGGGGAAGGGGAAAGCTTTGGGGGGGGGGAAAGGAGTGTGGCTGCCTTTCAAAGCTCAGCAAAACCCTGAGCCCCAGGGAGATGTTGAGAGGGAATTTGTTCTTCTCAAATGTCTCGGCCTCTGGGCGGGCAGGATTGCAGCCCACAGGCCACTGTAGGAGTGCTTTGAAGTGCAGGCAGCACAAGCTGGGCCTTTGTGAGATTACAGAGGCCACATTTGTTACAGATAAACCACCACAGGGGTTCAGGGCTCCCAGAGATCTCCGGCTCGACCTAAACACAAAAGCTGAGGTAAGAGCGCGGGGAGCAGAAACCTTCCTGGCAAAATAGGAGTCCACTCTCTGCCTTGGGGATGCTGATCTAAACCAGATGCTGCCCCACAAAGGGAGGGGGAAGCCTGCCAGGGGCTTGGGAAGCCCTACAGTAACTATAAATTACAGTTCAGAAGCACAGACAGAAGCAGTGGCCACTGAGCTGCAGCACCGTGGGCACAGTGATGTCTTAGTCAGAGTCTCCAGGGAGCAGCCGGGCTCCCGAGCCACTCACAGCGACTGCTGGGAGCTGGGACTCCTGCAAAACCCAGCTCACCACCCAGGAATGTGGGGTGGTAACTCAGAGGAGAGGTCCACCAAGGAATGAGGAGACCTTTCTCTCCAGGGATGCTCCACTAATAGCTTACAGATAACATCAGGAGGGCTGTGGTGACCTCAGAGCCTTCCAGCCCAAGCCCAATGCTGTCAGCTCAGCATCCCCACTGCTGTCAGCTCAGCATCCCCACTGCCAGAGACTCATAGAAGCCTAAAATGGGTTGGGTTGGAAGGGATCTTAAACATCATCCAGTTCCAACCCCCTGCCATAGGCAGGGACACCTCCCACCACCAGCCCAGGTTGCTCATCCAGCCTGGCCTTGAACACCTCCAGGCAGGAGGCAGCCACAGCCTCCCTGGCTGACCTGTTGCAGTGTTTCACCATCTTCACTCTAAAGAATTTCTCCCTCATCTCCAGTCTCAACCTCCCCTCTTCCATCTTCAATCCATTCCCCCTCATCCTGGCACTCCCAGCCCTTGCTCAAGGTCCCTCCTCAGCTCCCCTGGAGGTACTGGAAGGCCACTAGAAGGTCTCCCCAGAGCTTTGGCTTCAGCCAGACACACTTCTTGCCCCCTGTTATGAAATGAAAAGCTCACAAAAAGCTCTAATCTCCCAAGGTTTAAAGAGTAGAACTCCAATAAAACCCCCTCACAGATTCATTCTGTGGGCACAGAAGAGAGCTCAACTCAGGACTTTTTTTTTCCCCCCTAGGCTGTGTTTTTCCAGTGCTGCTCCACCAGCTGCCCTGCCTCATCCACAGAGCTTCCCAACAAACATCTTCATCCCTTCCCCAGAGGGCTGCTTCCTGCTGCTTCCTCCCCTGTGGTGTCTCCTTCAGAGAGAGGCAGATGAGAAGATTGTGTCTGGTACAACTACTTACTGCCTCATCTGCTTGGGTAATGGAGATCCCCCAGCTCTGCTGGAGCTCAGCAAGATAAGAAGCTCTGAGGGACCTGGAGAGGAGGGCTGAGCAGAACCTCATGAAGCTCAGTAAAGGCAAGGTCCTGCCCCTGGGTTGGGACAACCCTCAGTATCAATCCAGGCTGGGGGATGATGAGGTTGAGAGCAGCCCTGCAGAGAAGGTGCTGGAGCCAGCAAGGGGCACTGGCAGCACAGGAGGCCAAGGGCAGCCTGGGCTGCATCCAAAGCAGTGTGGCCAGAGCTGGAGAGAGAGGATCCTGCCCCTCTGCTCACCTGCAGGGCTGGGTCCAGCTCTGGGGACCACAACATAAGAGAGACCTGGACCTGGTGAAGAGGCTCCAGAGGAGGCCACAAAGATGCTCAGAGGGCTGGAGCAGCTCTCCTATAGAGGCAGGCTGGGAGAGTTGGGGTTGTTCAGCCTGGAGAAGAGAAGGCTGCAGGGAGACCTCAGAGCTGCATTTCAGTATCTGCAGGGGAGCTGCAGGCAGCTGGGGAGGGACTGCTCAGAAGGGGCTGTGGGGATAGGCTGAGGGGCAGTGGTTGGAACCTGGAGCAGGGCAGAGTTAGGTTGGAGATCAGGAGGGAGTTCTGCACAGTGAGGCTGGGGACACTGGCACAGGCTGCCCAGGGAGGTGGTTGAGGGCCCATCCCTGGAGGCATTAAAACTCAGACTTGCTGTGTCCCTGTGCAGCCTGCTCTAGCTGGAGGTGTCCCTGCTGCCTGCAGGGGGGGTGACCAGGATGCCCTTTGAGGCTCCCTTCCACCCCAATGCAATCTGGGAAAGGAAGCAGCTTTCCATTTGCTCTACCACCCTTCCCTCCCTACCCACACAATGGAAGCAAACCAACTCCAGGAAGGCCTGAGGTGCCTTGCTGGGTGGCAGTCACAGCAGGAGGGTGTCCCCAGCAGCAGAGCTACCTTTGCTTGGGGTGCTGCCATTCACTTTGCCGTTGCTGTGCTCTGTGTCCTCGTCCTGCTCATTTAGCTGCTCCAGAGCCAGCTGGCGCCAGCTCCTCAGGGAGGCCTTCCCAACCCAGAAGCCATCACTCCTGCAGAGAGAGAGGAACAGCAGCAACATCAGTTTCAAACTCCAACATCCTCCTCTGCAGCCCAAACAGCAGAATCTTGAGGAATCACAGAAGTGATTTGGTTGGGAAAGGCCTCTAAGGCCACCCAGTCCAACCATCAGCCCAACACCTCCATGGGCACCAAACCATGGCCCCAGCTGCCCTGGCCACAGGTTTCTTGAGCACCTCCAGGGATGGGGACTCCACCACCTCCCTGGGCAGCCTGTGCCAACCCCTGAGCACTCTTGCAGCAAAGAAATTGTTCCTCATGGCCAACCTAAGCCTCCCCTGGCACCATTTCAGGCCATTTCCTTTCCTTCTCTCACCTGAGACTAGGGAGAGAAGAGCCCAACCCTTACCTCACTCCAACCTCCTCTCAGGGAGCTGTAGAGAGCAATGAGGCCTCCCCTCAGCCCATTTAGAGGAAGGACCTCCAAACCCACCTGTGACAAGGCTTGAAGGCCCCAGGACTGCCTTACCCCTTGACTGTCACCTTCAGCAGGTTGGTGACAGCTTTGTAGTCCTCGTTCAGCTGGTTTTTCAGGCGCAGGATTCGACACCTCTCCACCACACACTCCTTGCAAAGTGCTTTGACTGAGGGGGAGGGAAAAGGGAACAGGGTTTAGTGCAGGTGCAGCACAGAATGGGTTGGGTTGGAAAGGACCTCAAAGCTCAGCCAGTTCCATGGGCAGCCCCATGGGCAGGGACACCTCCCACCAGCCCAGGCTGCTCAAGGCCTCATCCAGCCTGGCCTTCAACACCTCCAGGGAGGGGGCAGCCACAGCCTCCCTGGGCAGCCTGTGCCAGAGTCTCCCCAGCCTCACTCTCAAGAATCTCTTCCTCATCTCCAGTCTCAGTCCCCCTTCTCCCAGCTCAAAGCCACTGTCCTCATCCTGGCACTCCCAGCCCTTGTCCAGTGTGTCTCCCCAGCTCTCTTGGAGCCCTTCAGGTACTGGAAGACTGCTCTGAGGTCTCCCTGGAGCCTTCTCTTCTCCAGGCTGCACAGCACCAACTCTCTCAGCCTGTCCCCCCACAGGGGAGGTTCTGCAACCTCTGATCATCTTTGTGACCTCCTCTGGACCAGCTCCAGCAGCTCCAGGTCCTTCTTGTGTTGAGGGCACCAGAACTGGAGGCAGTGCTGCAGGTGGGGTCTGAGCAGAGCAGAGCAGAGGGGCAGAATCCCCTCCTCTCCTGGAGCCCCTTCAGATACTCTAAGGTATCCCTGGAGCCTTCTCTTGGCAGAGGCTCCAGGGAGACCTTAAAGCACCCTTCCAGTATCTGAAGGAGCTACAAGAAGGCTGCAGAGGGACTGTTGGCAAAGGCCTGCAGGGAGAGGCCCAGGGACAATGGTTTCAAATCAGAGCAGAGCAGATTGAGATTGGCTGTGAGGACCAAGTTCTGCAGCAGGAGGCTGCTGGAACATTGCAGCAGGTGTCCCAGGGAGGGGGCTGGGGCCCATCCCAGGAGAGATACTCAAGGAGAGGCTGGGCAGGTGTGACAGGCTGGATACCAGGAAGAAGTTCTTCATAGAAAGAGAGATTGGCCATTGGGATGTGCTGCCCAGGGAGGTGGTGGAGTCCCCATCCCTGGAGGTGTTCAGGAAGAGCCTGGATGTGGCACTTGGTGCCATGGTTTAGTTGATCAGATGGTGCTGGGAGAGAGGTTGGACTTGATGATCTCAAAGGTCTCTTCCAACCTGGTCTGGTCTGGTCTGGTCTGGTCTGGTCTATTCTATTCTATTCTATTCTATTCTATTCTATTCTATTCTATTCTATTCTATTCTTTGTGCTGTTTGCCTCCTGATCTAGTGGAGGATGTCCCTGCACAGTCTCAAGCTGCCCCAGGGGGGAAGTTTAGGCTTGATGTGAGGAGAAAGTTCTTCCCAGACAGAGTAATTAGCCACTGGGATGAGCTGCCCAGGGAGGTGGTGGAGTCCCCATCCCTGGAAGAGTCCAAAAAAGGCTTGGATATGGCACTTGGAGCCATGGTTTAGTTGTCAGGGGGTGCTGGGTGATAGGTCCTAGGTTGGACTTGGTGATTTCTGAGGTCTTTTCCAGCCTGGTTGGTGCTGTGATTCTGCTGACTGCTGGGGGTTGGACTGCATGAGCTCTGGAGGTCCCTTCCAACCCAACCCATTCTATGATCCTAGGTTAGGTTATGGTTGGACTCAATGATCTGAAGATTTCTTCCAGCCAGGTGGTTCTGTGCCTCTGTGCCATGCAAGGGAAAAGAAAACCTCCCTGGGGGTGGCACTCTGCCAGCTAAACCCAGGGGAAACCCCAAACCTTCCACAGCTACACCGGACCAAGAGGAGTGGGAGCCATGGATTTGCTTCTGGGGCTGCATCCAGGGAGAAGGCAGCACACCCAGGCAGCCAGCCCTCTCTCCCTGCCTCCATCCATCCCCCCAACAACAAACCCTGTGGGTGATCTTCCAGTTGACTAATAAAGGCTGCCCTGCTTTTCCCCACAAAGGCTGCCTGCGTCACAGCCAGCCCTGCTGCTGCTGCTGCTGCTGCTCTTCCTGGAAGCTCCTAGAAGGAGCTGAGCTAATTTGGGCTCAGTGGGAGTCATCAGGCTCCTTTAGAAGAGAAGCTCAGCCTGGGGCTGGAGGAAGGGATGCCCAAAGACTGCAGGGGCTGGGCTGACCCCAAAAACCAAAGCGTGTGGCAAATGCGCGCAGCACAGGCTGAGAGAGCTGAGCTCCCCTGGGCTGAGGCAGCTCAGGACAGGCTGGAGGTGGAGGACACTCAAGGACAGGTTGGACTTGATGATCTCTGAGGTCTTTCCCAACCTTGTTGACCCTGTGATTCTCTTGGCACAGGCAGGGATCCAAATGCCCTCCCAAACCCTGCCCAGGGGAGAGCTGCAGGTGCTGCAGGGCAGCACAAAGCATTGTCAGGAGCCTGGGAGGCTCCAAGGGCAACTTCTGGTGTTTCCTGGACTTCAGTTCATAAAACCTTCCCAGCTTCATGGTTTCTAAGCCAGGTGCAGCAGGGATCCCTCAGGAATTCCTCCACACAGAGCTCCTCTCAGAGCAGAGCTTGGCTATGAAGCACACCCTGCACTCAGGCTGACTGCAGCTGCTGCACTGCTAAGAGAGAATCACAAACTTGTTTGGCTTGGAAGAGACCTTTAAGCTCCTCCAGTCCAAGCCTCACCCCAGCACTGCCAGGCCACCACTGAACCATGGCCCTCAGCACCACATCTCCACAGCTCTGAAACCCCTCCAGGGATGGGGACTGCACCACTGCCAGGCCTGAACAACCCTCAAAGGGAAGAAATTGTTCCTCATGTCCAACCTAAACCTCCCCTGGGGCAACTTGAGGCTGTTTCCTCTTGTCCAATTGCTTCTTCCTTGGGAAAAGAGGCCAACCTCCACCTGGTTCCTTTCAGGGAGCTGCAGAGAGCAATGAGGCCTCCTCTCAGCCTCCTCTTCTCCAGGCTCAACACCCACAGGTCCCTCAGCTGCTCCTCCCCAGCCCTCTTCTCCAGACCCTTCCCTGGACCTGCTCCATCCTCTCAATGTCCTTCTTGGAGCGAGTGGCCCAAAACTGAGTCCAGGATTCAAGGTGTGGCCTCACCAGTGGCCAACACAAGGGGGACAATCCCTGCCCTGCTGCTGCTGACCACACTGTTTCTGACACATTTCAGTGCTACTATAACATAAATGCCATCTGGAACAGAAAGAACAGAGCAGCACAACAGCTACAGGCAGAAACAAAGGCATGACCAGAGTCACAGCATCATTTTGGCTGGAGAAGACCTTTAAGATCACTGAGGCCAACCACTCCCCAGCTGGTGCTAAACCATGGCCCTCAGCACCACATCTCTGCCCCTTTCAGCCACCCCCAGAGATGGGGATTCAACCACCTCCCTGGGGAGGTGATGATGAAGGATGACTCAAAACAGGGCTGGGATCAGAACAAGGCTCTCAGGTATGCTCAGCACACGTGAAGGGGACTGAGAGAGAGCCTGGGGAGGAGAAGACTCCAGGGGGACCTCAGAGCTGCCTTCCAATAGCTGAAGGGACCCTACAGGAGGGCTGCAGAGGGATTTCTCATGAGGGTGTCTAGAGACAGGCCAAGGGGGAATGGTTTGAAGCTGAGGGAGAGCAGGGTTAGAGTGGAGCTGAGGAAGAAGTTCTTCAGTCTGAGGGTGGTGAGAGTCTGGCACAGACCAGTTGTGGATGAGAGAGTTGGGGCTGTTCAGTCTGGAGAAGGCTCCAGGGAGACCTTAGAGAAACCTTCCAGTACCTGAAGGACTCCAGGAAAGCTGGGGAGGACCTTTTGACAAGGGCTTGGAGTGCCAGGATGAGGACAGTGGCTTTGAGCTGGAGGAGGGAAGACTGAGAGTGGGGATGAGGCAGAAATTCGTGGGAGTGAGGGTGGGGAGACTCTGGCACAGGCTGCCCAGGGAGAGTGTGGCTGTTCAAGGCCAGGCTGGATGAGGCCTTGAGCAATCAGTTCCAGTTGAGAGGTGTCCCTGGCTGTGGCAGGGGGGGATGGAGCAGATTATCTCTGAGGTCCCTTGCAAGCTGAGCCATCCCCCAGGCCCCTCCGTACCGTTCAGCCGGGGCCCTCCTCCGTATCTGCGGTAGAAGAAGTCTGCCACGTACTCAGAGATCCTCTTCATGATGGAGATCTTGTCTGGGTGCAGCTTCCCGTGGGAGCACAGGCAGGCTGTGTTGTCGATGGGTTTGGGGGGAGTGGACTCATCCAGCCACTTCTGCAGCCACTCCAGGGAGATGAAGTCATAGGGGGAGCCTGGCAGGGAGGGAAGCAGAGAGAGGAGCGAGGCCGCTGGCACCGGGCAGCAGATGGCACGGTGCAAGCACTTCTGCTACCAAAAGGGACACTGAAAGATGAACACACTGCCACTGGTGATCAAACCTCGCTGGTACAAGCTTCCAGACAGCTGACAGAGCTTCCCAATTCCCCAGCTCTGTGTGGCAGTGAGAAGGCAGAAGTTATGTCAAATTAACAAGAGGAGAGAGCCAGGAGGCAACCTGAACTCAAGCCATGGAGCTGCCAGGAGGGAGAGCTCCAAGGAGGGCTTCCAGCATGCTAAAGCCTTCCTGGAGGGCACCTGAGGAAAGGGTAAGGGTTCATAGAATGGGCTGGGATGGAAGGAACCTTCATTAGGGTCCAGTTCCAAGCCCCTGCCATGAGCAGGGACACCTCCCACCAGCCCAGGTCGCTCAAGGCCTCATCCAGCCTGGCCTTGAACACCTCCAGGGAGGGGACAGCCACAGCCTCCCTGGGCAGCCTGTGCCAGTGCCTCCCCACCCAGATGGTGAAGAATTTCTTCCTAACATCCAATCTCAATCTCCCCATTTCTAGTTTTGCTCCATCCCCCCCAGTCCTATCACTCCCTGACACCCTAAAATGTCCCTGCCCAGCTTTCTTGGAGCCCCCTTCAGCCAGTCCCAACCCCCTGCTGGGGGCAGGGACACCTCCCACCAGCCCAGGCAGGTGGTGGAGTCCCCATCCCTGGAGGTGCTCAAGAAACCTGTGGTCATGGTGGTGCTGGGTTGAAGGTTGGACTTGATGGTCTGAGAGGCCTTCCCAACTCAAACAGTTCCAGGATTCCATGACCTAATGGTTGGACTCCATGGCCTTGGAGATCTTTTCCAACCTCAATGATTCTCTGCTTGGGAAACTGGGAGGAAATTAACCCCTCCTGCTGCTGGGAGGGTTTGCTGATCCTAGAGGCCTTTTCCAACCCAACCAGTTCTAGGATTCCACAGCTCCATGACCTCAGATGGTTGGATTCCATGACCTAATATGGTTGGACTCCATGACCCTGGAGATCTTCTCCAACCTTCATGATTCCCTGATTGGGAAATCAAGAGGAAGTTAACCCCTTCTGCTGACAAGAGGAAAGCAGCTCTGAAACAGAGGGGAAATGGAGGTGTTAGTCATCAAACACAAATCCTTGGTGCTTTGGAGAAGGAGCAAGAGAGAAGCTGCAGGGCAAAGAATTTGGTCTTCTGTGCAAAGTGGGGCTGCAGGGCAAAGATTTTTGGCCTTCTCTGCACAGGGGGGCATGAGGGCAAAGATTTTGGTCTTCAGGGTGAAGATTTTTGGCCTTCTGTGCACACTAAGGCTTCAGGGGGAAGAGTTTTGGCCTCCAGGGGGAAGAGTTTTGGCCTTGTGTGCACAGTGGGGCTTCAGGGGAAAGATTTTTGTCTTCAGGGCAAAGATTTTTGGCCTTCTCAACACAGTGGGGCTTCAGGAGAAAGATTTTTGGTCTTCAGGGGAAAGATTTTTGTCCTCAGGGCAAACTGGGCTTCAGGACAGAGATTTTTGTCCTTCTCAACACAGTGGGGCTTCAGGGGGAAGAGTTTTGTCCTCAGTGCACAGTGGGGCTTCAGGGCAAAGATTTTTTGCCTTCTCTGCACAGTGGGACATGAGGGCAAAGATTTTGGTCTCCGGGGGAAGATTTTTGGCCTTCTGTGCACACTAAGGCTTCAGGGGGAAGAGTTTTGGCCTTGTGTGCACAGTGGGGCTTCAGGGGAAAGATTTTTGTCTTCAGGGCAAAGATTTTTGGCCTTCTCAACACAGTGGGGCTTCAGGAGAAAGATTTTTGTCCTCAGGACTAAGTGGGGCTTCAGGGCAAAGATTTTTTTGTCCTCAGTGCACAGTGGGGCTTCAGGGCAAAGATTTTTGGCCTTCAGGGGAAAGATTTTTGGCCTCAGGGCAAAGTGGAGCTTCAGGGCAAAGAGTTTTGGTCTTCAGGGGAAAGATTTTTGGCCTTCTGTGTAGAGTGGGCCTCCAGGGGAAAGAGTTTTGGCCTCCAGGGGAAAGAGTTTTGGCCTTCTGTGCACAGTGGGGCTTCAGGGCAAAGATTTTGGTCTTCAGGGGGAAGATTTTTGGCCTTCTGTGCACACTAAGGCTTCAGGGCAAAGATTTTTGTCCTCAGTGCACAGTGGGGCTTCAGGGCAAAGAGTTTTGGTCTTCAGGGAGAAGATTTTTGGCCTTCTGTGCACAGTGGGCCTCCAGGGGAAAGAGTTTTGGCCTCCAGGGGAAAGAGTTTTGGCCTCCAGGGGAAAGAGTTTTGGCCTCCAGGGGAAAGAGTTTTGGCCTCCAGGGGAAAGAGTTTTGGCCTCCAGGGGAAAGAGTTTTGGCCTCCAGGGGAAAGTGGGGCTTCAGGGAAGATATTTTTGGTCTTCAGGGAAGATTTTTTGCCTTCTGTGCACACTAAGGCTTCAGGGGAAGAGTTTTGGCCTCCAGAGGGAAGAGTTTTGGCCTCCAGGGGGAAGAGTTTTGGCCTCCTCTGCACAGTGGGGCTTCAGGGGAAAGATTTTTGGCCTCAGTGCACAGTGGGGATTCAGGGCAAAGATTTTTGGCCTCAGTGCACAGTGGGGCTCCCAAGCCCCCCGTGCTGTGCAGCAGCAAGCAGCAGGGTTTGCCTCTTACGCAAGGGCAGCGGAGGCGCAGGGCCCTGACCCCCCCGAGCACTGCGATGCTGTCAGGAAGGGTTTGCTGCTTTGGGATGAAAGCTGCCTCCCCTGGAAAGCTGCCTTGTTTTCTGGGGCAGGCTGCACAAAGCTGGCAGCAAAACGTGGCTGCACAGCTGCAGAGAGAGCCACCAGCACCTCTGGGATGCCACCTGCAGCAGCGCTGCCTCCAGCCCCGCCAGCGAGCCGCAGCGGCCGGCAGCGCGCCCGGGGGCCGCGGGGCAGCGCCTCAGCTCCTGCCAGCTCCAAACTCAGACAGAGGAGCTTCAGCCAGGTGCTGCAGAAGGTGCAAGGAAGCTGGTGGGGAGGTCTGGAGAACAGGTCCTGTTCCCTCAGAAGGGGCTGAGGGACCTGGGCTTGTGCAGGAGGCTGAGGGGAGAGACCTCACTGCTCTCTCCAGCTCCCTGCAGGGAGGCAGGAGGGGGTTGGGCTCTTCTGTCAAGGGATAGGACAAGAGGAAATGGCCTCAAGTTGCCCCAGGGGAGCTTTAGATTAGATACTAGAAGAAACTTCTTCATTAAAAGGGCTCTCAAACCCTGGCCCAGGCTGCTCAGGGAGCTGGTTGAATCCTCACCCCTGGAGGTGCTTCAAAGAGGCAGAAATGTGGTGCTGAGGGCCAGGGGTTAGCCCCAGACGTAGCAGAGTTAGATACTGCTTGGACTCAATGCTCTGAAAGGCATTTTCCACCCAAGGAAGAAGCCATAGGACAAGAGGAAATGGCCTCAGGTTGCCCCAGGGGAGGTTCAGTTTGGACATAAGGAGCTATTTCTTCCCTTTAAGGATTGTCAAGGCCTGGCCCAGGCTGTCCAGGGCAGTGGTGGAGTCCCCAGCCCTGCAGGGGGTTGTGGTGCTGAGGGCCATGGTTCAGTGGTGCCCTGGCAGTGCTGGGTTAAGGGTTGGCCTGGTTGAGCTTAAAGGTCTCTTCCAAGCACAATGATTCCATGACTCTGATGTTACTCACACCTGTGAGGTGCAGCTTCTGCTCTTCAGCCCTCTGTCATGTTAGAAACCCCCAGAGCACAAGGGGGAGAGCAACCCCAGCAGGGCTGTGCTGTGCTCCTTCTGAAGGGTGACTCATGGCACATTCACACCTCCCCCAGCACTCTGAGCCAAGGGTGGGTGACATGTGAACACCACTGTGACTTGCAGGACCTGGGCAGGATGAGCTGTGACAGCTGCCTGTGTGTCACTTGAGTGCCTGCTGCCTGCAAACCCAGGTCCAAAAGCTGAGCAGACAAGACCTGGATGGAGCTGGGCTGTCCAGCCTGGCTACCTGAACATCACTGCTGGCTCTGAGCAACAGGCAAAGGCTCAACAGCAAAGTGTGCAACTGGCAGCAGGGTTCAGCACTTCAATTACAAACTTCCTGAGGGTTTTAGGTGTGGAGGGCACCAGTGTGGCCTGGTCACCACGATGGAGAGAAGGGATCCACCCAGAGGGGCTTGGACAGGCTGCAGAGGTGAGCTCAAGCCAGCCTCTTGAAGTTCAGTAAGGCCAAGTGCAAGGTCCTGCAGCTGGGGCAGGGGAATCCCAAGCCCAAATCCAGGCTGGGTGAGGAGCGGTTGGAGAAAAGGACTTGGGGGTGTCAGGTGGTGACAAATTCCCCAGCAGCGGTCACTTGCAGAAGGCCAACCATGTCCTGGGCTACATCCAGAGCAGGGAGAGCAGCAGCACAGGGAGGGGATTCTGGCCTGTGCTCTGCTCTGCTCAGACCCCACCTGCAGCACTGCCTCCAGCTCTGGGGCCCCCAGCACAAGAAGGACCTGGAGCTGCTGGAGAAGCTCCAGAGGAGGCCATAGGGATGATCAGAGAGCTGGAGAGAACCTCCCCTGTGGGGAGAGGCTGGGAGAGTTGGGGCTGTGCAGCCTGGAGAAGAGAAGGCTCCAGGGAGACCTCAGAGCAGTCTTCCAGTGCCTGAAGGGGCTCCAGGAGAGCTGGGGAGGGACTCTGGACAAGGGCTGGGAGGGACAGGATGAGGAACAATGGCTTTGAGCTGGGAGAGAGGAGACTGAGACTGGAGATGAGGAAGGAATTCTTGAGAGTGAGGCTGGGGAGACTCTGGCACAGGCTGTCCAGGGAGGCTGTGGCTGTCCCCTGCCTGGAGGTGTTCAGGGCCAGGCTGGATGAGGCCTTGAGCAGCCTGTGCTGGTGGGAGGTGTCCCTGCCCATGGCAGGGGGCTGGAACTGGCTGAGCTTTGAGGTCCTCTTCCAACCCAACCCATTCCAGGATTCTATGACTCCATGCAGACAGAGCAGGGACATTCTCCATGCTGGATGGACAGAGCCAGTGTCCCCAGGCTTGTTTTGAGGGAGCTGGGAGAGACAACACAAGGTGGGGAATAAGACTCCTGGTTCTCAGACACGCCAAGGCAACAAGAGACAAGGAAAGAAGTCCCCCCAGGCACTCCTCTGAGGGACTCTGAAGCTTCCAAGCACTGCTGGGATGAACTAAAGCACTTTCTGCTGGAGGTCAGGCCTTCCCTACCCTGCTACCTGCCCAGGAACTGGGATCACCAGCTGCCAAACTCCCCCTGAGAGCAGCCTCTGCTTCTGCCTTGCTGATGACAGCTGACGAGGGGAGCTGCTCAGCAGGCAGAAGAAAAGAGTCACAATGCATGGAAGCACAGAGGAGCCTGACTGCTGGGGAAGGAACAAGAGGGAATTAGCAATGCCAGAGGCTATGAGAATGAGCAAGAGAAGGAGAAAAATAGGTTAAGGCAGGAAAGAAACCAACAACAAAGAGTGCAAAGCACAGCCTGAGCATGCACGGAGCAGCGGCGGCAGCCAGCGCTCTCCCCTGCCCGGGGCAAAGAGTTCAGGCTTGGGTTAGTTACAACACAGGACTGATCTTAACAAGGCCTATGACAAAATACTACCACAATGGCTTACAGACCAGCTTCAGCAGGTAACCTTTTGTAGAGCTCCTTCACCTCCTCGTGCTTGATCTTGCCTCTGGCCACGCTCTGCTTGCGCATCTCGGCCATCTCGTTGCACCACTCCTCGAACTTGCAGTTGTCTCTCTCCACCAGCTCCTGCAGGAAGGCTGGGAGGGCAGAAGGGGAAAAGCAGGCAATCATGGAGCTGTTTGGGTTGGGGAGGACCTTTCAGATCACAGAATCACAGGAGGGACCTCAAAAGCTCATCCAGTCTAACCCCTCCCCAGCCAGAGCAGGGTCACCGGCAGCAGGTCACACAGGAAGACATCCAGGTGAGCTTAGAGGATCTCCAGAGAGGAGACTCCACCACTCCCTTGGGCAGCCTGCCCCAGGCTCTGTCACCCTCACAGGGAAAAACCTTTTCCTCATATTTATGTGAAGCTTCCTGTGCCTCAGCTTCCGCCCTTGCCCCCTGTGCTGTCCCTGGGCACCACCCAGCAGAGCCTGGCTCCAGCCTCTCGGGACTCAATCACCCAGCTCATGCAGGGCAGCTGTTCCCAGAAAATCAGCCAGGCTGGAAAAGACCTCAGAGCTCAACAAGTCCAACCTAGGACCTAATCCCTGACACCTCCTGACAACCAAACCATGGCACCAAGTGCCACATCCAATCCCCTCCTGAACACCCCCAGGGATGGGGACTCCACCACCTCCCTGGGCAGCACATCCCCAGGGCCAATCTCTCTTGCTGGGAAGAACTTTCTCCTCACCTCCAGCCTAAACCTCCCCTGGCACAGCTTGAGACTGTGTCTTCTAACTCTGCCAAGGCTGGGGCTAAAGCATGGCCCTCAGCACCACATCTCTGCCTCTTTTAAGCACCTCCAGGGGTGGGGATTCAACCACCTCCCTGGGCAGCCTGAGCCAGTCTTTGAGGACCCTTCCAGTGAAGAAGTTTCTTCTAATGCCAAACCTAAACCTGCCCTGGAGCAACTTGAGGTTACTTCCCCTTGTGCTATCACTTGTTCCTTGGAAGAAGAGACCAAGCCCCACCTGCTCCAACCTCCTTTCAGAGAGCTGCAGAGAACAATGAGGTCTCCTTCAGCCTACTTTTCTGCAGGCTCAACACCCCCAGCCCCCTCAGCTGCTCCTCCCCAGCCCCCTCAGCTGCTCCTCCCCAGCCCTGTTCTCCAGACCCTTCCCCAGCTTTGTTGCCCTTCTCTGGACCTGCTCCAGCTCCTCAATGTCCTTCTTGGAGCCCAAAACCGAACCCAGGATTCCAGGTGTGGCCTCACCAATGCCCAATACCAGTACACAATCCCTGCCCTGCTCCTGCTGCCCACACTGCTGTTGATAAAGGCCAAGCTGCTGGTGGCCTTCTTGGCCAGCTGGGTGCACTGCTGGCTCATCTTCAGACCAGCAGCCCCAGGTTCTTCTCTGCCAGGCACTTTCCAGCCCCCCTGCCCCAAGCCTGTGGCATTGCTTGGGGCTGCTGTGACCCAAGTGCAGGACCCAGCCCTTGGCCTCCTTGGATCCCCTACAAATAACTTGGGCCCATGGATCCAGCCTGGCCAGCTCCCTATGCAGAGCCTCCAAGCCCCCAGCAGACCAACATCCCCCCCAATTCAGTGTGCTCTGCTCAGGCTGGCTGTGACACCAGGAGGATCCTTTCCCTGCTGTCCAGCCCGGGCCGAGCTCTGGCAGGCGCAGGGCGAGCAGCAGGGCTCGGCGCCGGGCTGCCCGCTCCCAGCCCTCCCTCAGGCTCCTCCTGCTGCTGCCAGGGGCAGCTGCTCTGCAGTGCCAAGGAGCTGGCATTCCCAGGGAGAAGCAAGAGGATTCACCCCATGGGTAGACCTGAAGCTCTCCCAACATCCAGCCCCAGGAGCTCTGGAGGAGGGCTCGAGCGGGCCCCAGAACGCCAGGCGGGAAGGGACCTCACGGAGCAGCAGGTCACAAGAGCAAGGGCAAGAAACCCTCAGGAGATGGGAGATAAGTCAGGGAGAGCTCAGCAAGATGAGGGAAATGGGAATTTTTGCTGTCACTGGTGGAAAAAAAACCCAAACCAAATAAACCAAAGCTCAACAGGGGAAGGGGAAAAAAACCAGAGGCAGATTAAACACTTCCCTCCCAGGGCTGGCAGGAGGGAGGGTGAAGGCCCTGCTGATATGGAGCCTCTTCCTATTCAGCAGCGTTCTGAAGAGCTCCAGAGGGGTTTAAATGCACCAAACCCACCTTGGGACAACGTCCTGCACTAAAACCCAATGCCCAAGCAGCCTGCCCCCCTCCTTTCTGAGGTCAGAAAGAAGTCAGGGCCCTCCAACGTCCTGGAAAAGCCTCTTTGAAACAGCATCAAAGCAGAATGCCTCAAATTTACAGCTGCATGAAACCAGCCCCAACCACAGGGCTCAACTGCTGCCCTTCGCTCCCCAGGCCCTGGCAGGCAGCCATGGGAAACAAAGGGAAGCACAGGAATCTGGAGCTGGGTGGAGAGGCTGCTGCAGGCTTATTGTTTGGGGCAGAAGGGGTAGGAAGGGAAGGGAGCTCAGGAGAGCTCAGGAAACAGCCTGGAAAGGAAGATTCCAGGCAGGAACCAGCAGTCAGTCCCAAAAGCTGGGTGGGGTTTGGTGTTGGGGGTGGGGAGGGGTGGAAAAGGTTTAGTGCTGTTAGTAAGTGGTGGGAGGAAGGTGAATGATTGACCCTCTCTGCAGTCAGATCTCCTGAGCAGAGGCACAGAACTGTCTGGGTTGGGAAAGGCCTCTAAAATCACCCAGTGCAACCTTCACCCCACCCCCACCATGGCCACAGGTTTCCTGAACACCTCCAGGGGTCTTTGCCCCCTCCCTGGGCAGCCTGTGCCAACCCCTCACCACTCCTGCAGCAATGAAATTGTTCCTCATGGCCAACCTGAACCTCCCCTGGGGCAATCTCAGGACATTTCCTCTTGTCCTAGCATTTGTTCCCTGGGAGAAGAGACCAAGTCCCACATGCTCTAACTTCCTCTCAGGGAGCTGCAGAGAGCAATGAGGTCTCCTCTCAGCCTCCTCTTCTCCAGACTGAACACCCCCAGTTCCCTCAGCTGCTCCTCCCCAGCCCTGTTGACCCTTCCTTAGCTTCCTTGCCCTTCTCTGGCCCTGCTCCAGCCCTTCTTAGAGACAGAGGCCCAAAACTGAAGCCAGCATCCAGAGGGGACATGCCACCTCTGCTCTGCAGAAGATCAGGCCTCACCTCCATGCACATCATCACCAGGGGCCTGGTCACAGCTGCTGATTGAGCAGCACACAAGCAGGAGGCACCGTTAAACCCAGAGGCCAAGCCCCCAGGCAGCTCTGCCACCCCCAGGAGCGCTACAGCAGGGCGAGAAGGTGCCCAGGCAGAGCACAGCTCCCACCCTCTGCTCCTCATGCTGCTGCTTCTCCAGATGGCAGAGCTGGAGCCCTGGCAGCAGCAGCCTGGCAGCTGTCAAGGTGGCTCCCCTGCAGGCCGGGGCTGGCACCGCTGCCGACCCTGCGCCAGGCTGCCGGCAGCGCCGCAGGAGCCTGTGCTGCGCCCCGGCGCTCCTGGGGGGATGGCTCCCTCCCAACACCTGCCCACCCTGTCCTGCTGGCTGAGAGAACCAGGGAGCTGTTTGGCTTGGAAGAGACCTTTGAGGCCATCCAATCCAGCCCTTCACCCAGCACTGCCAGGCCACCACTGAACCATGGCCCTCAGCACCACATCTCCACAGCTCTGAAACCCCTCCAGGGATGGGGACTCCACCTGGGCAGCCTGGGCAAGGCCTGGACAACCCTCAAGCGGAAGAAATTGTTCCTCATGGCCAACCTAAACCTCCCCTGGGGCAACTTGAGGCCATTTCCTCTGGTTCTGTGGCTTGTTTTGGTTGAAAAGCCCTTTCAGACCGCCCAGTCCAACCATTCTCTAACTCTACCAAGGCTGGGGCTAAACCCTGGCCCTCAGCACATCTCTGCAGCCTTGAAACAATTCCAGGGATGAGGATTCACCCACCTCCCTGGGCAGCCTGGGCCAGGCTTTGAGAACCCTTTCAGTGAAGAAGTTTCTTCTAATGTCCAACCTAAACCTCCCCTGAGGCAGCTTGAGGCCATTTCCTCTTGTCCTTGGAAGAGAGCCCAACCCCCACCAGGCTCCAGCCTTCTTCCAGGGAGCTGTAGAGAGCAATAAGGTCTCCCTCAGCCTCCTCTTCTCCAGACTAAACACCCTCAGCTGCTCCTCCACAGACCCTTCACCATCTTCACTGCCCTCCTCTGGGCCCTGCTCCAGCCTCTCAATGTTCTCCTTGGAGTGGGGAGGCCAAAATGAAGCCAGGGTTTGTGGTGTGGCCTCACCAGTGCCCGGCTCAGGGGGATGACTTCTGCCCTGCCCCTGCTGGCCACACCACTTCTATCTCTCCCTAGGGACAGCGAGGTGTGAGTGGGCACAAGAGTGGCATCATCAGGGCAATGTTAGTTAAGGGCTCATGGGCAGTGGTCACAAAAGAGGCTTTGAGCAAAACCCCAACAGAATCACAGAAGGTCAGGGGGTGGAAGGGACCTCCAGAGATCAGTGGGTTCAGTCCCCCTGCCAGAGCAGGGTCACCCAGGGCAGGCCACGCAGGCGCACATCCAGGCTGGCTTTGAGAGCCTACAAAGGAGACTCCACAACCTCTCTGGGCAGCCTGTTTCAGTGCTCCAACACCCTCACAGTAAAGGATCACAGAATGGGAAGGGCTGGAAAGGACCTGAGAAAGCTCATCCAGTCCAACCCCCCTGCCAGAGCAGATCACACAGGAACACATCCAGCTGGGTCTTGAATAGCTCCAGAGAGGGAGACTCCACAACCCCCCCCAGGGCAGTCAGCTTCTCCTGGGCTGCCTGGAGTGTCCCAGGACAAGATGGAGAGGCCAAGAGAGCTGCAGGGCCCAAGCTGGCTTACCTGGGACCTCGACTGTGAGGGACTTCTCCCTGGTCTGCAGCCTGTACACCAGCATGTAGGCGTTGCGGGAGCAGTGGCTGCCCTTCCCGCACTTGGGCTTCCGAGCCTGGGACTTGGAAGGCTCTGCTGTGGTACAGAAGGGAAAGCATCATCAGTGACAGAGCACTGCAGAGATGGCTGGGAGAGGCCTCCAGGCTCACCCAGTCCAGCCCTGCACACAGCTCTGCTGTGGTACAGAAGGGAAAGCATCATCAGCGACAGAGCACTGCACAGAGATGGCTGGGAGAGACCTCCAGGCTCACCCACTCCAGCCCTGCACACAGCTCTGCTGTGGTACAGAAGGGAAAGCATCATCAGCGACAGAGCACTGCACAGAGATGGCTGGGAGAGGCCTCCAGGCTCACCCACTCCAGCCCTGCACCCAGCACTGCAGGCTCAGCACCAAACCATGGCCCTAAGCCCCAGGCCCACAGGCTGCTGGAACCCCCCCAGGGCTGGGCACTGCAGCACTGCCCTGGGCAGACCATTCCAGGGCTGAGATCCCTACCAGGGCAGAGATCCTTCCTGAGATCCAGCCTGAGCCTCCTCTGGGGCAGCTTGGAACCATTGCCTCTGCTCCTGGCCCTTGGCTGCCCCCTCCTTGCTCCAACCTCCCTGCAGGGAGCTGCAGAGAGCAGTGAGGTCTCCCTCAGCCTCCTCTGCTCCAGCCTGAACACCCCCAGCTCCCTCAGCCCTCTGGGCAGCCTGTTTCAGTGCTCCAATACCCTCACAGCCCAGCTCTGGACAACTCCAGCCCCTCAATGTCCTTCCCTGGAGTGAGGAGCCTAGAACTGAACACAGCTCTCCAGGGGAAATAAACCACCCTTAATAAGCCACCCTTACCACCCCAGCTCCTTCAGTGCCCTTCTGTTAGCAGGACAAGTTTGCCACCTAGCCAGCTTCCCTCTCCCTGCTGCGCCCTGCCAGGCCCCTTTCTGCCAAGCACTGGGCTTGGCATCAGGCAAAATTGCATCCCAAAGCAAGATCCAAAGCCCTGCAGCATTTCTTGAGGCAGAGAAATTCAAAGGCACTAAAATTAGGAGCCTGCTCTGAACCACCCTTCCACAGGAGCCCAGCACAACCTCCCCGAGCCAAAACCAGCTCCTGGGCACAAATCCTCTCCCCACACTGCCTCCTCTTCTGCTGTCCTGACACAGAAGGGCAGAGGCAGATCCTCAGGGCAGAAAGCCTGATTGATTCTCACTCCAAGAAGGACACTGAAAGGCCAGAGAAGGGCAACCAAGCTGGGGGTCTGGAGAGCAGGGCTGGGGAGGAGCAGTTGGGGAGCTGGAGAAGAGGAGGCTGAGAGGAGACCTCACTGCTCTCTACAGCTCCCTGAGAGGCTGGAGTGAGGTGGGGGTTGGTCTCTTCTCCCAAGGACAAGAGGAAATGGGCTCAGGTGGCACCAGGGGAGGCTTAAGCTGCACATTGGAAGAAAATGCTTCACTTGAAAGGGTTCTCAAAGCCTGGCCCAGGCTGCCCAGGCAGGTGGTTGAATCCCTATCCCTGGAGCTGGGATGTGGTGCTGAGGGGTGGTGGTTCAGCCCCAGCATCTGGCAGAGTGAGAGAATGGTTGGACTGGCTGAGCTTCAAGGTCTTGTCCTCCCAAGACAATCCCATGCTTCTCAGTCTCCCCTCAGGTGATTGTGTGAGGGTAAACCCCAGGCCCAGCAAAGCTCCCAGGGAGCTGACAGCCCCAGCAGTGGGGAGTGCAGAGCAGCTGCTGGGGTGATGTGAACTCAGTGTTGCAAGAGTGGCTGTTCCCAGACAGGCTGCCAGGCAGGACACAAACAGCAGCTCCAGCTGCAGCCTCAGAACTCCACAGCAAAACAACAACCCTCCAGAGCTCAGACTCTACACAGGCCACTGAAATCAGAACACAGGGCTCTTGTTTTCCTCCATCCTGGGACAGTTCCTCTGCCTCTCCCACTGCACCATGCAGGGGTCTTCCAGCACCCCTCCTGACTTGATTCACTGCAAGCATTTGCTGAATTGCTCCCATCTGCTTGCCCAGGGCCCCAGCACTCCCTGCCCCCACACTGCAGATCTCTGCTGTTACCTTCAGGCTCCAGAGCTGGGCCCAAGCCAACCTCAGGAGGTTCCACAAGGCCAAGGGCAAGGTCCTGCAGCTGGCCTGGGGCAATCCCAAACACCAATACAGGCTGGGAAGGGGCTGGCTGGAGAGCAGCCCTGAAGGAAAGGACCTTGAGGGTGCTGGGGGAGGAGAAGCTCAGCAGGAGCCAGCAGGGAGCACTTGCAGCCCAGAGAGCCAAGCAGAGCCTGGGCTGCAGCAAGAGAAGTGTGGCCAGCAGGGCCAGGGAGGGGATTCTGCCCCTCTGCTCCACTCTGCTCAGACCTCCCCTGCAGCTCTGGGGCCAGCTCTGGAGCCTCTGTGCCAGGAAGGATCTGGAGGTGCTGGAAGGTGTCCAGAGCAGGGCCAGGAGGAGGAGTGGAGGGCTGGAGCTGCTCTGCTGTGAGCACAGCCTGAGAGAGTTGGGGCTGTGCAGGCTGGAGAGGAGAAGGCTCCCAGGAGACCTCCTTGTGGCCTTCCAGGATCTGCAGGGGGCTGCAGGAAAGCTGGGGAGGGACTTTGGAGGGTGTCAGGGAGGGATAGGACTGGGGGGGATGGAGCACAACTAGAAGTGGGGAGATTGAGATTGGCTGTGAGGAAGAAGTTGTTGCCCAGGAGGGTGGTGAGAGCCTGGCACAGGCTGCCCAGGGAGGTGGTGGAAGCCTCCTGCCTGGAGGTGTTTGCAGCCAGGCTGGAGGTGGCTGTGAGCAACCTGCTGTGGTGTGAGGTGTCCCTGCCCATGGCAGGGGGCTGGAGCTGGCTGAGCCTTGAGCTCCCTTCCAGCCCTGACAATTCCATGATTCTCTGTGTCTGTAACCCAGAAGGGTCTCAGTTTTGCATGGAGCAGACAAAAAAAGGCCAGCACTGGAGCAAAGGACCAAGTTGTGCATCCTCCAGAGCCTTCTAAACACATTTTGCTTCCATTCTTCAAGCAGCCCTGGAGCTCAGCAAGAATATTTCTGTGTGGTTAAGCATAAAGCTTTAGAGGGAGGCCACAGCCAGGTTGGTTTGCTCCACTGAGCAAAACTCAGGAGCTTAAAACCAAAGGCTGAGGAGCTCTTCTTTCCTGCCAGGGTTACTTTTCTCCCTCACACCACTAGATGTCTGCCCAGCTTCACTGCTGGGCTGGAAGCACTCTGGAGGCAAAACATGGAACAGGATGAGGAAGCTGCTCTGCTGGCAGCCTCCACCGGGGAGGGAAACCAAGAAGGTGTTTACTGGCAAGAGGGCTGAAAATAAAGCTGCATCAGGCAGAGGCAAGGAAGGAAATGGGAGAGGGAGGTGAATGCCCTGAGCCTGCTCAGGCTGAGGTGGTTTTACAACAAACCAAAAGGAGCAAACCCATCTGAGGGTGACTTGGAGGCAAGCTGTTATTTGAGGACACTTGAAAGCAAGGAGCTGTTTCATCGAGTCCAACCACAGCCAAGCCCAAGTGTCCTGCTGGGGCAGTGCTTTCTGGGAACAGGCTGCTTGCATTAGCAGTGCACAAAGGCAAAGACATTTCATTTATGAAGTGAAAATTTCACTGACAAAGGCACATTTCTGGCTTCAATTTCCCCTTTTTCCCTGCTACTGCAGAGCATCCTGGCACTAGGGAATGCTGAGCAGCTGCAAATCCAAGCACTTCAAATCGGGGCTGAAGCTGGAAGGGGGGGAGATTGAGACTGGAGATGAGGAAGGGATCCTTTCCAGTGGGGCCTTAAGGGACCACTCTCAGGTCTGGAACTGGTTTCACAGGTAGCCAACAGCTGGTTACAGTGAATCATCCTCCTTAGGTCTTCTTTTATGCTTTGAGGAGCACCTAAGGCTCATGACAAGCTCAGATAAAGAGCTTTCAGTCGCTGAAAGGGCTCCAAGAGAGCTGGGGAGGGACTTTGGACAAGGGCTGGGAGTGCCAGGATGAGGGACAATGGCTTTGAGCTGGGAGAGAGGAGACTGAGACTGAAGATGAAGAGATTCTTGCCAGTGAGGCTGGGGAGACTCTGGCACAGGTTGCCCAGGGAGGCTGGAGGCTGTGGCTGCCCCCTCCCTGGAGGTGTTGAAGGCCAGGCTGGATGAGGCCTTGAGCTGGTTGGAGGTGTCTCTGCCCATGGCAGGGGGGTGGAGCTGGATGAGTTTTAAGGCTCCTTCCAAGCCAACCCATTTTAGGCTTCTATGAGTCTATGGCCAGTGGAGATGCTGAGCTAACAGCATTGGGCTGGAAGGCTCTGAGCCCTCCTGATGGTACCTGTAGGCTGCTGGTGGAGCATCCATGATCCTTAAGGCCCTTTCCAACCCAACCCATTTTATCAATCTATGATTTACTGCTGAGCTGCTCCTATCTGTCCCAAGGAATCCACCAGTCTGGCCTCAGGTTGAGCTCTCCAAGATACCAAGACCTTGTCCTGGCCAGGGCACGTGGCTGTGTGGGAGCAGTGGCACAAGGTGAGCCAGGCAAGGGTAGGACAGAAGGGCACCAAGGCTAAGCACAACAAATTCCAAAGGCAGTTTGGGCTTCCCAAGCTCTTCTTTGGATGAGGATATTTTTGCTGCAGGCTCTTTCCTGCCTCCAAGTAAAACACCTCGGTGGAAATCAAAACCTCCATGTGCTCAGGAAACTGAAAGTCACCTCCTTATCTGCTCCTCAGCCTCCCCGGGCCCCGGGGCCAGCTCGCCTGTGTCACCCCGATAGGCCCCGGCTGCCCCTCTTATCAGCCTCTTATCTGCCACGTGGGGGCGAGAGGAATTCCAGAGGAAGCGACCAGCAGCGTGTGTAAACACTCCGCAGGGGGCTGAGCAGGAGGAAATGGGGCTGCAATCAGCAGAGCTGCTGCTCCACACCTTGCTGCAAGGAGGCGACGGCAGGCCCGGGAGCGCGGCGGGACAGGGAGCGCGGCGGGACAGGGAGCGCGGCGGCCCCGGGAGCGCGGCGGGACAGGGAGCGCGGCGGCCCTGGGAACACCGCGGGTTCGGGAGCACCGCGGGCTCGGGAGCACCATGGCCCTGGGAGCACCGCGGGCTCGGGAGCACCATGGCCCTGGGAGCGCAGCGGCCCCGGGAGCGCGGCGGGTTCGGGAGCACAGCGGCCCCGGGAGCACCATGGCCCCGGGAGCACCATGGCCCCGGGAGCACCGCGGGCTCGGGAGCGCAGCGGGCTCGGGAGCACCATGGCCCTGGGAGCACCGCGGGCTCGGGAGCGCAGCAGCGAAGAGAGGGATGCAAAAAGGGCAACTCACAACTGAGAGCTTTTACCTAGATCCTCCTCAATCCCCAGCTGCAGCTTCTTCCCCTCCATCTTCTCTATGTCCTCGTCGTTGAACTTGTACCACTCGCCCGTCTGGGGGTCCTTGACGTGGGCGATGTAGTGGCCGGAGTAGGCGCTGACGCCGCGGTGGATGAGGACAGCGCTCAGCTCGTAGACGTAGAGCCCGTCTGCAGCACAGAGGCACACGTCAGCCAGGCTGCAAGAGACCTCCACCACCGCCAAGTCCAACCAGTCACCCAACCCGAACTCATCAACCACACCATGGCACCAAGGGCCTCATCCAGGCTCTGCTTAAACACCTCCAGGGACCCCAACTCCTTCCTGGGCAGCACATCCCAAAGGGAATCTGTCTGGGAAGAACTTCTTGCTAAGCTCAAGCCTAAACCTCCCCTGGCACAGCTTGAGACTGTGGCCTCTTGTTCTGCTGCTGGCTGCCTGCCTGGGAGAAGAGACCAACCCCCACCTGGCTCCAACCTCCCTGCAGGGAGTTGGAGAGCAAGAAGGTCTCCCCTGAGCCTCCTCTTCTCCAAGCTAAGCAACCCCAGCTCCCTCAGCCTCTCCTCACAGGGCTGTGCCCCAGACCCCTCCCCAGCTTTCTTGCCCTTCTCTGGACACCTTCCAGCAGCTCAACCTCTTTCCTAATCTGAGGAGCCCAGAGCTGGACACAGGACTCAAGGGGTGGCCTAAGCAGTGCTGAGCACAGGGCACAAGGACTTCCCTGCTCCTGCTGGCCACACTCTTCCTGATGCAGGCCAGGATGCCACTGGATCTCTTGGCTGCCTGGGCACACTGCTGGCTCCTGTTCAGCTGCTCTCCACTACTACACACAGGTCCCTCTCTGCCTGGCTGCTCTCAGCCACTCTGCCCCAGCCTGTAGCACTGCCTGGGGTTGTTGTGGCCAAAGTGCAGCCCCTGGCACTTGGACTTGTTACACCTCCTGCCCTTGGCCCCTGCCCATCTCTCCAGCCTGTCCAGGGCCCTCTGCAGAGCCTCCTACCCTCTAACAGCTCCATTCCTGCTCCCAGCTTGGAGTCATCTGGAAGGGAAGAAGCAGCAGCCACACAGCTCAGGGCTTCTCCTGGGTTCATGGAATGAGGGTTTGGGCTGGAAGGCAACTTAAACCTGCATGGCTTTGGATGCTGCCCTGTGCTGTGGTTTTGCTGCCATCACTGCCATGTTATTCAAGCAGCTTTAAACCCCCAGCACTACTGATCAGTGCATTTACCTATACCCAGGAGAACAGGGGAATGCCCTGCAGCAATCACCTCTTGCTCTGAACCCTTTGTCTCTTGCCCTCAGTTACCTGCTGGAACTTTATAGAATCCTAGAATGGGTTGGGTTGGAAGAGACCTTCAAGATCAGCCAGCTCCAGCCCCCTGCCATGGGCAGGGACACCTCCCACCAGCCCAGCTTGCTCAAGGCCTCATCCAGCCTGGCCTTAAACACCTCCAGGGAGGGGACAGCCACAGCCTCCCTGGGCAGCCTGTGCCAGAGTCTCCCCACTCTCACTGGAAAGAATTTCTTCCTCATCTGCAGCCTCAATCTCCCCTCCCCAAGCTTTCCTTCACAAAGCTTCATGTTCTCAGGAGGCAGCAGCAGACAAAGACTTGGAACAGGAGAGACTCTGGCACAGGCTGCCCAGGGAGGCTGTGGATGTCCCCTGCCTGGAGCTGTTCAAGGCCAGCTTGGACGAGGCCTTGAGCAACCTGATCTAGTGGGAGGTGTCCCTGTCTATGGCAAGGAGGTTGGAACTAGATGATGTTTAAGACCCCTTCCATCCCAACCCATTACCAGGAGTCTGGGACTTGAACTTGCTTCCCTCCAAGACCTCCCCAGGCAGCTTCTGGCTTCCACTCCCCGAGGCAGCGATTTGAAACGCGGGGCTCAGGCAACCATTTTCCTCCAACAAGGAAGAGGAGGAGGGGGAGGAGACCTCCTTTCACCTGCCAGGTATAGCTCAGACCAGAGGGCACACAGCACTCACTCTTCTGTTCCATGAAAGGCTCCATGTCCAGCAGCTCAGAGAAGCCAATGTAGGTGTTCAGCTTCTTCTTGTGGCCTGTTTGCCTGGGCGAGGGCAAAGCTTCAGGTCAGAGCACGGCGCCGACAGCTCCCACCTCGAGCCCCCAGCCCTGAACCCCCTCCCAAGCATCCCCAGAGGAGCTCGGGGGGGGTTGCTCCACGTGCCACCAGGAGGCAGGAGGAGCAGCAGGCCGTGGTGTGAGGCTTACCTGTCAAAGACGAAGCGCATGAGCTGCAGGTTGAGGGTGCAGGGCAGGCTGAGCAGCCGGATCTTCCTGGTGGCGTTCTGCTTGCTCTGGCAGCTCTCACAGAAGTAACGGTTGTCCCCTTCCAGCTTTTCTTCCTGAGCAGGGAGGGGAGGCACAAAGAAAGGCCCTGAGAATAGGTTACCACTGGAGCACAGCCTGAGCTGCTCAGCAGCTGGAGGGCTGCAGAGCACAGAAGTGCTTTTAACCATCTAGGGCCCTCCCCGGCCGCCTTCCAACTCCAGCTCCTGGCTCAAGGCCAGAGGCAGCCTGGGCTGCAGCAAAAGCAACCTGGCCAGCAGGTCAAGAGAGGGGATTCTGCTCCCCTGCTCTGCTCAGACCTCACCTGCAGGGCTGGGTCCAGCTCTTGGGACCACAACACAAGAGAGACCTGGACCTGACGGAGAGAGTCCAGAGGAGGCCACCAAATTGCTGGGAGGGCTGGAGAGCCTCCCCCATGCAGGCAGGCTGAGAGCTGGGGCTGCTCAGCCTGGAGAAGGCATCAGGGAGACCTCAGAGCTCCATTTCAATATCTGCAGGAGACCTACAGGCAGGCTGGGGAGGGACTGTTCAGAAGGGCCTATGGGGATAGACTGAGGAGCAAGGGTTTGGAACTGGAGCAGGGCAGAGTTAGGTTGGAGATCAGGAGGGAGTTCTGCACAGTGAGGCTGGGGAGAGCCTGGCACAGGCTGCCCAGGGAGGTGGTTGAGGCCCCATCTCTGGAGGTACTCAAGCTCAGCCTGGCTGTGTCCCTGGGCAGCCTGCTGTGGTTGGAGGTGTCTCTGCTGACTGCAGGGGGTTGGAGAAGATGACCTTTGAGGCTCCCTTCCAACCAAAGGGCTTTCCAAGCAGGGCAGCTCCTGCTGTTAGGAGAGCTTGAGATTACATCAAGCTCTATCCCTCCTTCTCAGGCTGCTCACAAGACTGCCAGGTTTGCTCCCTGCTTGACTGAGCTGGTTTATACCAATGAGCTCTAGAGAAGAAAATAATTAAATCATCCCTTAGGAGGTCACAGAGACCAAGTTAATGGAAAGCCACCTTGCAGCCTAGAGATGACAATCTTCCTGTGCTCAGCCACACCAGCATAACAGCCTGGCTGGGTAAGAAGAGACCTGGAAAGCTCATCCAGCCCAACCCCCCCACACTCAGCAGGGACCTCTGCAACCAGAGCAGGTTGCTCAGAGCTCCAAACAACCTCACCTGGCATGGCTCCAGCTGGGACATCTCTCACTCACCTCTCTGGGCAACCTGGGCCTGGCTCTCACCACCCTCAGGGGCAAACATTTCTC
The DNA here is from genome assembly GCA_011125475.1 of Melanerpes aurifrons. Lineage (NCBI taxonomy): Eukaryota > Metazoa > Chordata > Aves > Piciformes > Picidae > Melanerpes > Melanerpes aurifrons. The sequence goes on along the minus strand of WWNC01000042.1, from coordinate 1,553,266 downwards.
CCTTCTCAGTATCACTAAGGTTGGAAGAGACCTCGAGGATCATCGAGTCCAACCTCTCACCACAGACCTCATGACCAGACCATGGCACCAAGTGCCACGTCCAATCTCCTCTCTCCATTCTCAATCTCCCTCTTTTAGTTTCAAACCATCCCCCCTTGTCCTGGCACAAGAGACCCTGCCCAAAAGCCTGTCCCCAGCTCTCTGTCCCCTTCAAACACTGAAAGGCCACCAGAAGGTCTCCCTGGAGCCTCTTTCAGGCTGAACAAATCCAACTCTCTCAGCCTGGCCTCCCAGCAGAGGGCTTCCAGCCCTAGGGTCACTGCTGTGCTCTCCCCTGGACCCATCCCCCTGCAAGAGTCGCTGCCTGAGGGCAGGATTAGGTGGGAGGAGACCTCCAAGCGCCTCAGGCAGGTCACAAGGTTGTTTTGCTGGAAGGAGGAGCAGGCAGACTCCCAGCTCACCCTGGCAGGATCGGGAGGCAGGCACGCAAACCTCTCTGCTTCCACAAGTGGAACAACCGGTTGGAGGAGAGCAGCAGCGAGGCCAAACAGCTGAGGGGCAGCCGCCCCGGGGTCAGCTCTGCCCTAAATATTTCCACTTGAATCCACACCTCAAAGCTCCAGCCTGCTGGACCTGAACTTAAGAGCCAGGCACATTTTCAAGTGGACTTAAGAGCCCTCGCAGCTGTTCCCCCGCTGCTATTCCAGGCCCTCCCCAGCCCTCTGAGAGGCATCTGGGAGGGGGAAGGCTCTCCTCTTGCTATGCAGATGAGCACCCATGGAGCAGGCACAAAAAGCACCAATTCTCAGGTGCTATCCATGACAAAGCAGGCAGGGCCTCTTCGCGGGGCTTTGGGGGCTCCTCCCCCCCCACTGCCCGACTCTGTTTGCATGAAACCTGCACCTTCCAAGCGCTCTTCAAAGCCCAACCACCTGCAGTGCTCCAGAGCCACTCTTCCACTCAGCCCTCCCCGGGGCCGGCTCCAGAGGCACAAACATTTCCTCCTGGACGCCTCTCCCCGAGGCAGGCTCAAGTCATAGGATCATAGAATCAGTCAGGGTTGGAAGGGACCACAAGGCTCAGCCAGTTCCAACCCCCCTGCCATGGGCAGGGACACCCCACACTAGAGCAGCCTGGCCACAGCCTCAGCCAGCCTGGCTGCAAACACCTCCAGGGCTGAGGCCTCAACCACCTCCCTGCACAACCCAGTCCAGGGCTTCACCACTCTCATGGGGAAGAACTTCCTCCTCCCCTCCAGCCTCAATCTCCCCACCTCCACCTTCATTCCATTCCCCCTAGTCCTAGCACTGCCTGAGATCCTGAGCAGTCCCTCCCCAGCCTTCCTGGAGCCCCCTTCAGATCCTGGAAGGCCACAATGAGGTCACCTCAGAGCCTTCTCTTCTGCAGACTGAACAGCCCCAACTCCTTCAGGCTGTGCTCACAGCACAGCAGCTCCAGCCCTCTGCTCATCCTCCTGGCCCTGCTCTGGACACCTTCCAGCACCTCCACATCCCTCTTGCCATAGGGGCTGCAGAACTGGAGGCAAGACTCCAGGTGGGGTCTCCCCAGAGCTGAGCAGAGGGGGAGGATCACCTCCCTTGCCCTGCTGGCCACACTTCTCCTGCTGCAGCCCAGGATCTGGTTGGCTTTCTGGGCTGCAAGTGCACACTGAGAGCTCCTGGGGAGCTTCTCCTCCCCCAGCACCCCCAAGGCTCTCTCCTCAGGGCTGCTTTCCAGCCTGGATTTGTGCCTGGGATTGCCTCCACCCAGCTGCAGGACCCTGCCCTGGCTCTTGTTAAACCTCCTGAGGTTGGCTTGTGCCCACCTCTCCAGCCTGTCAAGTCACTCCACTCCCAAGCTGACCTCCAAAGGCTTCCACAGGAGGAAGGAAGGAATTAAAGCACCTTGCTAAGAATAGCAGGGCCCAGGCCCCAGCCAGCTCCTCCTACCTTCAGGAATTCCGTGATGCAGTCTGTCAGCTGCTTGTGCCCTTGGATGTTTAACTCCAGCTCGTAGAACTTAGATAAGAGCTTGGACTCCCTGCCACACTGGTTGCAGCTAGGAGGAGGAGGAGGGGAAAAAGAAAAAAGAGGAGAAGAAGATAAAACCAGTGCAGTGAACTGCCCAGGAAAACACTCCCTCAGCTCAAAAGCAGGAGGGCAAAGCTGGGCCAGGGTTAAGGAGGGTCAGAGCTCTGCAGCACAGAAAGCCTCCAAGGTGGAAACAGGACAGCACCTACTGGGACAAACTGGAGCTTACAACCCGTGCACAACACTGCAGCAAGGGTTCTTCCCCCCCCAGCTCAAAGCCATTGTCCCTTGGGCTGGAAGGGACCTCAAAGCTCATCCAGTTCCAACCCCCTGCCATGCCCAGGGACACCTCCCCCAGCCCAGGCTGCTCAAGGCCTCATCCAGCCTGGCCTTGAACACTTCCAGGCAGGAGACAGCCACAGCCTCCCTGGGCAGCCTGTGCCAGAGTCTCCCCAGCCTCAGTCTCAACAATTCCTTCCTCATCTCCAGTCTCAATCTCTCCTCTCCCAGCTCAAAGCCATTGTCCTCACCCTGGCACTCCCAGCCCTGCTCAAAAGATTTGGTGTCAAGCACTGAGCCTGCAGAGAGCAGAGGCTGCCTGGGGCTGTGCTGGCAGAGTTTTGGCTTCTTTTTGAGTCAGTTAAAATAAACAATCCAGAAACAACCCAAATCTCCATGGGTGCTGCACCAGCAGCTTACAGACACCACCAGGAGGGCTGTGGGCTTCTCAGAGCCTTCCAGCCCAAGCTCAGTGCTGTCAGCTCAGCATCTCCACTGCCAGAGACTCATAGAGCCTAAAATGGGTTGGGCTGGAAGGGAGCTCAAAGCTCAGCCAGCTCCAGCCCCCTACCATGGGCAGGGACACCTCCCCCCAGTCCAGGCTGCTCAAGGCCTCATCCAGCCTGGCCCTGAACACCTCCAGGCAGGGCACAGCCACAGCCTCCCTGGGCAGCCTGTGCCAGAGTCTCCCCAGCCTCACTCTCAACAATTCCTTCCTCATCTCCAGTCTCAGTCTCCTCTCTCCCAGCTCAAAGCCATTGTTCCTCATCCTGTCCCTCCCAGCCCTTGTCCAGAGTCCCTCCTCAGCTCTCCTGGAGCCCCTTCAGGAGCCCTCACTCTAAAGAATCTGTCAGTATTGAGGTGAAATCCACAGCTCTGAGGACACAGGGATGCAAATGCACCTCCCAGATATCCTGCTCTCTGGCTGCAGGACTTTAGATTCTGTTGATTTCAATCCTGGGTTGAGTTTTGGCCTCCTCACTCCAAGGACACTGAGGGCTGGAGCAGGGCCAGAGAAAGGCAACCAAGCTGGGGAAGGGTCTGGAGAGCAGGGCTGGGGAGGAGCTGCTGAGGGAGCTGGGGGTGTGGAGCCTGGAGAAGAGGAGGCTGAGGAGAGACCTCATTGCTCTCTGCAGCTCCCTGGAAGGAGGTTGGAGCCAGGTGGGGGTTGGGCTCTTCTCTCAAGCAACAAGTGACAGGATGAGAGGAAATGGCCCCAGGTTGCCTCAGGGAAGGTTTAAGGTCGGACAGGAGGAACAAATTCTTCCTCTTGAGGGGCCCAGGCTGCCCAGGGCAGTGGTGCAGCCCCCACTCCTGGAGGGGTTTGAAAGCCCTGGAGAGGTGGTGCTGAGGGCCATGGTTTTGGGGTGCCCTGGCAGGGCTGGATCTGATGATTTCTCAAGGTCTGTTCCAACCCAAATCATTTTGTGACTCTAACTCACAGTTCTAATTGGGAAATCTGCATGAAGGGGTTAAAAGCAGCTGGGGAACTCCACCAGCACCAGGGTCAGGAAACCTGAAAGCCAGAAACCTCTTTTTGACACACTCAGAGCCTCAGGGAATGGCTTGGGCTGGAAGGGACCTTGAGGATTATCTAGTTCCAACCTCCCTGCCACAGGCAGGGACACATTCTGGCAGCTTATCTGCCACGGGGGTTGTGAGGTCACTTCACCCCCCTCAAACTCCTGGACCTGATGGAGCAGGTCTGGAGGAGGGCCACAAAAACAATCAGGGGGTTGGAGCAGCTCTGCTATGAGGACAGGCTGAGGGAGCTGGGGTTGTTCAGCATGTAGAAGAGAAGGGGAGGTGTTCAAGGCCAGGCTGGATGAGGCCTTGAGCAAGCTGGGCTGGTGGGAGGTGTCCCTGCCCATGGCAGGGGGCTGGAACTGGCTGAGCTTTAAGATCACTTCCAGCCCAAACCATTTTAAGCTGCTGTGAGTCTCTGGCAGTGGAGATGCTGAGCTGACAGCATTGGGATTGGGGAGACACCATCCCTGGAGGTGTTTAGGAAGAGCCTGGATGAGGCCCTTGGTGCCATGGTTTGGTTGCTCAGATGGTGCTGGGGGAGAGGTTGGACTGGATTATCTTTTCCAACCTGGTTAATTCTATTCTATCTTTGAGCTCCCTTCCAACCCAACTCATTCTAGGATTCTGTGAGTCTCTGGCAGTGGAGATGCTGAGCTGACAGCATTGGGACTGGGGAGTCCCCATCTCTGGAGGTGTTTAGGAAGAGCCTGGATGAGGCACTTGGTTGATCAGATGGTGCTGGGGGAGAGGTTGGACTTGATGATCTTTTCCAACCTGGTTAATTCTATTCTATCTTTGAGCTCCCTTCCAGCCCAACCCATTCTAGGCTTCTGTGAGTCTCTGGCAGTGGAGATGCTGAGCTGACAGCACTGAGCTTGGGCTGGAAGCTTCTGAGAAGCCCACAGCCCTCCTGGTGGTGTCTGTAAGCTGCTGGTGCAGCACCCATGGAGATTTGGGTTGTTTCTGGATTGGTTTTTTTAACTGACTCAAAGAGAAGCCAAAACTCTGCCAGCACAGCCCCAGGCAGCCTCTGCTCTCTGCAGGTTCAGTGCTTGACACCAAATCTTTTGGCAAGGGCTGGGTGTGCCAGGATGAGGACAGTGGCTTTGAGCTGGGAGAGGAGAGATGGAGACTGGAGATGAGGAAGGAATTGTTGAGACTGAGGGTGGGGAGACCTAATAGCAAACCTCCAGTGTCCAAAGGGGGCTACAAAAGAAGGCTGCAGAGGAACTGCTTGCAAAGGCCTGCAGGGACAGGCCCAGGGACAATGGCTTCAAAGCAGAGCAGAGCAGATTGAGATTGGCTGTGAGGACCAAGTTCTGCAGCAGGAGGCTGCTGGAACACTGCAGCAGGTGGCCCAGGCAGGGGGCTGGGCTCCATCCCTGGGGATGCTCAAAGCGAAGCTCCACAGGGCTCTGGGCCACCTGCTCTGCTGGAGGACGTCCCTGCTGAGTGCAGAGGGGGTTGGACTGGATGAGCTTTGCAGCTCCCTCCTGTGATTCTCTGACTCTTCCAAACTGTTTCAGCCTCGGAGAGAGAGCTCTTGGCCGAGGCCCAGCACTTACACGGTGACATAGGCGTACTCCCCGCAGAACTGCTTCTGCACTATGTTCCGAACGTCAGGGTTCTTCTGTTTGGACAAAGTATCCTCCAGCAAGGACATGAAGAGCTTGGAGAACTCCTGGGCATCCTAGAAGAGAAAAACAAGGCCATTAAACGAGCCCCAGCAGCACAAAGCCCCAGCACAACACCGCTGCTGATTTGCTGCTAACGAGCCTCAGCTCCCCTGCAGCCTGTGCCCCGAACAGGAATCAAAGAGCAGGCAGGGGGCAAAGGGTTGGCCTGAAAGGAGCTGAGCCCTCCCCAGCATGAGACCATCTGGCTCCTGGCCAGGCACCCCGGGGGGTTTGACTTCTACTCTGCTCCTTGCAGGCCTCTGGTAGGGGAAAGCGGCCCCAGAAGTCCTCTCCTGCAGAGCTTCTGTCCTCTGCTTGCTGCTGCCCCAAAGCTCAGCATCCGACAGGAGCTGGCCCAGCTCAGTATCATAGTATCACAGTATCAGTCAGGGTTGGAAGGGACCACAAGGCTCAGCCAGTCCCAACCCCCCTGCCATGGGCAGGGACACCCCACACTAGAGCAGCCTGGCCACAGCCTCAGCCAGCCTGGCTGCAAACACCTCCAGGGCTGGGGCCTCAACCACCTCCCTGCACAACCCAGTCCAGGCCTTCACCACTCTCATGGGCAAGAACTTCCTCCTCACCTCCAGCCTCAATCTCCCCACCCCCAGCTTCATTCCATTCCCCCTAGTCCTAGCACTCCCTGAGATCCTGAGCAGTCCCTCCCCAGCCTTCCTGGAGCCCCCTGCAGATCCTGGAAGGCCACAATGAGGTCACCTCAGAGCCTTCTCTTCTCCAGACTGAACAGCCCCAACTCCTTCAGTCTGTCCTCACAGCAGAGCAGCTCCAGCCCTCTGCTCCTCCTCCTGGCCCTGCTCTGGACACCTTCCAGCACCTCCACATCCCTCTTGCCATAGGGGCTGCAGAACTGGAGGCAGGACTCCAGGTGGGGTCTCCCCAGAGCTGAGCAGAGGGGGAGGATCACCTCCCTTGCCCTGCTGGCCACACTTCTCCTGCTGCAGCCCAGGCTTGCTGCAGCCTCAGCTTGTGGCAGTGGTGAGGAAAACAAACACCCCTCAAAAAATGAGAGGCTGCTGCCTGCATTTGTCTCCTCCTGCAAGGCTCAGAGCTTCCCACCCCCACCTCAGCCCTTCCTCTCCCACCCTTACTCTCCTTTGCTTACAAGAACAAAGGAGCTTTGGCCCTGGCAGTGTCTCTGGGCAGTGGTCACTGTTTCTTTCCCCCCTGAGAAGCCCTCAGGTTCTTCTCCAGCAGTCCCTCCTCACTTCCCAACCTGTGCCCCACTCCTGAGCCCTCTGGCTCCAGTGACAGCTCCCCAGGACCTGCCTGAGGCACTCACCCTTCTCTAACTGCAGCTCCTCTGCCCCACATGCTCATGCTGGACCTTAGCTGGCTCCTGGTGACCTGACCAAACATCTTCTCACCCTGACAGTGCTCTTCAGCCCCCCCAGAACTACCCAGCTGGGACCAGCAGCCCATAAAGCACCTGCTGAAGGACCCTCCTGGCAGGTTCAGCTCCTGCCTGCACAGTGCTAAGGTCAAGCAGGCACAAACACCACTCCTCACCCCATCCCCTTACTGCCTGTGCTCTTCCTGACCCCATCCCTGACCTCCCTGTCCCCATCCCATCCCTCCCTGAGCTCCTCCTCACTTCCCTGTCCCCATCCCATCCCTCCCTGGGCTCCTCCTCACTTCCCTGTCCCCATCCCATCACTCTCTGGGCTCTTCCTCACTTCCCTGTGCCCATCCCATCACTCCCTGAGCTCCTCCTCACTTCCCTGTCCCCATCCCATCACTCCCTGAGCTCTTCCTCCCTTCCCTGTCCCCATCCCATCACTCCCTGAGCTCTTCCTCCCTTCCCTGTCCCCATCCCATCCCTCCCTGGGCTCTTCCTCCCTTCCCTGTCCCCATCCCATCACTCCCTGAGCTCCTCCTCACTTCCCTGTCCCCATCCCATCACTCCCTGAGCTCTTCCTCCCTTCCCTGTCCCCATCCCATCACTCCCTGAGCTCTTCCTCCCTTCCCTGTCCCCATCCCATCCCTCCCTGGGCTCTTCCTCCCTTCCCTGTCCCCATCCCATCACTCCCTGAGCTCTTCCTCCCTTCCCTGTCCCCATCCCATCACTCCCTGGGCTCCTTCTGACCTTCCCCATCCACCTCCTAGATAACCTGGGCTGTTCTGGAGCTTTCCTGTGCAACTCCTGCCCAAGGCTCCTCCTGGCCTTCCCTGGCCTCCTCCTGCCCTTCCTGCCCCCATCCCATGTCACACCCTGGGTTCCTCCTGCCCTTCCCTGGCCTCCTCCTGACCAACCTTATCAGCAGCTATTTCCTGAGAGATTTGTGACTCCTACAGAATCAGAAAAGACCTCAGTTATCCCCAGGCCCAACCTGGCTTCCTACTGCCCATCCTGCTCCTATCCCACTGGCTGCTGCCCTTCCCCAGGCTGCTCCTGGCCTGCCACACGAAGGGGAAGGAGCTGGGAGCACCACTTCTCCCTCTGCCTTTGTCCCAAGCAGCACAACCCACCTCAGAGACAGCAAGCTACCAAGAGATGGTGGCTTCAGCCTGCTCTCAAGGAGGGCAGAAGTGGAGGGAGCCATCTGCCACCTACCTGCTGCTGCCCTGTGTCCAGGCCCAGAGCTTTGACGAAGCCTGAGGGGTCGATGTACCTCCTCTTGCTGTTCTGCAGCAGGGCAAACAGGTACTGCAGGTGCTCACAGATGGTCTGGGGCTCATAGTCTGGTGAAGAAACAGCAAGTTCCACATCTGAGGGTGCTCAGACACTGCAACAGCTCACCCAGGGAGGCTGTGGCTGTCCCCTGCCTGGGGGTGTTCAAGGCCAGGCTGGATGAGGCCTTGAGCAGCCTGGGCTGGGGGGAGGTGTCCCTGCCCATGGCAGGGGGCTGGAACTGGATGAGCTTTGAGGTCCCTTCCAACCCAACTCATTTTAGGCTTCTGTGAGTCTCTGGCAGTGGAGATGCTGAGCTGACAGCACTGAGCTTGGGCTGGAAGCTGTGGATTTCACCTCAATACTGACAGAGATTCTTTAGAGTGAGGGCTCCTGAAGGGCTCCAGGAGAGCTGGGGAGGGACTCTGGACAAGGGCTGGGAGGGACAGGATGAGGAACAATGGCTTTGAGCTGGGAGAGAGGAGACTGAGACTGGAGATGAGGAAGGAATTGTTGAGAGTGAGGCTGGGGAGCCTCTGGCACAGGCTGCCCAGGGAGGCTGTGGCTGTCCCCTCCCTGGAGGTGTTGAAGGCCAGGCTGGATGAGGCCTTGAGCAGCCTGGGCTGGTGGGAGGTGTCCCTGCCCATGGCAGGGGGCTGGAGCTGGAGGTTCAGGCTGGTTGTTAGGAAGAAGTTCTTCCCAGACAGAGAGACTGGCCATGGGATGTGCTGCCCAGGGAGGTGGTGGAGTCCCCATCCCTGGAGGTGTTTAAGAAGAGCCTGGATGAGGCCCTTGGTGCCATGGTTTGGTTGCTCAGATGGTGCTGGGGGAGAGGTTGGACTTGATGATCTTTTCCAACTTGATCTATTCTATTCTATTCTATTCTATTCTATTCTATCTTTGAGCTCCCTTCCAGCCCAACCCATTTTAGGCTTCTGTGAGTCTCTGGCAGTGGAGATGCTGAGCTGACAACACTGACCTTGGGCTGGAAGGCTCTGAGAAGCCCACAACCCTCCTGGTGGTGTCTGTAAGCTGCTGGTGCAGCACCCATGGAGATTTGGGTTGTTTCTGGATTGTTTATTTTAACTGACTCAAAAGAGAAGCCAAAACTCTGCCAGCACAGCCCCAGGCAGCCTCTGCTCTCTGCAGGCTCAGTGCTTGACACCAAATCTTTTGGCAAGGGCTGGGTGTGCCAGGATGAGGGACAATGGCTTTGAGCTGGGAGAGGAGAGATTGAGACTGGAGGAAGGAATTGTTGAGACTGAGGGTGGGGAGAGCCTGGCACAGGTTGCCCAGGGAGGCTGTGGCTGTGCCCTGCCTGGAAGTGTTCAAGGCCAGGCTGGATGAGGCCTTGAGCAGCCTGGACTGGGAGGAGGTGTCCCTGGGCATGGTAGGGGGTTGGAGCTGGATGATCTTGAAGGTCTCTTCCAGCCTAACCCATTCCAGGATCCTATAAAATTCCAGCAGGTAACTGAGGGCAAGAGGCAGGGGGCTCAGGGTGACAGGCAAGGGGCTCAGGGCTCAGGGCAGGGGGCTCAGGGCATTCCCTTGTTCTGCCTTTGCAGAGGTAAATGCACTGCTCAGTGATGCTGGGGGTTTAAAGCTGCTTGAAATCATCAGGAAGAGTAACATGGCAGTGATGGCAGCAAAACCACAGCACAGGGCAACATCCACAGCCATTTGGGTTGGAGACCCTCAAGATGATCAAGCCCACCCTGCAGTGCCCCACAGGAGCCGTGAGGGAAGCAGCTGGAGCTGCCTGTTCCACAGCAACAGCTTCTGTTTTACCCTAGATGGTGAATCAATAAGGTTGGAAAAGACCTCAGAGCTCAGCAAGGCCAAGCTGTCACCCAGCACCTCCTGACAGCCAAACCATGGCTCCAAGTGCCACATCCAATCCCCTCTTGAACACCTCCAGGGATGGGGACTCCACCACCTCCCTGGGCAGCACATCCCAATGGCTAACAACTCTCTCTGGGAAGAACTTTCTCCTCACCTCTAGCCTGAACCTCCCCTGGCACAGCTTGAGACTGTGTCCTCTTGTTCTGGTGCTAGGTGCCTGCCTGGGAGAAGAGACCAACCCCCTCCTGGCTCCAACCTCCCTTCAGGGAGTTGGAGAGGGCAATGAGGTCTCCCCTGAGCCTCCTCTTCTCCAGGCTAAGCAACCCCAGCTCCCTCAGCCTCTCCTCCCAGGGCTGTGCTCCAGACCCCTCCCCAGCTCTGTTGCCCTTCTCTGGACACCTTCAAGTCTCTCAATGTCCTTCTTGAACTGAGGAGCCCAGAACTGGCCACAGGACTCCAGGTGTGGCCTAAGCAGTGCATCACTGAAAAGAGGATGAAATCAGGAAGAATCAGGCAGCTGGCCTGACCCAGAGCACACCTCCAGCCCCACACCATGCACAAAGGGACAGGGCTTGAGGCCATCAGGCCTGGGAGGGCACTGGGAGCCTCTCCCACGCCACAGACCTACACTGTCACCTGCCCAAAGCCCTGTGCTGCCACTCCCAGCACCATCAATAAGCTAAGCAGCAGTCTGGGAAGCAGCTCAGCAAGAAGCAAGCCCCAGTTCCTGCTTCCACCCAGTCAGCTCAGCTGGACTGAAGGAATCAGTTGGATAAAGGTTGGTTTGTCTCCAAAAGCTGGGGGATGGACTCAGGAACAACCCCATGGGGGTGGCACAAGTGGCTCCAGCTTCTCCTGTTGACTCTCTCACAGTACCACAGCATGGGAGGGGCTGGAAGGGACCTCTGGAAATCATCAAGCCCAACCCCCCTGCCAAGGAAGGGTCACCCAGCATCACAGAATCTAAGGCCATGGAATCATGGAAGAGTTTGGGCTGGAAAAGAGCTCTGCAGGATCAAGTCCAAGCAGTGACCCAACATCACCATGGCCCCAGGTGCCATGGCCACACCTTTCCTGAGCACCTCCATGGAGGGTGACTCCACCTCCCTGGGCAGCCTGCTCCAATGCCTGAGCACTCTTGCAGCAAAGAAACTGCTCCTCACCTCCAACCTCAACCTCCCCTGGCACAATTTCAGGTCACAGAACCAGAGAGCTGTCAGGGTTGGAAGGAAGCTCAAGGCTCAGCCAGCTCCAACCCCCTGCCATGGGCAGGGACACCTCACACCACAGCAGCTTGCTCACAGCCACCTCCAGCCTGGCTGCAAACACCTCCAGCCAGGAGGCTTCCACCACCTCCCTGGGCAGCCTGTGCCAGGCTCTCACCACCCTCATGGGCAATGACTTCTTCCTAGCATCCAATCTCAATCTCCCCACTTCTAGTTCTGCTCCATCCCCCCCAGTCCTATCCCTCCCTGACACCCTCAAAAGTCCCTCCCCAGCTTTCCTGCAGCCCCTTGCAGATCCTGGAAGGCCACAATGAGGTCACCTCAGAGCCTTCTCTTCTCCAGACTGAACAGCCCCAACTCCTTCAGTCTGTCCTCACAGCAGAGCAGCTCCAGCCCTCTGCTCCTCCTCCTGGCCCTTCTCTGGACACCTTCCAGCCCCTCCAGATCCTTCCTGGCACAGAGGCTCCAGACCTGGCCCCAGAGCTGCAGGGGAGGTCTCAGCAGAGTGGAGCAGAGGGGCAGAATCCCCTCCCTGGCCCTGCTGGCCACACTTCTCTTGCTGCAGCCCAGGCTCTGCTTGGCTCTCTAGGCTGCAGGTGCTCACTGCTGGCACCCTACAAAGTCCCTCCCCAGCTTTCTTGTAAGCCCCCTTCAGCCCCTGGGAGGCCACAGCATGGTCTCCTTGGAGACTTTACTGTCACACAGGAACACCTTCAGGTGGCTTTGGAATGTCTGCAGAGATGGAGACTCCACCATCCCCCTGGGCAGCCTGCTCCAGGGCTCTGCCACCCTCACATCCAGAAAGTTCCTCCCCATGTGTGGTGGGTTAAACTTTGCCTCCCCCTCCCCCCCCAACATTAACCTTGGTCAGACCTGCTCAGCTGGCAGCAAAGTAAATCTACCACATCACACTGAGGTGAAACTTCTTATGGTCAGAAGATGAAACTTCTTAGCCCTTGCCTTGTCCCTGGGCACCACTGACCAGAGCCTGGCCCCACTCTCCTGCCCCCCAGCCCTGAAGCATTGCTCAGCCCTGATGAGCTCCCCCCTCAGCCTGAAGCAGCCCAACCCTCTCAGCCTTTCTTCACCAGGGGGATGTCCCAGAGCCCTCAGCAGCTCCCCTGAGGGGGCCTGGATGCCCAAAGCTGCTACCAGTGTGTGAAACTTTAAGGAGGGAGTGAGCAGACTACCCCTGCTGGCAGCTTCCACCCACCTTTGTCTTTGGGGATGCCCTCCCCAGCTGCACACTCGCTGGGGCACAGGTAGAGAGCTTGCCGCAGCTCCAGGTTCAGGAACCACATCTGCAGGAAGGTGTTGACGTAGCAGGTGGCCCCCAGGTTGGTCAGGCCCACAAAGGCATTCTGCAGGGAGAGAGAGAAGAGCAACACCCCTCACTGGGGAGGAGCAGGAGCCACCCCAGCAGCTGGGAATGGAGTCCCGAGTGGTGCTCCCCAGGGCTCAGAACCGGGGCAGGAGTTCCAGGCACCCCCAGATGGCACTGAGCATGGGTGGGAAGCTGGCCTGGGGGAGGGTCAGAAGCTCTACAGAGGGACCTGGCCAGGCTGGATCCATGGGCTGAGGTTCAACAAACCCAAGGGCTGGGTCACAACAACCCCAGGAACCTCCAGGCTGGGGGCAGAGTGCCTGGGAACTGCCCAGCAGACAAAGCCCTGGGGGTGCTGAGTGACAGCAGCTGAAGAAGAGCCCAGGCTGTGCCCAGGAGGCCAAGAAGGCCACCAGCAGCCTGGCCTGAACCTGCAAGAGCATGGCCAGCAGGAGCAGGGCAGGGATTGTCCCCCTGGGCTGGGCACTGGAGAGGCCATACCTTAGAGTTCAGTTTTGGGGCACTCACTCTAAGAAGGATATTGAGGAGCTGGAGCAGGTCCAGAGAAGGACAATAAAGCTGGGGAAGGGTCTGGAGTACATGTGAGGAGTGGCTGAGGGACCTGGAGTTGCTCACCCTGGGGGAAAGGAGGCTGAGGAGAGACCTCATTGCTCTCTCCAACTCCCTGAAAGGAGGCTGGAGCCAGGTGGGGCTTGGTCTCTTCTCCCTAGTAACAAGTGGTGGGACAAGAGGAATGGCCTCAAGTTGCCCCAGGGCAGGTTTAGGTTGGATATCAGAAGAGACTTCTTCACTGAAAGGGTTCTCAAAGCCTGGCCCAGGCTGCCCAGGGAGGTGGCTGAATCCCCATCCCTGGAGGGGTTTCAAAGAGGCAGAGGTGTGCTGAGGGCCATGATGTGAGGATGAGAGGCAGAGATGTGATGGTGCTTAGCCCCAGCCTTGGCAGAGTGAGGGAATGAATCACATGACTTTAAAGATCACTCCCAACCCAAACAACTCCATGACTCTCCAACTCTCCACCACAGAAGGAGTCAGCTTCCCTCAGAATCATAGACTCAAAAGGGAGGAAAAGAACTCAGAGATCATCAAGCCCAACCTATCACCCAGCACCTCCTGAGTAACTACACCATGGCTCCAAGGGCCACATCCAATCCCCTCTTGAACACCTCCAGGGATGGGGACTCCACCACCTCCCTGGGCAGCACATTGCCATGGCCAATCTCTCTTGCTGGGAAGAACTTTCTCCTCACCTCCAGCCTAAACCTACCCTGGGGCAGCTCTTGTTCTGGTGCTGGGTGCCTGGGAGAAGAGCCCAACCCCCACCTGGCTCCAACCTCTCTTCAGGGAGTTGGAGAGAGCAAGAAGGTCTCCCCTGAGCCTCCTCTTCTCCAGGCTGAGCAACCCCAGCTCCCTCAGCCTCTCCTCACAGGGTTTGTGGTCGAGACCTCTCAGCAGCACTCTGGGGAGATGGGCTGGGAAGGGGTGGGGTTTGTGGGGGACACAGAGACACAGACAGAGATACACACAGAGACACAGACACACAGACACACACAGAGAGACACACAGACACACACAGAGAGACACAGACACATACACACAGACACAGAGAGACACACAGACACAGAGAGACACACAGACACAGAGAGACACACAGACACAGAGAGACAGAGACACACAGACACAGAGACACACAGACACACAGACACACACAGAGACACACAGACACAGAGACACACAGACACAGAGACACACAGACAGACAGAGACACATACAGACAGACACACAGAGACACATACAGAGAGACACACAGAGACACATACAGAGAGACACAGACAGACACACATACATGCAGAGACACACAGACAGACACACACACCCCCCCCCACACACACACAGAGGCTGCGGCTACCTTCTTCCTGCGCTCGCAGTTGGGGTCGTCGATGTTGTGGAAGCTGTTCTCGTCGATCTCGCCCAGCCAGACGTGCTCCCCGATGCCCACCAGGCAGTTGGGGTTCCCCCGGCAGTTCCTCCTGCGGAACCAGCAGCCAAGCCCACCCCTCAGCCCCGCAGAAGGGACCCTGCTGGCCCCTTAAAGGGGGAGGGGTCAGGGCTGTGGGAGGGATGAAGGAAGCAAGGACTCCCCCCTCGTGCAAACAGTGGGAAAAGTGTCCTCTCCACACCCCCCCACGTGTGGCTATGGACAAGGGAGGAGAGGGGGAAGTAGAGGAGGGGAAAGGGGGCAGCCCAGGGAAGAGTGCAGGACCCTAAGGGGGTTCCCTGTATCTCGGAAGCCAGGCAGGAGGAGGTGTTCCTCACAAGCCCAGGAGGAGTCCTCTGAGAAGCCAGGCAAGGGGAGAGGTCCCCAGTAAAACTGGGCTGGGGGAGGTCCTCTGGAAACCCCAGCAAGGAGAGGAGTCCCCTTCAACTGAGGGGCCAGGCAGAGAGAGGAGTTCCCCACAACTCTCCGAGGGTCCCCTGTAGTTGAGGAGCCAGGCAAGAAGAGAGGTCGCCTGTAACTCCGGGAGGGAAGCCTAAAAGCGGAGGATCCAGGTGAGGGCAGAAGTCACCCCAGCCGCGGAGGCCTCCCTGCACCTGAGGAGCAAGGAGAGCTGCTCCCTCAGTGTGGGAATCCCGTGCTGGGGAACGGGGGTCTCAAAGCAGGGAGTATGGGAGGTCCCCACCGCTCCCAGGGGACCCAGGATGTGCAGGCTGCTTCCCCAGCCTGCCGGCGGGGGAAGGAACGTGGAGGCCCCCAGAGCCCCGGGCTGTGGAACCGAGCGAGAGGAACGTGTGAGCCCCCAGACCCCACATCTGGGGATGCCTGGGATGTCCCGAGGGCTCAGGTACGGGTCGTGGGGGGAGGCGGAGGTGAGCCCCGGAAGGAGAGCGAGCCCGGGGCGGGGGTCCCGGCGGTACCGGCAGGCTCCGCGCTGGCAAGGCTCCAGCCCAACGCGATAGGCCGCTTCGATGTGCTCCTGCGCCACGGCCTCGGGTGGCACCGTCTCCGTCCAGCGCCACGCCGCCTTCTCCAGCTGCAGCCGCGGGGCCATGGCCGCCACTGCCGCTCTCCCCCCGCCGCCTTCCTCCGGCTCGGGTCTGCCCCGGCCCCGGTCCCAACCGGCCCCTCCCGCTGCCGCCGCCGCCGCCGCCGTCAGGCTCCGTGGCGTCACAAACGCGACGCGTTGCCAGGCGCGGTGTGATGACGTCACGAGCAGAGCCGTGCGAGTACCCAGGGGGCGGAGCCTGCCCCGCGGGGGGGGCGGGGTCTGTGCGTGCCCCGCCCGAGCGTGGCGCGGGTCGGGTCCGTGAGAGCCTGGCGGCGGGCTCCGGGTCCGCTGTGCTCCTTGATACCCCCAATGCTCACACCGCAGCGCCCCTGTACCCCCACACCCCCCGTGCTGCACCCCCACACCTCCCTAACCTTCAGATTAATTCCACCCCTGCACCCCCAATCCTCGCACCATACCCCCCTGTACCCCCACACCCCCCGTGCTGCACCCCCACACCTCCCTAACCTTCAGATTAATTCCACCCCTGCACCCCCATGTCCCCCAACCCTCTGACCATACCCTCCCCTGCACCCCCACACTCCCCGTGCATACCCCCACCTGTATCATACCCCCTGTACCATAGTCCCCACCCTCCCCATCCATACCATACCCTCCATACACCCATCCACACCGCACCCCCTACCCCCATCTATACCATACCCTCATAGCCCCCATCCATACCATACCACCCCATACCTCCCCATCCATACCACACAGTCCTCAGTTCATACCATACCCTCTGTACCCCACACCCCCCATCCATATCCTCCCCCCCATCCCATCTCCCCACCCCCACAGCACAGCCAGGCCATTCACTCTCTCTCTCTCTCTCTCTTTATTAACTGTCCCCACGGAGGGGTCCCCCCAGCCCCCCGATTGTCCCTCGCAGCCCCACCCTGCGGCCACCACCCTGGGGGGCACCCAGGCGGCCCGGCCGCCCCGGCACAGTCTCTGTGTGTGCGTGTAGGGGGGGTAGGGGGGTGTCCGGGGTGGGGTGGGGGGGTGTAAACAGATTTGGGGGTCCCGGCCCCCCCCCCGGCGTCACCCCGGGGCAGCAAGCACCGCGTCCTCCTGGCTTGGGGTTTGGGTCGTGGTTTGGTTTTGGAAATGAATAAAGTTGGCCAAACTCCCCCCAGAACGGATTTGGGGAGGGGGGAGGGTTAGGAAGGGCAGGGGGGCACGGGGGACCCCCCCACCGCGCCATGCCGCAGGTCAATGGGGTGCCTGGGGGTCCCGGCGGGGGCCAGCACCAGCCCCCGCAGGCAGCCGCTGATGCCAGAGCTGAACTTGCCCCACGTCAGGCCGCGGGGGTCCGGGGCGCCGCCTGTGGGGGACACAAGGGGGACATGGGGGACCCCATGGAGCTCACCCAGTGCCCTGTCCTGTGTCCCCTGCCCATGCCCATCCCATGGCCCACCAGCTGAACCCAGCTCAATGCCCATTTCATGGACAACCCAAGTCCCATCCCATGCCCCCACCCTGTGTCCCACCCCACATCCCACCCAGCTCCCCCCCCAATTCCCAGCCCATACGCTGTCACGTAGTCCCCACCCCCTGCCCACCCTGTGTCCCACCCCAAGACCCATCCAGTTTTCATCCCATGTCCCAGCACATGTTCCCACCTGGTGGCCCATCCCATGTTCATCCCATGTCCCACCCCATGCCCCACTGGATGTCCCCTCCTGTGTCCCCTCCCATGTCCTGGCCTGGGCTCCATCCCAGCTCTCATCATGTGACCCTTCCATGTACTGTGTCCCACCCCCTGGCCCAGCTTGTGTCCCCTCTGTCCACCCCATGTCCATCCACTGTCCCACCCTGTGTCCCACCCCCTGGCCCAGCTTGTGTCCCCTCTGTCCACCCCATGTCCATCCACTGTCCCACCCTGTGTCCCACCCCCTGGCCCAGCTTGTGTCCCCTCTGTCCACCCCATGTCCATCCACTGTCCCACCCTGTGTCCCACCCCCTGGCCCAGCTTGTGTCCCCTCTGTCCACCCCATGTCCATCCACTGTCCCATTCTGTGTCCCACCCCCTGGCCCAGCTTGTCCCACCCCATGTCCATCCACTGCCCCACCCTGTGTCCCACCCCTGGCCCAGCTTGTGTCCCCTCTGTCCACCCCATGTCCATCCACTGTCCCACCCTGTGTCCCACCCCTGTGTCCCACCCCATGTCCATCCACTGTCCCATTCTGCCCAGCCCCTTCCACCCCATGTCCATCCACTGTCCCATTCTGTCCCCTCTGTCCACCCCATGTCCATCCACCCCTCTGTCCCACCCATGTGTCCCACCCCTGGCCCAGCTCCACTGCCCCACCCTCCCACCCCCTGGCCCAGCTTGTCCTGTCCACCCTCAGTCCATCCACTGTCCCACCCTGTGTCCCACCCCTGGCCCAGCTTGTGTCCCCTCTGTCCACCCCATGTCCATCCACTGTCCCATTCTGTGTCCCACCCCATGGCCCAGCTTGTGTCCCCTCTGTCCACCCCATGTCCATCCACTGCCCCACCCTGTGTCCCACCCCCTGGCCCAGCTTGTGTCCCCTCTGTCCACCCCATGTCCATCCACTGCCCCACCCTGTGTCCCACCCCCTGGCCCAGCTTGTGTCCCCTCTGTCCACCCTCTGTCCATCCACTGCCCCACCCTGTGTCCCACCCCCTGGCCCAGCTTGTGTCCCCTCTGTCCACCCCATGTCCATCCACTCCCCACCCCCTGGCCCAGCTTGTGTCCCACCCTCTGTCCATCCACTGTCCCACCCCCCCACCCCTGGCCCAGCTTGTGTCCCTCTGTCCACCCCATGTCCATCCACTGCTGTCCATCCCAGCTTGTGTCCCTTCTGTCCACCCTCTGTCCATCCACTGCCCCACCCTGTGTCCCACCCCTGGCCCAGCTTGTGTCTCCTCTGTCCACCCCATGTCCATCCACTGTCCCACCCTGTGTCCCCCCCATGGCCCAGCTTGTGTCCCACTCTGTCCACCCTCTGTCCACCCCATGTCCATCCACTGTCCCACCCCCTGGCCCAGCTTGTGTCCCCTCTGTCCACCCCATGTCCATCCACTGTCCCAACCCCTGGCCCAGCTTGTGTCCCTTCTGTCCACCCTCTGTCCATCCACTGTCCCACCCTGTGTCCCACCCCATGTTCATCCCATGTCCATCCCGTGTTCCACCATCCCCTCTCCATCCCCAGCCCCCTCAGTGCCCCACTCCACAGCCCTCCCCACGACCCCCTTGCCCCCCAGGTGCCACCGTACCCAGGTAGATGCTGCCCTGGGTGTTGGCCATGATGTTGGTTCCTGGCGACTCTCCGCTCACCGGCTCCTCACCGTCCACCTGCAGCAGCCCACGCCGGCCCTCCCTGCACAGGACCCATCAGCACCTGCACCCTGCCCCCCACCCTGCACCCTGCCCTCCACCCAGCACCCTGGCCCCCACCCAGCACCCTGCCCCCCACCCTGCCCCCTGCCCACCTGGTCACCGTCACCCGGTGCCACTCGCCGTCGTTGATGGGGTCTTCAGACACAATGGTGGCCTCGCCGCTGCCCAGCTGGTAGCTGCAAGGGTGGCACAGGCTCAACACAGGGGACACCCTTGGGTGGCATGGAGCATCCCTGGGTGACCCAGGGCACCCCTGGGTGACGCTGGGCACCCCCTCTCACCTGAACACCAGGTGCCCATCCTTCAAGCCGAGGCCAAGGAAGTCTTTGGCTTTGCCACCCTCACTGGGCTCCTGCGGGTGCAGTGGGGCGGTGAGCAGGGTGGGGGGCACCCTGACCCCCCACCCTAAGGGTGTTCAGCACCCCGGTGCCCTCCCTGGTGGTGCCCACTCCTCCCTGCTCACCGCCCCGTGCCACAGCAGCAGTCCGTTGGCACTGTCCGTCTGCAGCTCCAGCTCCATGGTCTCAGCTGCCTCGGGTGGGCTGCAAGGAGAGAGGGGGAGGGCTTGGTGGGGGCAGCACCCTGGGGTGGGGGCAGCACCCTGGGAACAGGGGCAACAGTTCAGGGTGGGTGAAGCATGCTGGGAAGGTTGCAGCACCAAAGAGGGGGCAAAAATGGGAGGGGTGCAGCACCTGGGAAGAGTGCAGTGGGCGCCATGGGGCAGCACCTGGGAATGGTGCCAGCACCCCAAGAAGGATGCAGTGGTGCCACGGGTGCAGCCACCCCGAGGGTGTAATGCCATGATGGGTGCAGCCCCCTGGGGAGGGTGCAATGGGTGCAGCACCTGGAGAAGTTTGCAGCACCCTGAGAGGGGTGCAGCAGTGCAATGGGTGCAGCACCCGGAAAGGGTGCAGTGGTGCAATGGGTGCAGCACCCCAGGAAGACTACAGCACCCTGGGAGGGTGCAATGCCATGATGGGTGCAGCACCTTGAGGAGTGTGCAGTGGTGCCACACAGGGTGCAGCAGCCCAGGAGGCAGCAATGCCATGATGGGTGCAGCACCCCAGTAAGGGTGCCAAGCAGCAACGGGTGCAGTGCTGCAGGAAGGGTGCAGCACCCTGGGAGGGTGCCATGCTGTCAGCAGGAAGGGTGCCATGCAGCAGGAAGGGTGCAGCACCCACAAAGGTTGCAAAGCTGTGATGGATGCAGCACCACGGCAAGGCTGCAGGGCTGGGATGGGTGCACCCCCCGGGCAGGCTGCAGCACCACGATGCAGGATAGGTGCAGTGCTGGGATGGGTGCAGTGCTGGGATGGGTGCCACACTGCCATGGGAAAGGCTGCAGCACCCCGGGCAGGGTGCCAGGCTGCAGGCATGGGTGCAGCACCCGGCTGAGGGTGCCCTGTCCCTCCTGCCACTCACCCGCGGGGGAAGAGGTACCCAGGCAGGGCCAGGTAGGAGCCGTCCTGGAAGGTGGCACTGAACTGTCCAGGGGCATCTGCAGGGAGAGGGGGGGTGAGGGGGGTCCCACCCTGCTGCCAGGCCCAGGGCATCGCTTCTGGGTGCCAACAAGGGGTGGGAAAAATGCAGGGGCAAGGACCTACCGCTGCCTCCGCTGCCCTCCTGCCACTCCTGCTCCAGCTCCGCCAGCGCCAAGCCTGTGGGTGAAGAAGGGTTGGGGACGGGTACCAGGGGTGCCCTCCACCTCCCCAGGGGTGCCCTCCACCGCCCCAGGGGTGCCCAGCCGTGCCCTGACTCACTGTGCTGGCAGTAGGCGCCGGTGTAGTCGGGGGGGCAG